>CM053589.1:8012610-8048226 GCA_028646515.1 Pseudochirops corinnae | reverse complement strand
CAAGCAAGTTCCCCTAGCCTGCTCATGTTCTCTTCTCTCTCTCAGCTCTGCCTCTCTATTCTCTCCTCCTCCTCTAGGCAGTATGATATATACTGCTTCTAATCAAAGACTCTTGATTCAATCAAAGGCAGGAAAAATCCTACTTTGCTTGCCATTATGGGAACTTTTGACCTGGAGTTCCACATGTAACCCTCTAGGTCCTCAAGTGTTACCCTTTGACTAAATCCAAACTTCATAGAACAGATTCCCTTAATAAAAAGATTTGTTCTGGAAAACTTGAACTCAGTCAAAATGTTTTACCCAACGACCTAGAAGGCCACATGTGGTCTTGAGGCTGCAAGTTACCCAGCTCTGGTGAAGACAATCCTAAAATACAGAGAAGAAATTCAGGGAAAGTGTCACATTTGCTTGAATTATAGATGACTGATTGCAGGGAGATAATAACAAGTGTTTCCATTTTCTATTTCCATTTGAGAATACAAAAAAGGAGATGTCACAGCAAGGCATATTGTTGCCAGCTATAGAGAAAATACTCAAATGTTGGGCCAGGTTAATCAGACCTGTGTGAGCCTCTTCTTTGTTTTATCAGTGTAATGCCAAGCAAAGGCAACTTCCAAGGTTCGGATTACCAGCATAATAAACCCCATTTATTCAGCAAACATTCACAGAACAGAAAAAGTCAAAATACCGTGTAATTTGTTCCTTTAGCAAGTTCTCAATTCAATCCAGGTACTACCCTCCCTCAGATAGTACATTCATTCAGTCAGTCAAAAATCTCTTCTCAAATGGAGATTAGTCTCCAACCATAAACAAAGTACATTCATTTGTTCAGTCACTCAAAGGCTTCCCACCCCTGAATCTCAAAAGGGGCAGGAGAGCACAAAAGGCCATCCACCCTTAAGTTACTAGGTTAAGATATCTCAGCATTGAATACCCAAGGAAAGGGCTTTCTTTCATCTTGACTTGAGGCTAGCCCTCAGCAGTCTCAGTTCCTGGGGAGACAAGGCTCAACAAAGCCATAGCCAGTGTCCTCATCAAGTCACTCTCTGCCTGTAGAACAGTCCCAGAATCCCTGAAAACATCAGCAAGGCCCTCTTCCAGGATTTCTGTGCAGGTACCACAAGAAAATCCTCCTTCAGGGCTTCTGAAACAACAGCCAGGTTCCAGGAGCTTTACAACAGCAGCACTGTCCTTCACCATCCTGTGAATCTAGCAAAACGACATCAAAACAGACAGACAAAATACCGGCATCACAGCCATGCCTCCTCAGTCCTTGGCAGTACCAGGTGGCAGTTCCAATGGGCTCTCAGCAGTCTTTCTCTTAGCAACTCAGGCTCCACAATACTGGATGCTGCTCTCCCAAAGTCCTTCTGGCCTTCTCTTGCCTTGGGCCTCTCTCCCAATTCACGGCTCCTCCCAGTTCAGCCCCCTCTCTTCACGTCAACAAGTCCCTCCCTCAAGTGGCATTCACAGGCTCTGGATTTTAACACTCAACCCAAAAACCAGGCAAATACAGGGGCATCTCCAGATTCCCTTACCAATACAATCAGTTAGTCAGTAAATATTTATTAAGTACCTGCCGTGTGCCGTGCCAGATACCGACCATGCTAAATAAACACTGGGGGCACAGAAAGAGGCAAAAGGCAGTCCTTGCCCTCAAGGAGCTTACAATTTAGTCCCAGAGACAACAAGCAAACAAATACATAGAAACAAGCTACATACAGGAAAATAGGGAATAATTAAGTAATTATAAGGGAGAAGGCATTAGAATGAAGAATTCTTAGAGAAGATGAGGTTTGGGTTGGTGCTTGAAAGAAGCCAGGGAAGCCAGGAGGCATAGGTGTGGAGGGAGGTTATCCTAGGCCCAGGAGATGGCCAGAGGAGATGCCTGGAGTCAAGAGCGGAAGTGTCTTTGAAGAGCTTCAAGTAGGTTGGTGTCACTAGGTTGAAGAATACGTGCTGGGGAACAAGGTATGAGAAGACCAGAAAGGTAGGGGAAAGGGTGTTATGAAGGGCCCTGAACACCAAATAGAATATTTAGTATTTGATCCTGAAGGCTCTGGGGGAGCCACTGAAGTTTATTGATTCAGGGGGGGAAGGATGGGATACGGTCGGAATTGTGCCTTAGAAATTTGACATTGGTGGCTGAATAAAGAATGGGTTGGAGTGGGTCGAAAATGGAGGCAGGCAGACTCTGCTACCAGAACTAATAGCAGGCTTTTGCAATAGTCTTGGCTTGAGCTGATGAGGACCTGCAGTAAAGAGGTGGCCGTGTCCAAGAAGGGGGAGTATTGGAGAGATGTTGCAAAGGTGAAATCAGCAGACCTTTGCATCAAATTGGATATGGGGCGTAAGATGACAACCAGGTTGTGAGCCTGGGGGACTTGGGAGGGGGGTGTTGCCCTGTACCATAATAGGGAAGTTAGGAGGAAAAATGAGTTCAGTTTGGATGGAGTGGATAGTGAGGACAGTTTTGTCGTAAAACGAATCCAGAGTATCTGCCAGGGTCCATCCTTTCCCTCTTGCTATCACAGGGTATCTGTGGAGCCTTAGGCTGTTATTCTTTGCTGTCACTCCATGACTTGCCCTTCTTTTATTCCCTTCCATCCATCCATTTCTCTGAAGAATTCTTTACGCTGCTTCTCCTTTGCAGGTCCTTGTTTATGTGTGGTGGCCAACATATGCCTCTCCGTTGCCCTTAGGATGACCCACAACCTCCAGTGGCAGAGAGATTGTGATATTCCAATATTTGTAGCCTTAAAACATTACCAGAAAAACATCCGTGTTAAAAAGTTGTAGCTTTGTTTCAAGGAGAAATTTAGGGTTGTTAAAAGCACTGTGACCTGGGCCTAGTAGTACATGCATGTAATCCTGCTCATGGGAGGCTAAATCGTAGAATCTTTGGTGCTCAGAAGAGAGGAATTATAGTGGGCTTAGCTGATTGATTCTGTGTCTGGATTAACCTTGATATTAATGTGGTGAGTTCCCAGGGCCACCAGTTGACCTGAGGAGGCGTGAACTGACCCAAGTCAGAGACAGAGCCGGTCGAAGCTCTGGTAAAGTCATACTGGGATGGGGTCTGTGAGTAGTCCTTGCATTTCTAGCCTGGACAATAGAGGGGAATCCAGTCTTTTTGTTTGTTTTGTTTTGTTAAAGTACCGAACAATTTCTCACAGGTAATCCAGCCCCTATTCATCCTCTTGTTCATTTCTGGGTCACTGGTTTTACTGTACATTGTAAGTTTCTGTCCAGCACACATACTGAGACAGTGAGTGGAAAGAACAGAGCCCACCATTGACCCTTGGTACCCAAGTGACCAGGGGCAAGTTATTTAACCTTCGTGAACCCTTGTTGTTGGTGTCCTCTTTTATGGTGGCACACACCGGTGGCAAATCTGTATCTCCCTTTTTTATGGCTTATAAGCCAGAGGGTCTTCAAACAAAGTTTTTCTATTACTGAATTGTACAGAATCACAGAATTTTAGAATTGGAAGTGGATATAGAACTACCTAATCCAGTCCATCCCTGAAGAAATCTGTATTATAACGAACATAACAAATGGTCATCTCGCTTCTACTCAGAGACCTTCAGTGATGTACAACCCATCACACCCAAAGCTGCCCATTCCACTGTTGTGTAGGAACCATTGCCTTTGTAACTTATACATTTTGCTTCTGATTCTGCCCTCTGGGACCAGACAGAAAAAATGTAATCTTTCTCGCATGACAGACCCTGCAAATACTTGAACACAACTTTATATATCAAAATCCCCAAATCTGTTTTTCTAAACAGACTATTGTCTGGCTGTGCCCCCTCCCATCCTGTATTTAGGCAGTTGGTTTTTTGAACCTGAGTCTGACTTTTTTGTGTGTGTTTGTTGAATTTCATCTTTTTACATGTATTTCAGTTTTCTTGTCTGTCAAGGTCTTGTTAGATCCTAACTTTGTCATTTAATGTATAAGCCATTTCTCTCAGCATTGTGTCTTCTAAGAATTGGATAAACATTAAATCTATCTCTTTAGCCAAGTCATTGATGAAAATGTTAAATGGGACAGGGCCAAGCACAAAGTTCTTGGGATACTCTACTAACGACCTCCTGCCACATTGATATTGGAACATTAGTGATTGCTCTTTGAGTCCAGACGTTCAGCCAAGTCTGAATCTTTCTAGTTGTTGCTACCCTTTAGTTTAGCAGTTCTCAACCTGTGGGTCATGACCCCTTTGGGGGTTGAACGACCCTTTCACAGGGATCACACATATTTCCAGTGTCTTAGGAACCCAGACACGGCTCCTCTATCTGTCTCCAGGCAGGTCTGCCCACATGCAGATATGCCCACCTACGTGTATTAAAGGGTCCCGGCATTAGGAAGGTTGAGAACTCTAGTTTATCTCTCTCTCCTTTGTAGACTCACGTGAAATCACTTTATCAAGTGCTTTCCTAACAAGCTGGGTAGTTTTCTTCTTAGCTCCACACTGTAATGGACGGCAAAAACAAAGTGAATGGAAATCTCAAGACAGTCTTGCACATTGGCGGTTTGTTTATCCGCTTCTCCTCTTCAGCTTTAATCCCCTCTGGATGAGTGTGCTTGGTTGGAGTTTCTCACCAGACTTTTTATGAACTGCCTTTTTCTCCCTCCGTGCTGCTTGCACTGGAGACATTTTATGTGTTGATGTTATCATCTTCCGTCACGCTCCTTTTTAAGGCCCTGTGAGTGAAGTCATCTTCTGAAGACATGCCTCCCCATAATTCTCCACTTGGTAAGGAAATCCAAGTTTGTTAACTGATCGTTTATAGGTCCTTTTTGTCTCCTTGTAATAATTCATTTAAAAATGTTTAATGTGCTTAGGAAATGGTGATAGGCCATCTTAAAGTCTCTTAAAATGATTATCGATTTTTTTTTTTTTAGCATCATCACCTTGACTTTGTATCATATTGGAGTTGTATCCATTGGGTGCCATATTTTCTCATTTTTATTCTTCTAATATTGGCATTTATTTTGTTCTTTGCTATAAGTTTGTTACCTAACTATATACATGCCTGATTTGGAATTAGCTCCTACATCAATAATTAGACATTTTTTCCATGTTGAAATATAACCTTTATTTTTGTGACGTTATTCGGTGCTTAACGATATCAGACGCCTCCCTCTTATGCATAGTTTCAGGTAGTCTGTGGTCTCTTATTTCTTTCTTGTGAACTATATTTTTAAAAATATTTTCCACCATCTTCCCTTCTGCTTGAATTGAAGTCGCCAAGTATCAGAATATATTTTGATTTTATTTGAAACAGCCTTTTCAAGTTCCTTGAGCTTCTCGACTACCTCGTTCTTTCCAGCAGGCATTGGCACATGAGCGATAGTCATTTTTATAGCCGTTTGTCGAAAATGCTTCTCACGTGCACTGCGGAGTGTGATCACCAAGCATCTCGTTAAATGATGTTTCTGGTGGCTCTTGGACACACAGTGACATGAGCACCGACAGCATCACTTGCTTCTCTCCGAGGAGAACCTGTGGATCCGTTCTTGCCGTTTTTGTTCCATTCTTTCCTATGGCTTCCTTTTTCTTTGGTTTCATTTACAGTGAGGATGTCAAGATTTATTTGATTCAGTTCTTTCTGTGTTATGTTTATTTCTTGAACATTGTAGTAGGATCCTGCGTGTTACCAACAGCTAAATTAATGCTGAGATAGTCTAAAAATCACACAATTTTCTCTCTCTCTCTCTTTTTTTTTTTTTGGCTTTTTGAAGGGGAGAAAGCAGGGCATTTGGGGTTAAGTGACTTGCCCAAGGTCACGTGGCTAGTCCGTGTTAAGTGTCTGAGGTTGGATTTGAACTCAGATCCTCCTGACTCCAGAGCTGGTGTCAGGTCGCTGGTGGCACAGTTGCTGTGCCACCTAGCCACCCCAATCACAGATTCTTAGCCCACTTTGACCCCCTTTTGGCCATTCTGTCATCATCATTGCAGAAACAGAAGGCGGCAGCATGGGATTGAGGGCCATTTTATATTTCCCTTTGTTCCGTGTTTTGCTATGGTCCACAGGTCTTTCTGAACCTAGGCAAACTGATCTTTGGAAAGTATGTAGTCTATCCAGTGCCAGATTTACATGTGCAAAGCTCTCTTGGAAACTTTTGTTAACTAATTTTATTGATTTTTTTTTTTTTTAAGGTATCTTGCAATATATTCAGAACTCTCCCTCCTAGTGACAGCAATGAATTTGATCCAGAAGAAGATGAACCCACCCTTGAGGCATCATGGCCACATTTACAGGTATTAAATTGCATTAAAACATATAGGAGCGAGTTCTTTATTTCTTTAGCTGATGAAAATTCACGTTCTTTTCAGTTTTTATTCATCAAGATTTAGTTGCTACTCGTTCATTTAACAGGTAGATTATTTACTTGTTTTTCCACTCTTAATAAGATTTCTAAGAGAATACAATGAACATTTCCTATTGTTTTTCTCAGGACTTTAATTTGAGTCTTTTTGTTCTTGCAGAGTAGTCAGAAATCTCTCTGCTCTAGTAGCTTCAGCGCTTTATGAGATTGTAGGTTCTAAGCATTTGTTTTAAAGCAACTCATCATGATGCTCCAGAGCCTCAAGTCGGAATAAAATTACTTTCACATTAGCACTTATTTGAATATGACAAGATGTATTCATTAAATGCCATAGGACATAGAATCCATTTTTACCATGTGTGTACCAGGATTATTAAGAAAAAATCATAAAGAAATTTGCTTTCTGGGCTCTCGAGGCTTTTTTTCCCCTTACAAATACTGATGGTATTTATTCCTTGTATGGTCTCACTGGAAAGAGGAACAGTTGAGTGACAACAGGATATATGAGTGATCTTCATTCACTCTTGTACCAGTTTGGAAATGTTTCCCAATCTTTTTCAGTGTGCCGTACCTAAAACCCAATCGTTGCATTGCACCTGCCCTCCCCACCCAATATATTCCCTTTCACGTGCTCTCAGGTAACATATTTCTGCACATTATATACCTGTGTAGTTTATATGTACACATGTATACCAGTCATTCCATCATGGTTTCCTTGACATTTTTTTTCTTGACATTTAAAAAAAAAATCATAGAGTAAGGAAATCAAGATGCTGTTAAGACACCTCCACAGTGACCTAAAAAGTCCTGATATGTTGTTTGGGGAGAATTTAAAAATTTAGAGAAAGAAAAATATTAAGAATTTTGCTGCTTTTTATTATATAAGTTTTTACATAAGTTTACATATCTGTGTCTCTTTTGAACAAATTTCATAATTTTTGGAAGAATTTAACCATATTATTTTCCCAATAATACAAAATTCCAGAGAGATGCCCTTTGGGCTTCCTAGCTTTTTCCAGAAGTTCCTCTGGAATTGTAAAGAAACCCTAAGTGTGGGGTACTTGGTACATGTGTGGTAGGGGCTCAGTGTTATTATAATAATAATAATTATTATTATTATTTTTGCCAAGTCTGAGTCTTATGTTTTGTACTGCTTTCCTATCTTACTTAACTCTGGAAAAAACTTTAAAAGGATAATCCTCTGGGAAAAATCTCAATTGCCTATTTAGAACTGGAAAGGACCTCAAAGGTCACTGAGTCTTCCTGCTCCATTTTATGGATTAGCAAACAGTCCCAGAGGATAGCAATACTTTACCCATTGTCCCACAACTGTTAAGGACGAAGGTTAGAGCTGAAGTCCTCTTGCTTGAAATCCAGCTCTTTCTACGGCATTAACATGGGAAGCTTGATTTTATAGCTTTTTCTTCCTCCAGAGAAGTCTTCTGTGTTCCTGTTGTTCAGCTTTTGAAATATTCTTCCACATTTAATGACTTCAGAATGATTCTCATCCTTCCCACTTTTGAAACGGATTTATAAATTGCTAAGCCAGTTTACTCTCTCATGTGTTGACAGAGGCTAGAAGAAATGAGATTTCCTTCTTTGACTAGGTGGTCTGCATTTTGTGTGTGTGTGCCTTCTTCCATTCTGTCCCCGCCTCTCTTCCACCTCCCAAGGAAAGAGACTTAAGTTTTGCAGATTAGAGTCTTGTGCTAAAAAATAGGGCTTACCATTTCAAATAATAGAAAATTTTTTTAATGACTTCTTACTGTTAAGAGGGCACTTTCAAGTTCAGGTTTAAGATTAAGAATAAGAGATCCTGAAGTCTTAACCTTAGTTTGGCATGAAATATTCATGTGGTACCTTGAAAACATAATTTATTTTTTGGTTCTGTCCTTCTGTCTGAAAACGTGAAGATATGCCTTTGAGGTTCTTAGGCAAAATTTACTGCTTAAGTGCAAAATCCTTTTTTTGGTATGTATTAATACACATAGCCAAACTTTTGTACTAAACTATTAAAAATCATAATTGATTTCAGTGAACCAGAAGGCAGAGAGAATGCATTTCCAATTATGCTAGAAACCCTTACCATCCAGTGAGTAAACTTTGCTAGATGAGAACGTGAGAGTTGGCAAATGATAGAACTGTTCTTATTAGGGCCATTTGAACAAGCTCACTTACTTTTGCATAATTAATAGTTGTTCAAAGATTGTAGTATAATGAGTCAAAGAATGTTTTTTCCTTTGAAGTGTTGAAACCTAGAGGCATAATTGTTTTATTAGCATGACGACATTAGGACAAAGAAGCATAGACTCCTGGGGTGGGGGTGGTAGAGGAGAACTTAGGAGAGAAGCTCTTAATTTATGGAAAATTTGAAATAAGAGGAAATTGGTTTTTTTTTTTTGCCAAAATATAATAAGACTTCCATGTGCATGTATTAGAACTAATACTTAAGTTCCTTACTAGTACTCAATACTGCAGGTTGCTGTAAAATCCCCTCCTTATTTCCAGGTCAGGACCAATATTACTGCTCTGGTCACTGATGTGGAAAGGAAGCTAGAAACATGGGTGGCTGTGTGCCTATCTATAAGTTTTAATTTAGCAAAATCAGAAATCACAGATATTGTAGTGGAATGTTAAACGCCTCAGAACACAGTGTAACATCTTAATCCCAATTTATTGTGTGTTCCTCAGATCCCTTACAATATATCAAAGCAGCTTTGTGAGGAAAGTTGATTTAATGTCACTTCTGTGCTGGTAAGAAAACCAATCATAAGAAAGGCAAAAATGATGTGATCAGCTTCCTGTGTATCTGGGGTTCTGAATCCTAGGCCCGGTTTCAGTTCATTCTTGTGCACTGCTGCTTACATTTTTCTTTGTTTAGTGTATCTTATTTCAGAAATCATTGTATTCTGTTGCAGCTTGTATATGAATTTTTCATACGATTTTTGGAAAGCCAAGAATTCCAGCCCAGCATTGCCAAAAAATACATAGATCAGAAATTTGTATTACAGGTAAGAAAACTATTTGTTCAAATTGATCATATGTATTTGTCGCTCAGCTGTGTTTTGTTTCTTTGCTGTTGAATTTAGTAGGGGTGAATGGTCAAAGTTTTGTTCAGGACGGGCAAGGGGATACCAACTGATTATGCTACCTCAGTAATACATACATACATGCATACATGTGTCCACATAGATACATATGTGTGTGAATTTTCATTGTATTCTATTCAGTGTGGCATCTCCTTTAACTCCCTGCATTGGAAGTTAATAACAAGAGAAAATGCAAATCCTTGGATTTCTGCAGTTTTCTTGTATAGGCTGTTTAATTATAAAGTAATTTCTCGTGTATAGCTCTGGTCTCTCATGAACCTTTGTTATTTTAAAACCTATTATTCAGATAAGGATTCTTAAGGTGCTCTTGTATCGGTCTCTTGAAACTGAACGTACGATCTGCAGTATTTGACTAGAAAGCCTGAATGAACTGTCTTGAATAATAGGAGTTAAAACTCTGCCGAGCCTTCTAAGTTCCTTTTTCCTTTTAGAAAGCAGCACGCCTTCCTGGTAGGAAGCAGTATTATAAACCTGGGGCAGTTTCCTTAGCGGGATTAACCCCCACTTAGACAGTTAGAAATCTTTGGTTGCCAAACTTAATGCTTTATAAATTATAATGGCCAAGATTGGCTCCGGAGAGGAGTCATGAAAATCCATCTCCCTACCTGAAGGTGGAGGACTGTGGGTATGAGATAATGTATATACTGTCACACGTGTTCAGTGTGTTGGTTGGCTTTGCTGAATTTTTTTTCCTTTTTTAATCCTTATTATAAGAGAAGGCCCATTGGGTGAGGAGGAATGGGAGAGATATTCAGAAACAAATATGACAAAAAATGAAGAACATCAATCAGTTAAGAAAAACTGTTTAAAAATTTTAGATTGCATTTTGCAGACTTTTGGAATCCAGAGCCTATAATTTAAGGCTGTCACTTCCTGCTTGTCCTTATCTTAAGCCTCTTTACAGTCCTGGGCCAGATGCCTGACAGTGTCATTTGAGTTACAGTGAGGTCCATTGTAAATAATTTTCACCTTTTAGAAAAAAGGCAAATTGGATACAGTATTCAGAAGAGAACGGTAACCCTCCACAGTAAGACAACAGAATTTCCTATGGACAGACTTTCATAGCGGTCAGCAAGTATTCATAAGCATCTTGTTATGTCAGGTGCTAGAGACAAAAATGCAGATAATGAAAAAGTTCCTCTTCTGGGGAGTTTGTATTCTGTGTGTGTGTGTGTGTGTGTGTGTGTGTGTGTGTGTGTGTGTGTGTGTGTCTTCTGGGGAGCTTATATTCTGTGTGTGTGTGTGTGTGTGTGTGTGTGTCTTCTGGGGAGCTTATATTCTCTGTGTGTGTATGTGTGTGTGTGTGTGTCTTCTGGGGAGCTTATATTCTGTGTGTGTGTGTCGTCTGGGGAGCTTATATTCTGTGTGTGTGTGTGTGTGTCGTCTGGGGAGCTTATATTCTGTGTGTGTGTGTCGTCTGGGGAGCTTATATTCTATGTGGTGTGTGTGTGTGTGTGTGTGTGTGTCTGTCTGTCTTCTGGGGAGCTTATATTCTGTGTGTGGGGTGTGTGTGTGTGTGTCTGTCTGTCTTCTGGGGAGCTTATATTCTGTGTGTGTGTGTCTTCTGGGGAGCTTATATTCTGTGTGTGGTGTGTGTGTGTGTGTGTATGTGTATGTGTCTTCTGGGGAGCTTATATTCCATGTGGTGTGTGTGTGTGTATGTGTGTGTGTGTGTGTGTGTGTCTTCTGGGGAGCTTATATTCTGTGTGTGGTGTGTGTGTGTGTATGTGTGTGTGTCTTCTGGGGAGTTTATATTCTGTGGTGTGTGTGTGTGTTTTCTGGGGAGCTTATATTCTGTGTGGTGTGTGTGTGTGTGTGTGTGTGTGTGTGTGTGTGTGTGTGTGTGACATAAAGTAACTAAAAATATATTCAAAATAGGTAAAATACGAGGTAGTTTGGAAGGAAAGGTACCAGCATTGGAGAGATCAGAAATGCCTCAAGATGGTGTTTAAACTGGATCTTATAGACCGTAGAGGAAGAGAAAGACTCTCTGAGGTGAAGATCAGGAGGGAGTGCCTTCCACACAGAAGTAGTAAGACCCACAAAGGTATAGACCCAGGAGATATTTGTCTCTAGATTACAGAGTGGGTAGAGGTTGGGAGTGAGTGGCTAAGAGTGATAACCAGCCAGACTGGAAAGATGGGTCAGAACCAGGTTGTATAGAGCTTTAACAGCTAAACAGTAAAGTTTCTGTTTTATCCTAGACATAATAGGAAGCTATTGGAGTTGGTCTAGTAGGAGAGACACGTGGTCAGATCTCCACTTAAGGAAAGTTATTTTTTCAGCAGGATGTAGGATGGCCTTGATTGGTGAGAAATTTGAGGCAAGGGGTCTGCTGCATTAATCTGAGTGAGGGCTGATGAGGAGCTGAATGAAGGTGGTAGCTTTGAGAGTAGAGAGAGAAGGGGTTAGAGATGAGAGAGGTTGTAAAGGTAGAAATGGCAAGAGTTGGCAATTTGTGAAAGTATTTGATGAGGAGCGTGCTGAGTTGTGAATATTGGGGAATGGAAAAATGGCGCTTTTGAATAAAGGAGGGTTTTGGAGGAAAGATGGCCAAGTTTAGTTTTGGACACGTTGAGTTTCATTTACTTGTTCTCAGAGCTACGGTTTCATCATTTGTAAAATGATTATTACCCACATTTTGCCCACACACTAGTTCACTGAAGTTTTCACCTGATGGCTATATAACAACTTAAGTTACTAGTACTGTCTCAGAATAAGGAAGATCAGGGTTCCAGAGCCACATTGAAACATATTGGTTGACTGGTGGCCTTGGAAGTCCTTTCACCTCTTGGTGCTTCTGTGCAAATCTCTAAGACTTTAAGTTCGGAAGAGTTGCCATTTGGCATTGATAGGAGTTTCTATCCAGAGAGATTTCTGCATGAATGAAAAAATCTAGACCAGTGGTTCTCAACCTTCCTAATGTTGCAACCCTTTAATACTCATATGTGGGCGTATCTGCACGTGGGCGGACCCGCCTGGAGACAGATAGAGGAGCGGTGTCTCGGTTCCTAAGACCATTGGAAATATGTGTTTTCTGATGGTCTTAGGTGACCCCTGTGAAAGGGTCGTTTGACCTCCAAAGGGGTTGCGAGACCCACAGGTTGAGAACCACTGATCTAGATCAAAAAGACCAAAATAATTTATAAGGGTGTCCAAGTGCATGCATACACACACACACACACACACACACACACACACACACACACACACACACATCCAAGTGCATGCACACAAACACGCACACGCACACGCACACACACACACACACACACACACACACACACACACACACACACACACACACACCTTTTAGGTACTGACCGGAAGGAACTTCTCCGTTTATCAAGGAAAAGGCTAGAATCTTTTCTGAAAAACAGTTTAGTGAAGAATCGAGGATCTGTACTGATGAACCACTTCTTCATGCAGGATTCTCCCCTGATATGGTGAAATAAACCTGTTTATGACACAGCCTGGGTTATTGATTTCCCGTGAGCATTTACTAAGCGGCCTTTGTGTTAGATCCTGTTGCAGAGTACTTTGTTAGTCTATAAGGACATTAGAAAATGAATAGGAAATGGACCTATGTCTTTAGTTAGTACATATACACAAATAATTGCAATACAGGGTTGAAAATGACAATTGCAAAGGAGAGGTATCCGCAAAGTTCTTTGGAGTTTTGATGTTTGGGAAATTTTCTGACTGTGGCAGGGGACACAGTTCATTTGAATTCAAGGAACATTTATTTAGTACTTCCAGATCTGTACATATAAATCTGTACATACAAAATGTCTGCATGAAAGCACAGATAGAGAGACCACAGAGCTCACAGGAGAGAAGAGTCATTTCCGGCTGAGAAGATGAAGGAAAACCACATAGAACAGGTAACATTTGACTTGGGCTTTGAAGAATGGAGAGAATCTTGGTAGTACTTTTTGTGTATGAATTTATACTTTATTTTGACTTTATTCTATATTAGTTTAAATTACTATAGGTTTGGCAGTGCATTTTTTTTATCACTAGGGGGTTTATTATGGTAAGAGCACATTTAAATACATTTAAAGTATTTCTGAAGACTGCCTTCATTGGGCCTACAAGTCTAGAATGCTAGTGGTTGCTAAGACAAACACTGCCTGATTATCCCTGTGAGCATACCTACTGCTATGGATCACTATTTAGTCATTTGTATTTCACATTGAAAGTTATATTTAGCAAAAAGATGCCATAATTATCAGGAAATTTATGCAAATCCCTCAACCTGTCCTTAAGAGTGACCCTTTTTATTATGTTTTAAAACCTCAAAATATATTGAATAAAATAGAAATCAACACATTGGATTTCAGGGTTTAACTTGAAATGGATCATAAGGCATCTTGAATTTCAGCTTTAAAGAAGAAATGTTTTCAAAATCATTCTATACTTCCTAGAATATTTTGCCTTTTCTGCTTGAGAATGGTGTTACTCAGAGCAATGGCTCTCAAGGGGGGACCCTTTCAGAAGGTCTGAGCAGTCAGAACTTTTCTTTCTCTTTTGTTGTTCAGTTGTGTCTGATTCTTCATGACCCCATTTGCGATTTTCTTGGCAAAGAAACTGGAATGTTTTGCCCATTTCCTTCTTCCAGCTCATTTTACAAATGAGGAAAATGAGGTAAACAGGATCGAGTGACTTGCCCAGGTTCACACAGCTAGTAAGTGTTCGAGGCCGGATTTGATATCAGAAAGAGGAGTCTTCCTGACTCCAAGCCTTAGTGAGTGCTCTATCCACTGCACCACTTGGCTGTTCTTTATACTAAGTTGTTTTAGTTTTGAATATGGCAACTATCAACAACTCTTGGTGGAAAGGAGCTCCTCAATACTTTTTTTTAATTGAAAAGAAGCATTTATTAAGTGCCTACTGCATACCACACACAATTTTAAATGTAAAAGTGAGGCAATTCCTGCCTTCACAGAGCTTATATTCTAATGAGAGGATATAACACTTACACGGGAATGGTGACTAAGGAAAGGATGAAGTCAAAGGGATGGTGAGTGAGTCCACAAGATATTTTGTTGTTGTGTTCTTTCCAGAAGTATTGGTAATATATAGTTGTTGAAACTCTCTAGAGTAATTTTAGTATCTATGGGAAGGATAGTCACATTGAACACATATTTGACACCAGAATTCCCAATTGTAGGATAACTATTCATTTTTTAAATTGAACTTTTGATATAAATGATTGTCTTATGTGGTGTCTGAGCTAACTACAACTAGATGGAGGGATGCCGGCAGTTTGGCGCAGGACGGGCATTTGGGAAACGCCATACACTTGTTTAGCGCGTTTGGGTCTTGTGGGCTAATGTTCCTCAGTACTTCTTTTGGGGTGTAAGGGGGCCCTAGAGCAAACAAAAGCTTGGTGTGTTCTTATGTGAAACTTATCAGAAAATCATTACCAATCAAATAAGCTTCTTCTCTCTGTCCCCCCGGAAAAGCAAACTCACCAAAGCCCCTTCCTCCTTGTTGCAGCAGAGCAGTCGCTTTTCTTAATTTTCCACGGGCGGCTGACAAAAAAGGAAACCTGATGACAAAGTCATTTCACGGCATCGTAGACGACAGCCTCGTATGGGCGTTCTAGTTTGAGTCTCTCATTTCACAGCTGACGAAATCGGAAAATCCTAAAGGAAGCTGGGTGGTGGTGTAGAGGTTGGGTACACGGGGTTTGGATAAGGAAGACCTGAGTCCGAATTCTGCACCAGTCATTGGCTAGCTGTGTTATCCTGGCCAAGTCACATAACCTCTGAGCGTCTGTTTCTCATCTGTAGAATGGGAAAAGTAATGGGTTTGTTGAGGACAAAATAAGACAGTGTTTGTAAAGTTATTTGCAAACCTTAATGCACCATACGAGTGTTAGCCCTGATTAAGTCCATTTTTATGGGTCTTTTTTTAGCATCAACACAGTCTCCCAATATACCATCTCTTCCCTTCCTCAGAGAGCCATCTCATATAACAAATAATGTGTTTTAAAGACAAAAGAAGAAGAGAAAAAAAATCACAACTGATCGCTCCATTGAAAAAGTTTGGAAATATGAAGTGTCCCACGCTTGTGGGTGCCTTACCTCTGCCAGAGAGTGGCTTGGGAGCGTCTTCTCCTTTCTCTTCCTTCTAGGCATGCCTCTTTATATCTTTGAAACACTCACTTTTAGTGTGTGCGTGTGCGTGCGTATGTGCACCTGTGTCTGCGTGCGTGTGTGCATCTGTGTCTGCGTGCGTGTGTCTGTGTGTGCGTGCGTGCGTGTGTCTGTGTGTATGCGCGTGCGCGCGCATGTGTGTGTGCGCTCTTTCCATCTGCATTGTTGTGGTCCTTGTTGTGGCCCATTGTTGTGTCACCCTCTTGACTCTGTCTGCTTCGTTCCCCATCAGTTCATGTTCTTCTGTCTAGGCCTCTGAACGTGCACAGCCACAATATCCCATCACATTGTTGTGCAGCACTTTCAGCTACTTCCTGGTCGATGGCCGTCTGCTTGGCTTTAATTCCCTGATGTCAGAAAAAGTAGCTATTCTGTTTTCATTATATTTGGATTGATTTTTCCAGTGTCTCCCAGGTGGTAGGTGACTGTTTAGGGTTTTGAACATAAACTCTCTAACTCCACGTCTAGGGTTGTTTCCGCTGTATCATGCTGTGTATTATTGGAATTAGTCAGAAAATTTGTATGTAAATTGGCTTTCTGGAGTTAAAATGGTGAAAGGCATAATTTGGGGAGAAATATTAACTGCAAATTTGTGTGTTACCTGATTTAGAGCCCTGCAGATTTCCTGATGTTGGTGAAGATGGAAGTTTTTTTGATTCCTTTAGTCATCCCTAAGTCCCTAAGACAAATTACAGTAACAGTTAGCAAGTCCAGAGCCCTGTGAAGTTTGCAAAGTGCTTTATCAATAATCTCATTGGATCCTTACAGCTCTAGTTGGCAGAGAAAACTGTGACAGAGAAGTTAATGACTTTCCAAGTGTCACATGACTGCTAAGGGTCTGAGGCAAGATTTGAATTATATCTTAACTTCAAGTCCTGTTTCTCTGTCTCTTTATCCATTAAGATAGCTGCCTTCCATTCCTTTTTTGTTAAATTAACTTTTGTTTATTTTTAGTTTACATCATTGATTTCCACAAGATTTTGAGTTACAAATTTTCTCCCCGTCTTTCCCCTACCCACCCCCCCAAAACAGCGATCCCACTGTGTACCCCCTCCCTCAATATGTTCTCTCCTATGTCCTCCCCCATCACCTCTCTGACTTTCTGGTAGGGTGAGATGGATCTCTGAACCCCAGTACCTGTGCATCTTCTTTCCCAGGGCTGCCTTCCATTCCTAAGATAATTTAATGGGGATAATTCAGTGCATTAGAAAACCACAGAAGGGAGTTTGAGCAGTCTGTAAATGAAGATTAGAAAGAGGGAAAGCATAACGATGTCTTTAACCCCAGTGAAGTGTGTTCTAAAAGTTAATGGAGAAAAGAAATTTAATCTTGTTCTGTTTTCAACCCTGCACTTTCCCTTTACTTCCTCTTTTATAGCACGAATTGAAGTTTTTCCAACCACATCCTCCCATTCATACCAGGGATCCAGAACCCTTTCCTGTTTGAATATGAAGGGATTAAGGTTATTGTCTGTATTAATATTGAATAATACTGATAATTTTATCACATTTAAAAAATAATGCTCAAAAATCTGAACAGTATGGTGGTAGCTGAGCATTGCCTGCATATATAAAGGAACCAGCATTCTAGGTTTATAGGCCATATAATCGAAGAGATGGGTAACTTCAGTCTTAGTGAATTATTAGTCTAGCGTAACCCGTCCTAGCGCCGTTAATATCATCTGTTAAAGGACTTGACAAGTGAATCTCTCAACAGACTTGCTCTGCATCTAGCAGATGAAAAATGTAAGAGTAAGGTAAATTTTTCAGCTTTTAGGGAGAGTGTTAAATGTTAACAGTGGTAAACACACACATGCTCACATACACAGACACGTGCTCATGTACACACACACACACATACATAGGAACACAAAAATTCTCATATGCTACCAGCACATGGTTCAGTTTATATTTGTTTATAAATGAGCATAAAATTTTACATTTTAAATATACGCAATGTATTTTGTAGCACTCAAAGTCTTCTTTGCCTATTGAGATAGAAGAGACTGTAACATAGGAGAAATTGCCTGAGATCAGGGTGCTGCCTTCTGGATGGGGGTGAAGTATGGAGAGTAGGTGCCTGCTTTGGCCTCCACACACCCAGCCTAAATGCTTGTCCTCAGACTTCTCTGGGCAAAACCACAATAATAACATTTATTTTTCTTTTTTTCTCCCTCCCTTCTGACTGAATGGGATGGCTTCTTATCCTGTCTCGGATGACCCTCCTAAATATTATGTGCCCGAGTGAAATCACTGGGCATCTGAACCTGATTCCCCCACATAGAGTCGAGCCTTCTTGCAGAGCACCCTTCAAGAAGGAGGAAGATCTTAAACTGAGTACATTTCAGCAAGCGTTGATGAGGCAGTTACCGGGCTGACTACTTGGGGAGATGCCAAGTTTAGGTGTGTCTTAGTACTTACTGATGGCTGGAATCTTTGTGGTTATGAATCTAACCAGGCCTTCCTTCTGTCTGTGTGTGCTTCCACGTGTGACAAAAGCTATTGGGTGATACCTGCTATACGCTAGTTAATTAGAGAAGTTAAGGATTGGTTTTCGTTGTTTTGGACCCTGTTTGGCATCACACTGTTTTCTCCACGTTAACTTATTGTAAATATTATTTAATATTAAGATAAAATTTACTTAAAGCCAACATTTATTTGAATGATTAATTAGTGTTGCACAAACACTATGTATGAACCAGCCTTTAGGCCTCCGTGAGGATTTACAGACAGGAATGGGGAAAGGTGCCACGCTCTTTTTGTTTTCATTTTAAAAAAATGATTTAATTCAGTTGTACAAGTGTTAATATCACCTGTTCTCTTGTGCAAGGCACTCTGCCAGACTCTCAGCATACAAAGAAACAACAGAATAGCCTGCGCCCTCACATTCTATGGGGAAAAGTGACACACGCAGTAAAAATTATATAAGTAAATATAATGTCTTGTTGTTTGTCCTTCATCTTCAAAAAGAACCGGTGACATGATGGGTGATGACTTGCATTTAGGTGAAGCAGAGCCTCACGACGTCATCAGCTTTGCTCTCTCTTCTTGAATCGTTTAAATCCAGTGGCAGGACAGGAGTTAAAGACGCTGGCAGTGGCCTGGGCTACAGTGGATGACCTTGGTGTCTTTGATGCCCGACCCGTCTCTCATAAGAGCTCCATAGCACCAGCTTTATCTACCTTCATGGCCATTGGAACAAATGGTTCTCATCTGCCCCTTCTGCCGGGGAAAGTTTTCACATGCTTGGTGCAGACATCGCTCTAATTCCTTATGTGCTTGGAGTAAACATCCCCCTAACTCACCAACAGGTTTGAGGCCTGTTGGTTATCCTTAATCTGGTTTGGCTGCTGTGCATGCTGCATCTTCTTGGAACTGTAGGTGAGGGTTGGATGAATCAGGTGGGCATCTAAGGTAGATGAATAGCCCTGAAAAGAGCTCAGTAAGCCCTCACACTAGAGGTTCTAGTCCTCCTGAATATCCCATACACCCCAAATATAATATGTAGAATATATACAAAGCAATTTAATAGAAAGGGCTGTTTATTAGCAATAGAACAGTTTCCAGAGGCCAAGATGGAAAAATAAGTATTGAAATAGGAACACAAGAGGGAAATAACATACGTAGCTGAATGTAAGGGAGCAAGGAGTGGTGGTGTTCGGGGAAGGGGGCTTCCGTGCAGGCAGGCTACACTTCACAGTCCCAGGGATCCTGAGCCCTTTATCCCTTATCTCCTTCAAGGTAGCAAAGGCAATATTGATTTGATGATTAATCCTTGGGGGCCATGTGGAAGCGTATACATGAGGCAGCCAGGCAGATGTCCCATCTCAGGCCTTTCCTGCTGGTCCGGGCAGGTGTCGGTGGAGTCTCTGATGAATTTTTCTTACACATTCACTAAAATCTGGTAATAAGTGGAAAATACTTTCTTTCTCTTGTGGTAGATTACAGCCAAGGACCTCACTTTAGATTTATTTGGTTAGATTCAGAACAGGGTCTTTTAACTGAGCTCTTCAGCCTTGTTTGAGGAAGACTGACTTCTGTATTAATGTCAACTTTGGGTTCGCACTTTGACAGATGATTTTATTGGGTATTTACCTTGACAGCGCGACAATTTGTTGTCATTAGTCATTTTCGATTGTTTCTTGCCAAAGATATCGGAGTGGTTTGTCATGTTCTTCTCCAGCTTCATTTTACAGATGAGGACACTGAGGTGAGGTGAGGTGAGCCTTGAGTGACTTGCCCAGGGTCACACGGCTAGTTGGTGTCTGAGGCCAGATTTGAACTTGGGAAGATGAGTCTTCCCGACACTGGGCCTGGCGCTCTATGCACTCTGGCGCCCCCTGGCTGCCCCTGGTTTGACAATAGGCTGGCTACCTGTTACCCATATTCTACATTTCAACAAGTTGAGTCATTTTTCTCATTCCTTCTCTAAGTCTGTGTATGGATACACAGTAATTGTGTCTCACACATCACTGCTCGTCCTTTATTTTTTCCATCTGATTAGATGCACAATTTTGACTTTGCCAATTACTCCTAAATCACTCGCCTCCTTTGGGTCATTTGTTCCAGTCTATGATCCTTTTATCTTTGTCTCTTCCTTATATTAAAGGATATATTAAGATATGTCCTCTTTTTTACCTCACGAAGCAGCTGAAAAGCATAAGATTTATACCATGATTCATTTTTTATTTTATTTTTCTTAAAGATGTGTTTTTTTTAAATGCATCTTTCCTCAGGACTAAAGGAAGGCACCCAGTTGTCTGTTTTTGAGGGTCTATGCAGCCATTAGTTAATTATTAAGTTTTTATGAAGTGGTTTCGTGATTAACCATATGTAACCACAGTTGACTCAAGCTTTATAATCCCCTTCACCTCTTTCCTTTATACTGGTAGTGAATTACTCATGAAATTGCTTTACAAGACTTAAAATAGAAACAGAACCAAAAATAAGAAAAAAAATCCATTCTTCCTATTAATGAGTAATATGATAGGTGGATGAGTTAGTGTAAGCGTGAGAACGGGGCAGAGCGTACGAATCACAGAGCAAAGGGCGAGACAAGAATAGCCCACTTGCTGTTCTCATTTTTGGCCAACAGTATTTCAGACTTTGTGAACATACTTTGTTGCTTATTTTTATATGTGAAGATGCTGTGGCTAATGATAGCACATGTCACCTGTGTGTTTGTGTGAAAGAGAGAGAGCGCCACTTGTTCCTTTTTCCCTTAACTTGCATTTAAATACCACTCATTGGTTTTGCAGTTGCCACCATTGTTTCTGGAACCATTTGATGTCTGTGGCACTGCCATCACTTCACCAGAAATCAAACTTTCTTGTTTGATTGCTTTCTGCCAAGATGGTCTTTTCAAGTGTTCCACGATTAGGCCATATCATGTGATATACTAACTTTGGTTTTTCTAGCCTTTCTGATATTATACATGTAAGAGAATGGAAATATCTTTAATGTTTTATTTTAAACAAGAATGATAATCTAAAATAATCTTTCAGGCCAGTGGGGAAAAACCATTGCATTTATAAGACAACTGGGATTTTGTTGGGGCTACCAGTTTGTGGTTATCTAGGGCTGTCTCAGCCAGTTAAATCTGGCCAGATAGTTAGATTTCCAAGCATTTTGGCCATTTTGTATTTTCCCTTTTTTGGGCCTGGGGTCTCTTTCCTGGGTTGGTTTGGCCAGAAAAATGTAATCATGTTGGCCGAACCAGTGATTTAACCCCTGTGTATTTCTTCAATGAGGTTTGTTCCCAGATTATAGCCATACATACAAAAACCTTCAAATACGTTAGCCTCAAAGTATCCAAAGAATTTCACTGGCCAGATTAAAAATAGGCAGCAGCCTGGGGCTGGCCTAGAAGCCTTGGGTTCAGGTCCTGATTTTGCTACTTGAAATCTGTGTGACCTAAGTCAGATAAATATGCTTCTCTGGATCTCAGTTGTCTCGTCAGTAAATGGTGAGCTGACTAGATTACTGTTAAGGCTGTCTGGCCCTGAATCCCGTGATCATCTCTGAAGATTCTGTAATACTTCCTTGTGTATAAACCATCTGGGCCTTTTTCACTTAGTACTTTTGAGGATTTTATTTGCCAGAAAACTTCCTCGGAGAGATATACTATTTGATGCTTTTTTAGAATGGTGACGTAGACTTTAGACATGGGCATGGTTCTGCTCATCAGCATTTCCTAAAATTAAGTTAGTGTGTGAATTTTTATCGTTAAATAACATGTGTGATCTGTTTGTGTGTTTTCCACAATAGCTTTTGGAACTATTTGACAGTGAAGACCCTCGAGAACGAGACTACCTAAAAACAGTCTTACACAGAATTTATGGCAAGTTTCTTGGTCTTAGAGCATTTATCCGAAAACAGATTAACAATATTTTTCTACGGTAAGTAGTAAGGGGAGAGAGAAGGAAGAAGAGTTTAGGGTTTTAGTAGAAATATTAAGTAAACTCAATACATTTAACTAGTTTGCCTGAGAACGTTATTTTTTTTCTTCTTTAGGTTTGTTTATGAAACTGAACACTTCAATGGAGTAGCTGAACTGCTGGAAATATTAGGAAGGTAAGCAATTTTGATTTAATTGCTAATCTCAGTTGAATAGCTGTTTTGAAAATTAGAGTCAAGTGGCAAAACTGAAGTGCTGGGTTAGATAAATCTTGCTGTAAATTGCTCCTTGTTTGTATTAAGCT
This sequence comes from Pseudochirops corinnae, assembly GCA_028646515.1. Classification (NCBI taxonomy): domain Eukaryota; kingdom Metazoa; phylum Chordata; class Mammalia; order Diprotodontia; family Pseudocheiridae; genus Pseudochirops; species Pseudochirops corinnae. The sequence goes on along the minus strand of CM053589.1, from coordinate 8,025,918 downwards.
TGACTGATACCAGATTTTTTTTCTTAATCACTTTGTGCTACGGTTTTTGTGGTGATAATTTCACTTGGGTGATGAAAACAGGTATCTTACATTATTGTAGTGACAGCTTTCTAACCAATGGTCTCTTTATTTGTCAAAGGACATCTTATTCTTGTTCGTTTCTGGGCCACCTTGTCTCTTGACACATTTGTTGAAAAATTAAAGGTTACAAATAAATAAAGAAAGAAATAAAAAGATTGCCATTCTCCACGGAACAACATGCACGCGACTAGCTCTTGAGCAGCCGCCTGCAGCTGTGGGATGGACGTTAAGTACAGGGTTAAAAAGGTTTGATGTACTTTATCTGTATTTTTTGTTGTTGTTTTTAAGCTGAATCATGTCATTGACTTTTCCCATTCACATCAGGAGAAAAAATGTGTGGTGTAATGTGGGGTTTCTTTTAGTGACGTCTTGTTACGCACGGTGACTCATGAACCGTAAAGGTGTCACTGGGATGGGAAGAGAGGAAGCAGGATGTGTGAAAGGGGGAGAAAGTATGAATTGAGAGGGCACGTTCAGAGCGGAGGCGAGCAGCACGAGTGATTCTTTGCAGGACGGGAATGGGGAAGGTAAATAGGGAACAAGGGATCTTCTGGCAAAAAGAGCATTTAGAACCTAGACCTTTAGTGATGAGATAGGGAAGCTTTTCTGTAGAATCAAGAATAAATCTTTTTCTTTTACTCTATATCAGTTTTCCTTACTGATGAAGAGGAATTTGCTAAATCTTGATCTTGAATTCTAGTGCTTTTTTTTTTTTTGCATTGTTAGTATTTTTGCAAATGAAACTGATTCGTTCTTACTATTTGGTAGATAAATTAATTTGTTGTGGTGACATTGTTAATTTTTATTTCCTTCCTTTTTTCCTAGTATTATCAATGGCTTTGCTTTACCTCTTAAGGCAGAACATAAACAGTTTCTGGTGAAGGTGTTGATTCCTTTACATACTGTCAGGAGCTTATCTCTCTTCCATGCACAGGTAAAACATTTTAAAGCGGTGTTTTATGTGGCTACAATAGGATTTCTTGATATTTTAAAAAAAGAATATGGTCACTTAAAAAACTTGCTAAAATTTTACTGGGAAATTAGTTGTCGCTATATTGGGATCATAGAATTTTTTAGTGCTTTGAAGGAACCTTAGAGATGGCCTAATGCAAGAAACTGAGACAACAGATTAAGTAATTGTGATCTTCAAAGTCATACAGTTGCTTATTAAACATTGAGAATATGTTATGTTACAACTTGTGTGAATAAATGGGTCTCTCAATCTTAAAAACCCCAATAGTATCCCTTAAGCCTGTATTTTTCTCCTACCTTTTGGTTACCTCCCTGTTTCCCTTCCCTCTGCAAGGACGTACACAGACACAAATGCTCTTTGATCTTCAGCCTGTCTCCCTGTCTTTTTTGTCCTACTTTTATCACTTTCAGAAGTCACATCCTCTCATTATCCAAATTGTACATCTTCTAATTTATTTGCTAAGTTATTTTTCATACTCAGCATGTCACTAAAGGGGTTACTAATCTTAGTAGCTTTTTAATTCTGTATCAAAATTCTGTTCCTTTCTCCCTCCCTCCCCCATATTTGAGTTTGACTAAATATATAATACATTTTTCCAAGTGCTTTTCTTCTTTAAATGTAAAACCACTAAGGGGTGGCTAGGTGGCACAGTGAGTAGAGCACCGGCCCTGGAGTCAGGAGGACCTGAGTTCAAATGTGGCCTCAGACACTTAACACACTTACTAGCTGTGTGACCTTGGGCAAGTCACTTAGCCCCAATTGCCCACCAAAAAGCAAAAAAAAAAAAAAAGTGTTAAACCTCTGTATCAAGGAAATTTTAGCCCATGTGTTTTTAATTTATCTTTAAATTTGTTTTGCAAGAATGATTGCTTTCCAAAAATTTTTATAAGCCCTTTCTGCAAATCCTGTTTTTTGTCTTTGGAACACAAAATCACATTTAATAAGCACATAAAAGGATGTTTACCCTAAATGAATTTACTCCATGCTCAGAGCTCAAGATCTCAGCAGGTTGTATCTATGCCAGACACTTCATTTTTCTGCACACCAATGTGACAGAGTCTTGCTTATGTTGGTCAGCAACATTTTTACCAAGTTCCCATTACTGTAGCATTATCTCGGTACCAAGGTAAATTATTATTTTGCTGGTGTTGCCGGAGATAGCAAAGAGGCACTGGTGCAGAATCTTCAAAAAAGATCTCTCAAATCAAGTTCAGAGAATTTAGAAATTAACCGGGATGTGACTTTTTTCTGTTTTTTTCATTACATAAACTATAACCAATCCCCTTATTGTAGATGCCTCCTAAAGCTCAGTCCTGGGTCCCCTTCTCTCTTCTCTGTGCTTTCTTTAAGTGACCACATTAGCTCCCCTGGACTTAATTATCTTGATTTAGATGATCTAGTATCTACCCAGCCCTAGATTCCCTTCAGCTTCAGACCTGCCTGTTTGATATTTCTTTTTATTTTTTTTTGGAGTGGGAAGGCTGGGCAGTTGGGGTTAAGTGACTTGCCCAAGGCCACATGGCTAGTAAGTGTTAAGTGTGTGAGGCCAGATTTGAACTCAGGTCCTGACTCCAGGGCTGGTGCTCTATTCGCTGTGTCACCTAACTGCCCCTTGTTTGATATTTCAAATGGTGTATCCAGAGACATCTCAAACTCAGCACATCCCAAACATTTTACTATGTTTCCTCCTGCCATTGGTGGGGAACCTGTGGCCTCGAGGCCACATGTGACCTTCTAGGTCCTTGAGTGTGGCTCTTTGACTGAATCCAGACTTCACGGAACAAATCAAAGAACGAAACGAAGGTCTGTTCGGTAAAACTAAGACTCAGTCAGAAGGCTACGCCTGAGGGCTTAGAGCGCCACATGTGGCCTTGAGGCTGCAGGATTCCCCCCCTCACGCCGGGCCTAACCTCATCTCATTCCACACTGTCCTGTTTCTCTCAAGGGCACCACCATTTTTTCCAGTCTTTCAGGTTTTGTGACCTCTGCATTGACTCCTCACTCGCACTAACCTGTCATATCCAACCCATTTCCAAATCGTGTTGCATCTTACCTCCATGACACCTCTTTTGTTCTGCCCTTCCTCTCCATTTACAGAGTCACCGTTTGGGTTCAATTTTTTATCACCTCAGGCCTTTCCCTACTCCGGTCTGTCCTAACACACTGCTGCCAAAACAATTATCCTTAAGCACAGAGAAGGCCATATGGATCACCTTCACAACCTTGTCTCAGCCAGTCTTGTTAGTCTCTGTTGGACATTGTTCTTCCTCTCAAATTCTGTGATCAGTCACCTCGCCTTATGTCTGTTCCTCATACATCTCCCATCTCTGCACCTTTGCACTAGCTGTCCTCCATGCCTGGAATGTAGTACCTCTTTTCTACATTACAGAATCCCTTTCTTCCTTCAAGCACTATTTTCTGCATGAAGCTTCAGCTGCTAGTGCCTGCTCTTTCAATCTTCTATTTAACCACATTGTATTAAATTTGTAAATACTTACGTATTTACATGTTGACTCTCCAGTTAAGAGGCAGGGATCATCCCGTGCTTTGTGTTCCCAGTATATTGTAGGTGCTTAATAAATGCTTGTAGCTTGAAAGATTGTACCTACCATACGACCTGGAAATTAGTAAGACTTGTACACATGTCCTTTTTTCCTGCCACAAATGCATTAATTTGTTCCACTATGTTGGACCTCAGTTTCCTTCTCTGTAAAAGAAAATGATTTTTTTTAAGGCTTCTTCCTGTCTTAAGATGCAAATGACTATAACTTTCTTTGCACTGGGGTCTAGTAATAAAAATGTCTTGTTTTAAGAAATGGCTTTCGTTTTGGATTTTTCCTACATTGAGTTAAGGTAAAATTTAGTCAACAGAGCATTAAATATTAACATCGCGTACTTTTAAGTCTTAAGAAGAGCTTTTTGGTGTTCGTAGGAAAGAATGCCGGTAACCTGGTGTTTCCTTTTTCTTTCAGTTGGCGTATTGCATAGTACAGTTTTTGGAGAAAGACCCTTCGCTCACAGAGCCAGTAAATACTACTTTGGTATTTCTTGCAATTTGAAATTTCTTTTCTCTGTTTGTGGGTTTGGAAAACTTAGTGTTCTTTTTCCTCTCCTCCGCTTTAGGTTATTAGGGGATTAATGAAATTCTGGCCTAAAACATGTAGCCAAAAGGAGGTAAGTCCCGTCAGTCTGTCAGCTTCGTAGTCCTGATTCGGACCTCACCACATATCTGTGATGGTCTTGCCTTTGCTGCTGGTTTTCTTTTTTGGACAGAATTCTTAATGTTATCATAGGAAGTATCTGCAGGATACGTCCGTCTCTAAAAGAAGTTTGCAAGAATGTAGAGAATTTCAGTTATGTCATAATGAAAGGGTTGTCATAGACACTACATTTTATCTACTCTCCCTTTCAAGTAATTTTCATATTTTCCTTTGAAGTGATCTTAAAGGTGTCTAATTCATGTCACTCACCAGTTGCCCTTGTTCCCGAGTACCCAAGTATCTAAGTGCCTCTTGCCACGTTTGCGTAGTTCAGCAATCAGCGTTTCTTAAGTGCTTACTGTGGATCAGGCGCTGTATCTGGTGAGGGAGACACAGAAACAAGAATGGACAGGATCCCTGCTGAGAGAGACCGGCTTATATCAATGTATGCTGAATAAATACAGACATATGGCTGATTTGGTGCTGTCACTAGGAGGTTCACTGTCCACTGTAAAATTCTGAGAGGTGTGTGTGTGTGTGTGTGTGTGTGTGTGTGTGTGTGTGTGTGTGAGACTGTAGATGTTTGTGCTAGATTGAACGTCTTTCAGAGTTTCTATACACGTGTGTATACATTTCTCACTCACTTAGAGCAGCCTCCTTTAACACGGTCCGGCGCCTCTCATGATAATTCACAGATACCAGCCCTGATCTTGTGGCAAAAGCCGGTGATGTGAGGACGGATAGTGAAGGTCCTCTGCGGCAGTGTGTGCCTGCTGCGATAGGGCACGGGTGTACTCATTAATAATAGGAAATGATAACACGTCACTGAAACGGTTCATGTGTTTTTATTTTTGGTGAATCATTTTCAGGGTGTTAGCTCAGTTGGAAGAAGCATCCTATGCCAAATACTTTGTAAAAGTGAAATACACGTATTTCGTGCCTTAATGTTTTTTTCTTCTTTCATACAAGTTTGAACATACAGAATTTTCTTAAATAGACCATATGTAGAGTCACATTCTCGATATCTAGTAAGATTCAATGTAAAGATCTTAGAATTTTGTACTGCTCATGTGCCTGTTGTTTTCTAGGTCATGTTCCTTGGCGAGCTGGAAGAAATTTTGGATGTGATTGAACCTTCACAGTTTGTTAAAATTCAGGAACCGTTGTTTAAACAAATTGCCAAGTGTGTATCTAGCCCTCACTTTCAGGTTAGTGGTCGAGAGGACCCACTTCTTCTTTCTTGTTTGTTTGTTTGTTTTTAGCAGCAAACCGTAACTATTCTCCAGTGGCCTGTAGGCGGTGGAATTGTTTTGGTTAAGTTTCCTTTCTGTGAGATAGAAGTAGAATAAATTTTAGGAAACCATGGATCGATTGACATTTTTTGTCTGTGTAGGCAGTAACATCATTGGAAAGATCAATTAAAACTCATGTAGTATCTAGCCACATTCAGTGGGAAAAAAGCACTTACTGACATCTTTGGGTCCATATGTGCCAGGGAATGGAGGGCAGTAGAAACTTACTAGAGCCCCATCGAGGCCTTTAGTGTGAACAAAGAATATTGTTGGAAAAGTGATTTGTGATGGAGAAAGTTCTTTATAGGCTGATAAAGTATTCGGTTTTGTTTTTTATTTCACACAATTTAGAGCTAAGAGACTGTAGGGATCATTTTCTATACCTCCTTCTATTTATAGATTAGGAGACTTAACCTTCCCTGACAGGTTAAGCGGTCTAAGTCATCTGGGGGCTCAGGAAGCAGAGGTGGGGGAGGGATTCAAACCGATGTTGTCTACTGCCCATGCTGGTGCTCTTTTTGTTACACTACCCTGCCTTTTAAGTGTCCTTGGTATCATTAAAATTGGACAAAAGACACTTGGGTTTCAAACTCACAAGCTTGACAAAGATCGACTCCCTTTATAAATCGTGTTAATTATATTAAATTTGTTTCGTAGCATATCAACTCTAAGAGAGGCTCTTTAGCTTCCATCATTGTTCCCAAGTTGGAGATACCAATTAACAATTGGGGTTTTATTTTTGGTTGGTGTGCTCCAAAGGCCCATTGTGTTTATGCCATCTTATGAGAAGATTATAGCACAATATAGTAAGCTGTGCATAGGGACAGTATAATAACACCTTCTGCCTGTCTGATATCTAGATGAAAATAGACCTGTCAGCTATGTGCCTTTGATAAAGCATGCAGGGCACCTTGTAAATCATGCATCTGGATTTGGGGCAGAATTTTTCAGTTTTTCTCAGAATTATTAGTACCCTGTAGATGAGTTAGCACAAGCGTCTAGAGGACTAACATTCTGAGTTAGTTGGAGTTTGTTAGGGAAGAAAAGGACAACAAGAAAGGCAATTTTTTTGGTAAGGAGAAAGAGGGGAGGTATGTCTGATTTCCCCCCCTTCATTTTGGGGTAAAAGAAGGGGTTCAAGGAAAGAAGTCTGCCACTTGGTAGAGATGAAATACTGATAACTGATCACCAAGAGAAGATAGAGTATCTTGACTGATTAAAACAAAATTTTTTTAAAAAAGAAGTTATTTTTAGAAGGATACTCAGTGAACAAAAAGAAAAGGAAGCAGCGGTCACAAAAAATCAATTTGGACTAACCCTATTTCCCTTTTAACCAGGGAGATCAAAAGGAGAGTATAAATAGAGTTTCCCTAATTTTAGCAAAGCAGTTGACAAAATCTTTTATAGGAGATATTCTTGGGAAGAAGATGAGTGATATAGGCTAGGTGAAAATATAGTTGGGGGATTTTAATAGGTTGAATTGCAAGAGTCAGATTAGTAATCATTAATAACTCGATGTTGCCTTGGCAGGAAGCCCCTAGTGGAATATCTCTGGCATCTGTGCTTAACAGTGTGTGGTGCTTAACATTTTTATCAGTAACTTGGTTGGAGACATGTGTGGCATGCTTATGAACTTTGCAGATGATTCAGAACTGGGAGAAACAGCTAACATGTTTTATAATTGAGTCAGTAGGAATATTTGGCCAAATCTAATAGGATGAAATTTAATAGAGACAAATTAAAATCTTATTCGTAGATAAAAAAAAAATCAACTTCATGCTTACAAGGATGGAGGAGGCTTGTCTATATATCATTTTGTCAGAAAAAACCTTGAGGATTCATTAAGAATCATAAATGGTAAGGATATGATAGCCTAAAATTGCTGGTGGAATTCTAGATTGTTTTAAGAGAGGCCTAGTGCCCAGGATTACCCATAGTTGAACTCGCCTCTTCCATGACCAGCCCACTTGTGGTATTTTGTGTTTAGTTCTGCACATTATATTTTAGTAAAAGCATTGATAATATTGAGAACTTTCAGAACTGGGCAACCAGGAATGTAAAGCATCTTGAGTTCCTACCACATTGTAATCAGTTGAAGAAACTGGATGGGAAAATTTTAAGACTTTGGAGAGATGCTTGATGTGTCCAGGTGTTTGAAGGGCTGTCAATACACTCAGAAGAGGGATTAACCTAGTGCTATTTGTCTCCCCAGAGGGTAGAACTAGGATTAATGAGGGGTGGAAGATGCTAAGAGGTTTGATGTAAAGAAAAACGTCCTTGGCCGCTTAGGAATTGATGAATTTCCTTTCACAGGAATTATGTACTTAAAGGGCTAGCCAACATTTTTAGGTATATTTTTAGGTATATATGTACAGAAATTGCTTGTTCAGAGAAGGGTTGGACTAGCTGGCCTCTGAGATTCTCTGTCCTTGGAGACCTGGATTGGGGATGGGGATTGGAGAGGAACAGTGGAGGGTGTGACGTATTTAAACCGTGCTCATAGATTGACAGCAGCAGAAAGTAATCTCAAGTATCTCAGCTTGCTCTTTTTATATGCTCTTGTGCACCAGTACTTTTAAATGCAGTCCCAACTTGCATATGATTGTTTTTATATTAGTTTCAACTTCCTTAGTAGATTATAAGATCACTAAGTCAAGAGATTTCCTTAACTCTTCTTTATTCTTAATTTATTTAATGTCTTAGACATAGTCATTACTCAGTTGAATGAATCATGGCTCACGTGTATATAGCACTTTCTCCCCAGTAGACCCCTGATGTGGGTAGTACAGGTTTTATTGTCCCTATTTCATAATTGCAAGAACTGAATTTCTGAGGTTCTGTGTCTTGCTTGAGGTCACACATCCAGTAAATAAGGGCATCTCAGCTCTTCTCACTCCAAGTCCATGCCCAGTCTGGATGAATGCGGAGATGGGAGTGGCTGAGGAAAAATCCAGGGAATGGGAGCGTGTCTGTTTTAGACACTGAAAAAATGCCTCGGCTGCCAGAGTTAAACACACTGTGGGCACCCCCCCCCCCCCCCCTTAACGTACCATCAGTTACTAACCATGGTTCTGGCCGTTGCCTTTTTTCTTCAGAGACCTTTTATAGATATTAATTATCGTTGCCCAGATATGATTTCCAATGGAAATAAAGAGACTGAGGAACTTTCCCAGCGTCAGTTTGCAGGTTACTCTTGTCATCAGAATTAGATTTCAGGAACTGCTTGCTTCCTGTTTTGTGCTATTGTCTCTTCTTTTCTCTCTTCCATTCCCTGACGCTGACTTTAGAATTCTGTATGCTAAAAATTTTTTTAATTCCTCAGACTCTGGTAGGGGAGGTTGGGAGAGTGGCATTAAAGCCTGAGAAGCATGAACAAGTTGCCCCTCCGCCCCAGGATTTTGTTCTTTAGTTGTCCCCGATTTGTATGAGAGCAGGAAGTCAGCATCCCGCCCCACCTCCCCAGTCCCACGTTGTAGATGAGGCAGTAGGACCACAGCCCCAAATGAATTCTCGGATTGGGGCAGTATATCAACTTGGACTGGGTAGAGATGTGTAAGAAAGAGGGGGTGAATGAGAACAGGGTAAGAGTACAATTGAAGAGTACAATTGAATTATTTTGAAGATTATAAAGGACTTAAAAGCAGGATAAATGACATTCGCGCCCAATAGTAAGATAATGTGAAGACAGGAAGGCACAAAATCCTATTTTCCTTCTAAAATTCAGGAACCATTTAGGAATTTTCAGAGACATTTAAAATACATTCCCCAGTGAAGTAAACTGTTGTTAATATTTAATTTTGTGTCTCATTTAAATATTGTTGATTTGGTTTGATTTTTGAGCAAGAAGAGGAAAATGGCCACCTGAGACCTGTTTAAACACTTACAAGTGGCGGCACCGTGTCCCTTGGTCTTTTGCGAAGCCGTCGCCTGATTTTTTTCTTGAGGGGCTCATTTTGTCTTCCCTTTCTCCAAAGGTGGCAGAGAGGGCGCTGTATTATTGGAATAACGAATACATCATGAGTTTGATAGAGGAAAACTCCAACGTCATCCTTCCCATCATGTTTTCCAGTCTCTATAGGATTTCCAAAGAACATTGGAACCCGTAAGTTTTGGTTGAGGATTTTGCCTTTTTCGGTTCCTTTAAGAGCTAGTGACGTCACTCCTTGTCTCAGACAAACTCAGTGGCTTCTATTATCAAGTAAAGTTCACAGTCTTTTTTTGCCTGGCATTGGGCACCACCCAACCTTTCCAGCCTGATTTCATCCTATTCCTCTGCTTTCACCATGTGATTTAGCTAAACTGGACATGTCTGTCCTTGGACGTGACTCGTGCTTTCCTGCCTCAGCGCCTTGGTTCAGACTCATCCCTGTCCTCTGACGCCTTCACTTCTCCTTCCCAGCCCCCCACCCCTGCATTCCGTTCTTGCCTGTCCTGTTCCTCCATGACGCTTTTCCTTGATCTTCTGCCCCCTCCCCACTGCCAGTCAGTAATAATCTTTTTTCCACTCCCACCGCTAAAAGCACTTTGTGCCTCTCTAATGTGTCTGTCATGTATTGTTTGGAATTAGAGGTTTTTTGTGTATGTGTCATATCTCCCTATTAGATAATAGCCTCTATTATGGGAGAGATGATCTTATATAATAAGCCTTGCACATTCCCCCTGCCGAGTACCGAAGAACCATAGGGCACTTGATAAATCTTTGTTCAATTGGATTGATTTTAAGCTTTCTGAAAGGGGGAAAATTGTGATGTAAAATATTCAGATATAGATTTAAAATTCAGTTGGGTATGAGTAAAAACAGGTTTGATTTTTTATTAGCCTTCATATTTTTGTTTAAAGCAATTTCATGCCATGAAAACATCTCACTTGGTGGTAGTTAGTCACTAATTATAGCATTTAAAAAAGGAAAATCAACATATTGAGAAAATCATCTAGGGCATTCATAGTGTGTCTTTGAGTTTCACACAGACATTTTCTTAATCCCATTTTTCGTTTATAAAAATTTAGAAAAATTCCCATTTATAAAGCTTGTTTTATAAGATAATATAAGATATAATATGATACTAGCATTTCTATAATGCTTTAAAGTTTGCAAAGCACTTTGCAAATATTGTCATTTGATCCTCACAGCAACCCAGGAGGTAAGTACTCGTATTATTTCCATTTCACAGATGAAGAAACTAAGGCAGGCTTAAATGACTTCCCCAGCATCACACAGCTAGTAAGTGTCTGAGGCAGAATTTGAACCCAGGTCTTCCTGACTACAGGTCTGGTGCTCTGCTAGCAAAAAAAAATCCACAAATGTCACTTATATATTCATAGGATTTTAGAACTACAAGAAATCTAACATATTTTTCTAACTTTATTTACCCAATGAGAAAAGTGAAACCTAGTTAAGTAACTTATCCAAGTTCTCAGCAATTTTCCAGCTCAAGGCTTCCTTCCTCTTTTAGGTACCAACTTAGCCTACTGGGGACATTCAGAGCAGAATTCCTAATTTGTTAGGAACTAATTGAATTTCTAGTTTCTCCCCTTGAATGCTTGCTTGTTCTACGTAGTGATAAATTTGGGGCAATAAGCACGTGTGTTCCTTTTCCCCCATTGCCCTTGACCTAGACTAGAATATTCTTTAGAACCAGACGGAGCTTATGTTGTCTCTTTGAAGTACCGAGAAGTAAAATCTGAGCACCCAGGACGTTTAGAAGTAAAAAGTTGAACCTGGTCGGGCTGCATCCATCTAGCACATGAATGAAGAGTAACGGCAGACATTGACATAGCAGTTTGCAAAGTGCTCTGTAGGAGTCTCTGATCTCATCTGATGCAACAGCCCTGTGAGGGGGTGCTATTACTGTACTGGTTGGACAAATGGGGAAAACGAAGCCGTGAGAGATCAGGTGCTTCTTGCTGGGGCCGCACAGCAAGTGTCTGAGGCTTTCTGTCTCTAGGGCCATATTCCATCCGTGATACCTGCTAGCTTCCTGATTGGTTTGTGGCAGCATGTTTTTCTTCACCCTGTTGCTGGAAGACAGAAATTATATTTTAGGTGTTGTATATGGATGCTAAATCTATTTGTGTTTAGATCCCAGTTTTGTGGGCACGTTACATAAGCCAGCTAGCCTCAGTGTTGCCTGAGCACAGGCAGCAATCTGAATCTTGACTGAGTGTCTCACAAATATATGTCATTGAGTCACAGAGGAAGAGATGGGACAAGACCAGATGGATTAGAGTCAGTCCATTGCCATTGCTGTAAAACTCATGCTTAAACCCTGCTTAACATGGTGTCAGCACCATTATCATTGGCACATTCATTGATCTTTTTGAATGTTGTCTTCGTGGGAAAGAGTTTAATTTTTTTTGAAATTCTGTTGATTATTATTTGAAGGCTATTTTTTTTTTTTGTGCCAGTGCAAGACTCCACAGTCTGGATCTTTCATCTTTATCTACTTTTAGGAGGAAATTATTTAATGTCAGAATTTGTCTTATATTACTGAGAGCCTATGAGTGTAGATTTACTCTCTCTGTACCTTCCTAGGAACATCCCATTTTTTGTTGTAGAGGACTCACACCTGAAATTCTTTGACTTTACCAGGTCTGCAGGGTGGTATATTAGTTCATGGCCAAATGGACAGTGAAAAGCAGAATTGTACATCACTTCTAGTTGTACCAGTGATGGAGACAGAGAGATAAATTAGAGAAACTCATCCAAATTAAGTTTATTTCTTTGGATTAATTTATCACAGTGTTAAATAAGACCAATTAACAAATACTCTCTCCTCTGTGTTTTGCAGGGCTATCGTGGCCTTAGTGTACAATGTCTTGAAGGCATTTATGGAAATGAACAGCACCATGTTTGACGAGTTGACAGCCACTTACAAGTCAGATCGCCAGCGGTAACTCTTTAAAGCTTTTTTGTCAGCTGTGCAGAAGGTCCCCTGTTTAGTTCTTACCTTATTCTTTGATTAGATTGCCTGATTTAACTCATAGTCAAATGCAGCACTTTTATTTTTTTGGCATGTTCATTAGCTTTGTCCGTGTGGGATACCAAATATTATCATACTTTGATGTGTTTTGTGCCCTATGAAATACAGTCCCTGTCCTCAGGTTTGTGAATCGTATAATCTCTCATAGGCTTGTTTTTTAGCCCTTAGTTTGATAGCGATTTTGCTAAATGCAGAAAATTCCGCCCTTCTATTAGGTTTTCATTTAGCCCCAAGGACATGACCATGGGATAGGCCTCCTCTGTAGTATTTTACCGTGTCTTCAGGTCATTCCATCTCAGGACTTTCAGGCAATTTCGTTCTCGGGCTGCCCTGAGGTGTTGGGTTGACTCCAGCCTGTCCTTCCTGAGGGTCTATAGACACGATCCATATCCTTTTAATTCAGAATTGCCATTTGGTGAGGAAAAAGCTCTTATCACTTACCCACTTGTCTCTAATCCCCGTCTGCCTCAGCCCTGCCCTTTAGACTTCCTGTGTTGCGTTGCCTTTTCTTTCCTTTCCACTGTTTTCTGTGACCCCTATTCTATCATTAGCAAATTTCCCTTGGTCTTAAGACTTCTTCCTCTCAGTCTGTCCTCTTACAGTCACCGAAAGTTGACTCCTCCGGAATACGTTCAGTTCATCCTTCTCCATCCTCTACACTTCTGAGTCTCCCTCCTCTACCCTTCTGAGTCTCCCTCCTCTACACTTCTGAGTCTCCATCCTCTACGCTTCTGAGTCTCCCTCCTCTACGCTTCTGAGTCTCCCTCCTCTACGCTTCTGAG
>CM053589.1:7970219-8012510 GCA_028646515.1 Pseudochirops corinnae | reverse complement strand
CACTTTGCTATTATCCAGCACGTTGGACCTGGAGGAGTAGACTTATTTCTTAATTCTTATTTGCTCCTTCAAGATGAGCCCTCGCCTCCATGACTTAACAAACACTATTCCTTTGAGGTTTGTGCCATCTGTATTTATTACACAGCTTAGATTCTCATCGTACTCCCTCACTCCTCAAGCCACACCCAGCTCATTCTCCCATTTTTCTCAAGGCTTTTGGAACCTAACTCTCTCAGTCTTCTTCTCTGCCTCAGACTCTCCCTGAAGCACTCTGGTTTCCTAGTTCATTAGACTCCCATTGCCTGTCCGTTTGTTCTCTCATCACCACAAGATGGGGTGGTCATATCCTTGTCTTACCATCCCCTATTTTTCTTCTCCACTGCTGCAATGCTTTTCTGATCTTCCTGTTCTCTCATTCATTCCTCTGCCTTACGCTTCCTGAAATTATTCTTCATTTTTACAGTGACCGTACCTGAATTTAATCCGGTAAGCGTTTATTTATTAAGTACCTGCCGTGTGCCGTGCGTGGGAGATACAAAGACAAAACAGAAGTAGTCTCTGTCCTCAGAGAGCTCACATCTCTGTTCTCATCTGTCAGTTCTCTGGCCTCACTCTCCTTCCTTCAGTCCTGGCCTGTTAACCAGTTCAACTCCACAGTTCCCTTGTCTTTTAACTCCCTCGTTCTATTGGCCTGCTGCCTCTCACGTATTGGTAAACTCGAACCATGGTAACCTACCTACACCGTCTTCCTTCTCTGCATCTACTCACTTGCTGCTGGATGTCCATGAGCAACATCATGCAATTCTGCTGACTGAGGCTACAAACTTGTTATTAGTTTCAGTTTTTATATTTATATGTGTGTATGCATGCATGTATGTATGTATGTGTGTGTATGTATGTATGTATATACCACTTTCCCCGCCTCAGCAGAAGTCCTCAGCTCCTACTTTACTTAGAAAATTGAGGCCTTAGGCAGCTAGAACACTGGCCCTGGAGTCAGGAGCACCTGAGTTCAAATATAGCCTTAGACACTTGACACACTTACTAGCTATGTGACCTTGGGCAAGTCATTCAACCCCAATTGCCCTGCCTTTCCCCCTCCAAAAAAGACAAAAAAAAAAAGAAAATGGAGGCCTTAGTCATGAATTCCATCTACTCATCTGTTTCATACATCAGAACATTCGCAGTCGCCCCAAGTCTCTTGCCCGTTGTTATTATTTGTTTCAGTCCTGAGATGGGTGGTCCTTCTCCTTACAAAGGCTCTGCCCTGTGCTCCCGATCCTGTTCCCTTCTTTTTCCGTGAGTATGTTGCCTTTTTAAACATTTCCTCATTTTCTGGCTTTATCCTTCTTGGTCTTTTGGCAGCTTTCGACAATGTCATCTTATTTCTCAGCTTCCACAGTCCCACTCTGTGTCCTGGTTCTCTCCCATATGTCTGAACGTTTCTTCTCAGTCTTCTGTGTTAGTTCATCATCATACAGCTCTTGCTTTTTGACTGTGCCTGTCATAACTCTGTCCTAGCCCTTGCTTCTCTTGATGAAACCATCCGCTTTCAAAGGTTTGATTATCGTCTTGACTCCCAGATATGTGAATCTAGCTCTAATCTCACTCCTCAACTCCAGTCTCACGTCGTCAGCTGCCTACCAGACATGTCCATTTGGAGGTACTGTTGGTATTTCAAACTCAATATGTCTAGTCATCTTGCCTGCCTCCAAAAACCCTGAACAGATTCTGATATAACAGCTCAGCCTCTCTTGACTAAAGAGAGCAACAGATGCCTTTTCTTAAAGGCATCTCCATCCTTTTTTTACCCAGGTTCATAGCCTTGACTTTTCTGTTTCCAGAATATAGCCCACTGTAGCTAATCAGTGCCAGCTTTGTCTCTAAGACATCTGTCCCATCCAACCCCACCCTTTTCACTTACCTCCCCCCTCCCCCACCCAGGTCAGGTCTCCTGCTTACAATACTAAACACCCTCCCCCCCTTTCCTTTATATATCTGTCCAAATGATCTTTAGCACAGATTTGATACTCCCCTCCCTCTTCCAAACACTGTCTGTCACCCCTGCCCAGTCTCACTTGTGGCTTCTTATTGACTCTAAATGACTCCTTAGCTTATCATTTAAGAGCCCTTTAACCTGTCTTTTCCAGACTTAATCAGTATTGCTCCTCTTCAGGCACTCTGTGCTCCAGCCAGTGACCTGTTTGCTGTTCCCTGAACTTGAAATTCCATTTCCCTCCTCCATGATAATCTACAGGCTATCCACTTGGTGCCTGGAACGCATTCCCTGTTCTATATAAATCCATTTCTGATTTCTCCAGTTAATGTTATCTTTATTTTCAGATTATCTCGTGTTTACAACTCTTTACATGTTATCATCCCTCTTTGGAAAGAAACTTCCTTCAACGCAAAAACTGTTTTTCATTTTTGTCTCTGTAACCCCAGCATCCAACACATAGGGCCTTTGTGCGTAGTAGGCATTTTATAACCATTTTTTAAACTGAATTGATTTCAGTTGAATTTAGCGAAATCTTTAGCCCATCTCATTCTAGATCAGTACCTAGAAAGACAGCTGATTTTATACTTAATTCCAGAGGAGGAGATGGGAAAGCAGCTTTTCAGAACACTTGCTTTTGTGAGAAGGGTGACTTCATAGCTAGTTTCTAAAGGACGTAATAAGATGAGAAATCGACTTAAAATGGGGTGAAGGACATGGTTGATAAACTGTCTTGTTTAGTTGAATGACACTTTCATAACAATAATGTATGATGATGGTAATGCCAAGGAGGCAATCCTGCTGCTTTCCTAATCAAAGCATTGTTTCAGGCTTTGTTGTTTTCTCATTTAAGAAATGTAGTATTTTAAGACCATCTGAGTATTACAACCAATTGAAATATAGTTGAATTTGGCCTAGGAAAATATTTTTTCATTTCATATACTTAATTTTCTAATTTGAGTATAGTTTCTTTTCCAAATTTCTAATTTTCTAAAGAAGAACATAGAACAAATTTTAAAAGGTCTTAGAACTTTTAGTAATTGAGCACACTCAGGTTGGGCCTTTGCTTTCATTTTGGGCCCCTGCGAACAAAACGCCAGGTACTGTGTATCATAAAACTTTGTCGTTTCTTTTGGGTCTCCTAAATTTTATTAGAATATTCTTAACTATGACCTGCTTTGCTTTGTCTTACTTAATTTTCATTTTGTTACTTGTGTTTTACAAATGAGAAAAGTTAAGTGGAGAACTCGATTTCAAAGGACAGAGGATTTTCTTTTCACTCTTAAAGACAGTGAATTTCTCGAAGAGTGATTTGATTATAAAATTTGGTATAGGTTTTCTTGCCATCTGTAGTCAGGAGAGGCCAAGCTCTGTCACATCAGGAAGTTGTATGATGTTTTTGGAATACTTTGAATTATAATAATGTCATTTTAAGCCCTTAAATCTATGATTATATTCTGTGCCATAAACAAAATGTTATTTTAATTTTTTGTTGTTTAAAAATTTTAATTCGTGTAAATATTAAGATGCATCATTATAGCGTGAAATATGTCATCAACTTCAGCAGAAGTATTATATTACCCCAACTGGAAAGGGGGTTATTTTGTGGAAAATCTTAGGAAAGAGATTGAATATTCTGTTAATTTAAGAATTTAGTACTAAAAATGACCTGGTCCTCATTATTTGGCTTCAGAAATGTGCTGAATACTAGTATGGGGTAAAATTGCAAATAGCTTCTTATGATTTATTATCTGAATTAAAACAGACAAGATTTTTAGACAAGATAGGAATATCCTAACGGGAAAACAAAGGCATGGCCTTTGCCTTGGGGATCTGGGATAGGTAGTTTTATGAAAGTAGATTTTTTTTTCTTTGTTTATTATTGAGGTGGTTCACATTAGACTCCTCAGGAACAAAATGGAGCTTACAAAGTGTAAGGAACTTAGCAAGGCAATGAATATGTCAAGATTATGAGTAGAAAGTTGGTTCTGCCATATTTGACACCTTTGAAGAAGGGATGTAAGGAGAACAATGGTCACGGAATGCCAAGGGTTAATTCATGCCTGCTGAGAGGTGTGGGTGACCCACGTACTTAAAATGGTAACAATTGACTCCTATGTCAATATTAGTACTATTTCATATTGGAAATGGAAGAGAATGTGACAGCACCCAAGTGGTGATGTATTTTTCTATGGGATATTCCTGTTGGAAATAATGAGGAAGAATGTCGGTGACATTAACATTATATCAGAAATATTTAAAGGTTTTGAAATGAAAGTTCTCAATATGAAATGCATGTCCGTTCCATATCTGGAAAAGAAGATTTTTGGGCATCATTACCAAGAATTTCATAAACTAGTTAACATGTATACGAAACTGTTTGGCAGGGTGAATTAGCTCCTAAAGCATAAAGTAAAGGTGAATGTTTTAATAATGGCTTCTTTTCTTATTTCACTTCAAATTAGGAAGATATGAACCTGACTTGATGTTCCAACTCCTTTTGATTTAGGGACATCCTAAAAACACTCAGTCAGACTCTTCCACTCTTCTTCCCAAATACAAGGAACTATGCATTTTACATAAACATGATTCATGGTATTCTGATTTCTGTCCTCTTAAAACATAAGAAAATGTTCAAAGTTCTTTAGATACCAAATAGATTTTGAGTTACATTCAATCCAATATTAGGAACCTGAAGATGCATTTTTTTTTAGGTCTCAAATGAAATTAGTTTAGATTACTAAGAAGCCATTAGTAAGAGATCTTGACCATAAAGTCAGAGGATCGTACAGTTAGTACTAATCTAGAAGGCACCTTAAACATTATCTAGGTGAATCGTTCTTTTTTTGTGGGGTGAAGGCAAGGCAATTGGAGTTAAGTGACTTGCCCAAGGTCACACAGCTAGTAAGTGTGTCAAGTGTCTGAGGCCAGATTTGAACTTCAGTCCTCCTGATTCCAACGCCGGTGCTCTGTTCACTGTGCCACCTACCTGCCCCTTGAACCGTTCATTTTTGAGCTGAGGAAACTTGGCCCAAAGGAGAAGGATGTGCCCAAAGTTGTAGCAGGTAGTGAAGATCAGGCCAGGATTCAAATCTAGGACTTCTGACTCTAAGTCTAGTGCATTTTTTCATGCACAGTGCTGCCCCCACAAATGCCTTGGCCGTTCTTTGATTTAATTTGGTTTTCTGGATTCTGGGCAGTAGCTGATAGAGGTTGAAATGAATAGTGAGGTAGCTGAGTTTTGAGGAAGTATGTCACTACCTAACTGAGTGAACCAATGTCTGTAACTTATCTGAGGTAGGATAAAATAATTGGGCAGTGAGTGAACTCCAGGCTGTTCCTTGCTTCAGTACTTGGAGTACTTCAGGGCTCCCTAATTTCATTGGTATGAGTATTTCTTTCACCTGTTGATGAATGAATAAAAATTCATTACTTGCTTACTTTGTGCCAGGTGTGGGTTCCACCACAGACACAGTGACAACCAGCATTGGTATAGGAAATTTCCTCATCTGAGAGTTCCCTAATTCAGTGCAATCCTATGTCCAATCCCTGTCCCTGTCCCCGGTGCCAGGCACGGTACTAAATTCTGGGGATACAGATATGAAAGTAAGCTATTCCTTCACCTTCAGAAGAATACATTCTTACAGTGGGAGACAGTACATAATACATCGGAGTGAGGCCAGGGAAGGACTGATCAGGGGAATCACAGGATAGCCATCGATAGAGCAGCTGACTAGGACTAGCAAGCCAGCTCCAGGACCGTTGGTAGTACTGATCAGATTTTTGTGCCAAAAGCAAGAGTTAGAGGCATGTGTTGTTGGTAGGGTGAATGGCATGGATGACGTGTCTTCATACAGTGTGACGATTGTATCTGGGCCCTGTGGCCAGCTAGATAGAGTAGGTTAGTTGAGTTTATGTCCATGTACCAGTTCAGGCAACAAGACCCAATGTATGGGCTTTCCAGAGCTGACCTGGGGACTTTATAGGGATGTTTTCTGGAACTGTGGTATAAACAGATAACATTCCCCAGAATACATTGAAGTAGTACTTCAGTTTAGGTTTATTTGTTATAGTTGGATTAAAATGGAATTGTAACCTAAATTATACAGCAGGAACTCTTAAGACTCTCAAACTTCTTAGGTTATTTCCAGAGAGACTCTAAAGAGGGGTGGAAGAAATTTTAAGTTATAGTGATAGTATCATACTAGTGTGTTGGTAATTTTTAATTAGCCTATGTATATTGTCTGTGTATGGCTAAGGAGTTGTTACTTCTGGCTTGGTTAGATGATCCAAAAGCCACATCTCCTTTGTACCTGGGGTGAAAAATTCCTTGGTTTATAGTTAGATGATCTGATTGGCAGTTAAGAAAAATAGGATTTCTGTTTAGGAAATTAAGCATTTCATTTGCAGTAAGGGGTGCAAACTGCATCCAGATTACTAACATGTAAAGTCAGGGAACCTGAAACCTTAGAAGTCATCAGAACCTCTTTATTTAATTGATTTTAAAAAAAAGATTACTTTTTGCTTTTTGGAGGGGGGAGGGCAGGGCATTTGGGGTTGAGAGACTTGCTGAAGGTCAAGGTTTCTGCTAGTAAGCACGTCAAGTATCTGAGGCTGCATTTGAACTCAGGTCCTCCTGAGTCCAGGGCCAGTACTCTATTCACTGTACCACCTAGCCGCCCAAATTAAATTTTTAAAAAGATGTACAGAGTTAAATAAGAGAATTCTGAACATGTGGCTTACTTGTATGGAAAGACCCTTACTTCACTTAAGTTTATAGACAGACCATATTATAGGTATCAGGAGAGGAAATAAATGAAGTGATAGAATGGCTAGATATTTTTGCCTTCCTGTAGCTCAGCATTTATAACATTTCTAGGGTCCCTTTTGAAAGTGGTAGTAAGTGCACAGGAGTTTGGTTTTAGCTAAATAAGAATAAACTTCTCCTCCCCACCCCCAGCACTCCCCCAGAGAATCACCAAGGTGCTCCTGAGTATTGAAAAGCTGATCCAGGCAAATGATCCCCTTGGTTTTTCTGAGTTTAGACAGCAGTGTTGCTGTAAGAAACCGAGCATAGAAGAATATTCATGTGAAAAAAATCTTAAAATATCCTTGTCATCTCCTACTTGTTCAGTTAATACTATTTCTGTGTCTGTCTAAGTGTGGAAAACCAAGAAACGACAAGCTTAATGCCAAACCGTCCACAGAATTCAAAATGTGTGTGTGTGGAGGGCGAGGGATTGATTCTAAGCTCTTTAAGCTTCTCCACTGTTTACACTGGATTCTGTTTCTCCTACCAGTGAGAAAAAGAAAGAAAAAGAACGTGAAGAGTTGTGGAAAAAACTGGAGGACCTGGAGTTAAAGAGAGGTCTTAGACGTGATGGAATAATCCCAACTTAACAACAACAACAGAAAGACAACAGCGTTATTAACCTGTGGAGTCACACATTTATGTAGTAGAAGATGGAGCAACAGTTTTCTGTATTGTGCAACTTTACAGTAGATTTCACATTTGTTTCATTCTTACAACAGCACTGTATATACCTGTCTCTAAGTAAAGGGAAAAGAAATAAGGACTTCAATCCAAAGTTTGGACAGTAGATGGACTTCTCAGAACTTTGCCAACATAATCATTGTTCTAACCCTACTTTAAAAGCAGTCTTCAGAGATCTGTTGATAAAATTGCGATGTTAAATTCCATTGTCAGGAGTTCCTTATTTATCATTAGCAGAGAGTATGATACAATTTTCAAATGTGAAAAATCTTAAATTTCGCTTGTCTTTCTGCTAAATTGTTAAATGTATTTATAGTAAAAGGAAAAAAAAGACTGTCATTTCCTTCTCAGTTTGTGTAACATCCTCCTTCTCTGGATAACTTCACTGTAATTTGACATCTTTTCCTTTTGCACATCTTCATAAGTTGAATGTCCACAAAGAACAGGGCCGTGAATACACGGGTCCCTGCAAAGGTTTTGTTTACTGGTATGAGCGAGCATCTTTCCAGTGACCAGGCTAGTCCTCGTACTCCTTCAGTTTTCACATCAGGAGTAACATATAGAGAGGTGATAAACATGGTAGGGAAGAGAATTTTGGATTCATGCATCAGTTTATGATGGATCCAAATCAATGTCTTGAATCCTTTTGAAAACAGGCACTGGTTCATCACAGACTTCGGTACCTAATCAGTATTAGTTACGTGCATCATTGAACACATATACCAGAGCTGTTTTAGTAATGACTGAAATACATCTTTTTGGACCACTTTGAAATAATAAAGACAAACACTAAACAGTACAACCATGAAATTGATCTCCAGGGATTGCAGATCTAATTGGGAAAAGAGTTGAGCAAACAGTTTGGGCTGTTTGGAGCTGTTGCCTTACTTTTTAATATGTATTTATAAAGTATTCCAAGCAAAAGAGGACGTAGCCTCTGGAAAAATGTTACAGTGTTTTTGTAGACTCTAGTTGAATTTCTCATCTGAGTGCCAGCCCTGTTTTTAGCTGGAAAGGATTCAGGAGAACATTATTAGGCATTCTGAATCAGATGCTTATTCCTAACTACTGTATTTGTTACCAAAAGTGGTTCTACAAATGCTACTGAAAAAAAATCTGGAAATTCCTTATGTCCTGAGTATTAATAATAAAGTTTAAAAATGCTTTTGTATCAAAGGTGCATTGTGACCAAATTGTTTAAGGAAAAATGACACCACCACCACCACCAAAAAAACCGAGGGCTGTATCACAAAGTATATACATCATTGGCTAACTGCTTTGTACTTAAAAGTAAAATCTTACATCTTTGGTAGGTAAAATGCTAATAAGATTTATGTACAGTATATATTTAGCTAATATGGTGGCATTATTATATACCAAAAGGTATGTATTGCAGGATTTCTTTTTCCAGGACTCTCTCGATCTGTCATAGACCCAACAACAGTAAGTTGATAATCCTAAACGATTGGTCCCAGCAGTATTCAGGGTATTGAGCAGATCTGTGTTCATGCTTCTAATTGTGATAGCCGTGAACATGAACTCGTGAATTGTTGCTCTTTGATAGGAATACAGCATAAAGATGGGCTTATATATTTTCCTCCCTCCATTTAAGTATGTAGTAGAAGATAGTTTTCTTGTTTCCAAGCCAAAAAAAAGAGTGGGGAATGGATGGAGAAGGGAGCCCTATCCTCCCTCCCAGGCGAAATGTTTCAGGATTATCAGGTCATAGTTTATACATGAGTCAACCACTTACGAATCTTGTCATCTCAGTAACTTTGTAAAAAACTTGACAATGTTAATTCTGAAAATGAAATGGCAGTAAACTAGTCATATGCAACACCAAAAGTGATGTGGTTTAATGGGATTACTAGAGGTTTGTTTTTTTTTAAAGAAATTGATGGGAGATTGATAGAAATTTGGCAGAGGCTGCCAAAGATCATACAGCTTCTTTTAAAATACTGGAGAAAAGGTGCAAGCTCAAATACTAAAGATAAAAATAAATTTATAACAAATCATCTCCTTAGCCCCTTCGATTTGAATAGCCTTTGATTTCTACTATGCATTATGATTATTTTTGGTAGTGTAATCTTATATTTACAGTTAACATGCCTTTGAAGACTGAGGACGTTAAATGCATGGATGAATGAACTGATGATCTCTGCCCAGTGAAATGAAATGCAGTCATTTGAAATTTTAAAAGGCAAGGAACCTTTCTTGCACCATAGGTGATGACTTTGTACAGATTCTTCTCAGTGTCAACTTTATATGTTGATACCCACACTGAGAAAAACGGAGCCGAATATTAGACCTATCCGAAGAGTTGGTCGCATTAATTTGCTGCCTTTAAGTGGCGGCGTACCTAAAACTCCTAGGGCAATGTCTGAGAAGAAACACTATCTTTTCACTTTTTTTTTAAACTGAACGAGACAATGTGACCTTTGTCATGTTGTGTCCAATGACGCAGAATAACTGAGGTAACCCGACTGTTGCACTATGTGACATACTTAAGGACGTACTTGCTGCATTTGCAGCAGCCTTCCTTGTCCCTTCCCACAATCCTTATCTTTGCTGCAACTCAGTGGTGACGAACGCATCTCATACTTTTGTTTGCTTCATAATTTCCAGAACTATATATAAATGTATTTTTTAAAGAGCAAATATCGTAGTTAGCGAGTGGTCACTCACTCCCTTGTTCCTGCCATATTGGTTTCAGGGTGAGGGTTAAGAGTGTCTTCAGAAAAGGATGGCAGCCTAGATTAAAAGGCATTAGGTTGTGGGCGTAGAGAAACCATACCCGTGAATATTCCCATCTCACACTTTAAATCAAGCATGCATTCCTTTTCACATCTTGCAATTTTTCCCAGTTGTTTTCCTGTCACTTTTTGGGTTTTTTGTTTTTGTTTTGGCTCCCAAGCATTTGAGTGGGTTGGGGTTTTTTTTTGTTTGTTTGTTTTTTGGCTTTTTTTTTTTTGTAAAAAATAAAAAATTAAAAATAAATGAATTAAAATACTCAATGCCGCTGGATACTCACGAGCAGGGTTACACTCAGTTCATCTTGGACTTGTTTTCATAAATAGAAGGGTTTAATTTATTTTGTACTTCCTTCTATCTGTGGAATCAGTCCAGGGTGCAGAGCCAGGAATTGCTTGAATTTGCACCTGCTGTACCTGTTGAGTATAGAGCAGGCTCAATCACACTATGGAAAGAAAAAAAAATATATTTAGAGCTTTAAAAGCTTTTTTATTTTTTTGTGGGGGGGGTGGGGTGGGGCCAAGGGAAGATGTATGGATGTTTATTAGCATGTAAAAACATGTTTGGTTCAGGTTAATGTTTTTTTTTTCTATTTTTAATTTTAATTTTCCAAATTGGGTGCACCAACTTGTCCCAGAAAGTGGAGTTATGTCTCTTTCGATGCTATTACCAATGTCATCCCAAAGTGACAGTCACCTGATAGCAAAAAGAAGGTGACAGCTAGACATGATCAAATGATTTATTTGCACATGGATATTTTTATTTTTATATTCTGGTTCAACCAGTTCTCCTAATGGAGATAGGAAGTGAGCCACAAAGGATTTTTCTAGTAGGTCTTGGCGATGAATTTTATATTCCTCAATATTTAGTTTTGAAAGTCTAAAAGGACTGTGCAACGTGGAGGCAAAGTCAAGCAAATTTTGATTGAACGGAATGTCGATTCACGCGCTGCTTCCTTGTCCGCTGAAGCAGCGATGATCTGTTTAGAAACAAACATCCTGTGTCATGATTTGTATGAATCTAGGTTTCCTTTTCTTTTTAATTGCTTACTGTAAATAAGTTGTAATCCAAACTTCATGTACCGATGAGGAGTTTTCAGATATAGATATTATCACTAAATTTCTTGTCCTATTTTCGATTGTAGTATAAAGAATGACATGTTCATGCTTTGGTTAAAGGATTTAGCATTTAGCTTTATCTTTTGGTATGTTAGCATTTCATTGTTTCAGCAGGAGAGGGCAGCAACAGTTCATTTTCCCCCTTAGAAATGCTGTGGTCCGTTAGTTTTTTTTTAACTTCATCTGTTTGTGGGTAGAAATAAAATGAAGCATTTTTTTGATATGAGAAGTTGCATATGAAAATAGAGACTGGCCTGACCAGACAGCGAAAATTTTCTGTTCCTCATCCAACGTTAATAGAAAACGCCACAGAACAATCTTCCAGCTCCGGCTAAAGTATGTATGCTACTTCCTCCTGAGACTGACAACCAAGGGCAAGCTGAGTGTTTAAACCCGTGGGATTCCAAATGTCATTCTTTGGAAGTGATTTACTTTCTTCAAGGTGGTAACAAGGACAAAATGCCTGGTGCTCCCAAATATCAATGTAACCTTCTCCTTTCACGCGTGTGTGGAGGGCTTTGTACTGTGGGTGCATCGAAATAAAGAAGCAATGACGAGTTTCCAACTGCTTGACTGGTTTTGTTCTTGTGTGACCAGGTGGTGTGGGGGGGGGGGGGAGGGGAGTGGCATTTTGCACGGTTGTCCTGGCAGGACCTAGTGATTTGGGTGAGGTGCTTGCTCTGGAGACAAGACGTAGCTGGGGAACATTGGGCAAGTTTGTGGGGGGTGTCTTACTCTGAGCTCATGCTCTCACCTTTGGGTTGTGGAGATAGCTGGTGGCGCAGTGAATGATGAGAGCTCTGTGGCCTGGAGTCAGAAGTCATGAGTTCAAATCCTGCCTCAGATACTTGTTAGCCCTATGACCCAGGGCAAGTCATATCAGCCTCTGCCTCAGCTTCCTAAATTACAAACTAGGGGGAGGGGGGAAATAATAGTGCCTAACGGTGAAGGAAGGTTGTGAGGATCAAATGAGATGTTTGTAAAAGTGCTCAGCACATTGCCTGGCACACGTAGTAGGTGCTTAATGCATGCCTATGTGAGGATCAAGGAGAAAATATTCCTAATAACACTCAGCCTGGCATATAGTTGATGGTTATGCATACTCATTTAAGGATCACTTAAGGTAATACTTAAAAAAGCACTTGCCACAGTGCCTGGCACGGGTTTTCTGGCTGTTCAGTCATTTCCAGTCCTGCCTGATTCCCATGTTTTTGTGTGTGCCATGTACTCTCTCAAGACAAAACCCTTTGAGTCCGCCGCGGTGTCTGAAGGGGGAGTGTTGTGTTTACCTAAACCAGACTAGAAGAGACTTTAAAAGACAACTGAAAAACGGCCTTTGGTTTCTTCAGCGTGAGGCTGGGATCTGGCACCAGGGCATATCAATCCATTGCTCCAACAGATGCTCGCAATTCCTGTCACACACATGAAGTGTGAGACCTTGATATAGATGGAGGTTCTCACATCTTGGATGTGGAAAACCTTAAATGACCCCCACTGGGATAGTTTGGGCCTGGTTTTATAGAGTTATTCTGCTTAGGTAAATAGTTTATTAATCACCATGTGCTAGGCATTCCTAAGTGCTGGGGATAGAACTACAACCAAACAAGGTGGTCTCTGTCCTCAAGGAGCTTGCATTCTGATGGAGGAAAACAACATGAAGGAGGGGAGGCAGGTCACTGGGTCAGGAGAGGGTGGGAAAGGGTGAAGAGGCCTGGGCCTATTGAGGTTTGGGATTTAGGGGTGGTCAAGACCCCAAAGACCCCAAAGTACCAACACGCAGTCTTGCTGAATGAATTCAACTCAAGCCTTCTCTCAGCCAAGCTCAGCAAAGTTTATTAAAGATTTGCCATAATGGGTAGACTCTTAAGGAGCCTAAGTATTTGTGAGCTTGTATTAACAAGCAGGCCAGGACAATGTGACACAGACTGAATCTGCACTAGATTGAATCTCAGCCCCTTCATGGAGGCAAGATCTTATATACAGAAGGATTATGGGAGGGATCTAGGGGTGGTCTAGAGCAGGGATTTGGGGAGGGTCTTAGGGAGCAGTCTAAGGGGGATCTTTAAGAACTGAGGTCAGACTTCAGGAATGGGATTAAGGGTGGGAAATAGCTGGAGGCTATCTGGAGATAGCTAGGTTAGTTGAGGGTAACAGACTTGGGTATAGATATTTTGATAGGATCTAGGGTGTGAAGTAGCTGGGCAATGGAGGGCTAGGTTAGGTTAAGAGTAACAGATTTGGGCCTAGCAATAATGAAAGGTTTATGGCCTGAAGCAAATCCCTCATCAAGTGGGAAGGTTTCAAGGGGTTTCCCAGAGCCTGTACCCCATCAAGCCCTCACAAAATAAGGCAAAAGTTCAGCTGTGAGAGCGGGAGCTCCCAATGGGGTGGATATGTCAAACCAGCTCAATGGAGAGTTCCATGTTTTGAGAAGCTTCTTGAGGGCAGCGGGTGGTTCTTTCTTGTCTTTGAATGACCCACCACTAGTCTAGTGACTGGCATATGGTAGGCATTTATTTTATTTTTTCCAATTACATGTAAAAATGTTAAACATTCATTTAAAAAATTTTTTGACTTCCAAATTCTCTCCCTCCTTCCCTCCCCTCCCACCTCATTAAGAAGGCACACAACACTAATGAAATCTGTTTGGATTACCACTCCTCTATGCCAGGCTTAGTAGATGTTCTTTAGTTTTTTGAGTGGAAAAAAAAATCGACTGATGGTCTGTCTGTCTTGTGATGATAAGCCTCTCCAAGCGGTCATTTGTAAGTTAACTGTAAATCTTTCCAGCTTATTAGGACCTACCAAAGTTTGTGCTTCACTGATGTAGCCTTTGAGAATACAGGGTCAACTCACGATGGAAAGGGATCTCCACATCCAGAGAAAGAAGTACAGAGTCTGAATGCAGACTGAAGCAAACTACTTGCTCTCTCTTCTTGCTTTGTTTTGTTTCTTCTTTCTCATTGTTCACCCCATTGGTTAAAATCTTTCTTTATAACTTGACTAATGTCTGATGTGAAGGCATTTGTAGATGCTATATTTGATTGCATGCCGCCATGGCGGGGAAGAGGGAGGGGGAGAAAATTTGAAACTTAAGAGACTATGGAACTGAATGTTGTAAAACAAAAGTAAATAAATAAATTTTAAAAAAAATACAGGGTCAACCTTGTACAATGATGAAGTATCAGAGTTAAAATTTATTGGAGAAGCAGGTTCATACAGTACTTCAAATGTGTTTGCTTTCTAGGTTAAATACATTGTGCTAGGTCCTGTGCTGATTTCTGCTTGCTTAGGCGTTAATAAGTGTAGCATTTGGCTAGTAGGTAAGCCTTAGTGCCATACTTTCTCTTGGAGAGTCTATTAAAAACCTCTTTAGGTAACTAATGTTTATCTACTTGCAATAAAATTACACTAGGTCTACTGTATCGCTGCTTGCCTGTAAGAGCCAGCTAGGTGACACAGTAAACAAAGTCCTGGCCCTGGAGTCAGAAAGACTCATTTTCTTGAGTTCAAATCTGGCCTCAGACACTTGCTAATTGTATGAGCCTTGGCAAATCATGTAACCCCCATTTGCCTCAGTTTCCTCATCAGTAAAATGAGCTGGAGAAAGAAATGGCAAACCGCTCTGGCATCTTTGTCAAGAAAACCCCAAATGGAGTCATGAAGAATCAGATTCAACTGAACAACAACAAGGTAGCACAGGGTAAAATGCTGGGCTTTGAGTCTAGAAAACCTGAATTAAAATCCAGCCTGAGACACTGTGTGATCCTGGATAAGTCACCTAACCTCTTTGTTTCAGTTTCCTCAGCTATAAAATGGGGATAATACGAGCACCTACCTCACAAGGTAGTTGCCAGAGGAATTTAGGCTAGTTAAGTAGGAAAAGTAAACTTGCAGACAGTTAAAGTTGGAAGGATCTTAAAAGTTCTGTTATGTCTTTCTCACTCTGTCTCCCTGCCCCCTCTCCAGATCCAAACCTCCCTTCTTCCCATAGCCTCTTCAGGTAAATTTTTAAATAGAAATCTTTAATCTTAAAAAAAAATCTTTTCTAAACGAAAACTTTAAATAAAGTTTGTACTGTTTTAAATGCTATTCTCCAAATTGTCTCTTTAGGGTATCCTCAGCTGGGACAGTTACTCTGCCCAGACAAGATACCTTTCCACACACGTGAAAAATAGGATTAGTCCAGAGGAAAAGACTAAAGAGAGATGCGAATAAGCCCATTTGCTTGGTTTTTCACGTCACACTTCAATGATCCAACTCTTCAAGTCAGACCTAATTCTTTAATACAGTTCTCAATCTAGAATAGGGTTTATTGTTGTTTTTTTAATCAACTGACTCTACTAACAATTTAAATGGAATGTCCATCCAGTCAAAATCAACATGGTCTATGCCTTGAAATGTCATCCAGGGTTTTGTTCATCTTGTAATGTCATCAGAAGGCTCTGTCAGTGATTAGACGACAAGATAAAACCTACAGAGTCCATTCAAATAGCAGGAGGAAGAGAATGGGGGAGAAGCTATTCAAATGTTGTCTTCTTTCCTTGTGACTTCTCAGCCTCCTCAGAAAACACCTGGGTCTCCAAAACCCTTTTACCTTTCTTTACCACCTCCTTGGCCACCGAAGCCTCTATAACCATTGTTGTCAGGACCACTGCCCTAGCTTCCAAAGCCACTGGGTTTGGCCCAGGCCAGAGTCACTTTGTTTCCATCAATTTCCCTTCTTCCATGGCCTCTTTCACAGCTTCTTCTGAGTGGAAGTCCACAGAAATGAATCCTTTAGATGACTGTCTCCCTGTCTGTGATTTTCCTGGCACCACTAGAACTGTGAAATTAATCTTTCAATGTTTCTTTTGCCACAAGAATGGAAAGCTGCTTTTGTGTCTTCTGCAGAGGCAGATTCAATGAACACTTACCCTTTGGGTGGCCTTAGTTGTTCTGGGGCAAGTTGACTGAAGTCACCTCCCACTTCCTGCAGGCTTTCTTTAGTAGCACTGCAGGTGAAGTTATTCAGCATCAGTTTTTGAGTCTGTGGGTTTGCTGTTATTCTCATTCCAGGAATTATTTTTCTCACTTCTCAAATTCTCCCGTCCTTGAATTTTCTCTCCTGTTAAGAATGAATTTCTGACCATCCATATCAGTTCCCATGAACAGGGGTTCTTATCCAGGGCACAATGAACTTATTTTAAAAATATTTTGATAATTATTTCAATAGAATGAGTTTCCTTTGTAATCCTATGCATTTTATTTTATGCATTTAAAAATATCATTCTAAGAAGAGGCCCATAGATTTCACTAGACTGCCCAAAAAGATAAAGAACCCCTGGTCTAGATGAAAGAATAAATATGGTATATGAAAAAGAACAGTACTTATGGGTTCCTGTATTTTGAAGTTAAACTTGTATATTGTTGAATCTCATTTACTTCCTTATGTTGCTTTAGCAATAAGGAAGAGCTAAGAATTTCATGTTGCCTGGACACTGTGAGCTTCAATATGGAATGGGAACTGGACAAAGAACTGGACAAGGAACTGGGAGCTGCCTGCCTTTGAACCCAGGTGACAATTGAATAGATTCTGGCAGGAGCTGGGACCATGGAAAAGCAACCATGGAAGCTGAGAGCCAGCCTCAAGTCAAGATGAAAAGATCTCGTCTTGGATACCTGATGCTGACTAAGAAGATTATGATTTATTGTGACCAAGGAGTGGAGAACTTTGACCTTTATACTTTGTGTCCTTTAAGGAGGCAAGGTGATTGAATTAAGGACTTACTAAGTGATTGTACTTTGTTTAAAACTATGTGGCCACTTTGGTGAAAATTTTATGTCCATTTTAGTGATAAATTGTTATAACATTGTGAATGCTGTGCTTTGACTTCTGTGAATGTTTTGCCTTAATTTACTGCTGAATAAATAGAGAGTTCACTATACTACATAATCAGAACCTTGAATCTGTTCACAGCAGCAGTCCTCTGGAAAGCTACTCATGCTTGGCTCTACACCATATTAGTCATATTTTTTAAAAAGCAAGAAAAACGAAGAATCGCATTCAGAATCCATCGGTTATCTCTCTGAAGGTGAGACTCATGATTTTCATCATGAAATCTTTGGAATTGTCTTGTATCATTGTATCAATCAGAGTAAACAAGTTTTTCACAGTTGATCATCATGACAACATTGCTGACAATTAATCATCACAACAACGCTGCTGTTACCATGCACAATCATCTTGAGGTTCTTCTCCTTTCATATGTTTTGCCATGTTTTTTCTGAATCCAACTCCCTTGTCCTTTTTATGGCACAATAGTACTCCATCACAATCAGATACCACAACTTATTCAGTCCTTCCCCAACTGATGGCATCTTCTCAATTTCCAGTCCTTTGGCTTCACAAAAAGACCTGCTATGAATACTTTTGTACCTGTAGTTCCTTTTCCTTTGTCTTTTGTGTCTCTTTAGGGTAAAGACCTAGTACTGCTATTGCTGGGTCAAAGAGTATGCCCTTTGGGCATAGTTCCAATTTGTTTTCCAGAATAGTTGGACCAGTTCACTACTCCACTGCAATTCATTAGTGTACTTATTTTCTCCTCTAATATTTGTCATTTCTGATAGGTGGGAGGTGGTTTATCAGAGTTGTTTTAATTTGCATTTCTCTAATCAATAGTGATTTGGAGCATTTTTTCATATGACTATAGATAGTTTTGATATCTTCTTTTGAAAACTGCCTGTTCATATTCATTGATCATTTGCCAATTGGGTTATGGCTCTTATTTTTATAAATTTGACTCAGTGCTTAAATTTGAGAAATGAGATCTTTATCAGAGAAACTTGCTGTAAATTTTTTTTAATATTACTTCATCATGTATGGTACCTTTTAGCATGATGTAGTTTCCATGATTATTTCTTTTAATTAGATCTCTTTTTGTTTTTGCTTTGTCTGAGGTCATGATACTACCCCTGCCTTTTTTACTTCAGCTGAAGCATATTAGATTCTGCTCTAGACCTTTATTTTAACTCTGTATGTATCTTTCTGTTTCAGTTGTGCCCCTTGTAAATACATATTGTTGTATTCTAGTTTCTAATCCATTTTGCTATCTACTTCCATTTATGTGTGAACTCATCCAATTCACATTCAGAGATTACCAACTATGTATTTCCCTCCATCCTGTTTTCTTCTGTTTTTTCCTCCCTTTTTATTCTGTCCCTTCTCAAAAGTCTAACCATTAATCCATCTATGTCATCCCCTTACCCCTTTCTCTTATCCCTTTCCCCTCTTATTTTCATATTGAGTAAATTACATTTCTATACACCACTCTCTCTCACTCTCTCTCTCTCTCTCTCTCTCTCTTCCCCCTTCCTTCAACCAGTTCTGGTGAGAGTGAGGTACAAGCATTGCCAGCTGCCATTGTTCCAGTTCCCCTCCATTATAAAAGCTTTTCAGGAACAATGGATGTACATAAGAAGCATGCATGGAGAACCATATATGTGGGGAATACGTGTGGTTAGGGAACATGTGAATGGGGACAATTTATGCCTCCAGTAATTCAGAGCTATTATTTTCTAGTGATATCATCAAATTACCCCAATCGGGTTTGCTTCTCACCTGTCTCTGCCAGATACAAACTTTCTACTAGACACTATCCCCATTGAAAACATAATTTCCATTAAGTATACTATCTACGCTAAGTGCTACTTCACAGGACATTATTTCTCTTGAACACTGCTGTGTTGGATTCGATTCTGCTAGAAGTGTGGACTCTCTCCCAGGCATGACTCCAGGGTCCCACAAAAGGCCTTAGCTGTATTTCTAACTATCCCTTATGAGAAGAGTAGCCAGTGCCATTCTCTTGCAGTTTAAAGCTAGGAATTTTCTTCAGAGCTCTTTAAAGAAAGCAATCATTCTTACTTAGGTCACAGAATCAGAAACAGTCTTCTCTAAGGAAAATGACAAAGCAAAACAGCTCTTCTCACCTTTATTCCTTCCCAGAGCTGCCTTTCTAGAGCCTTGGCTAAAAGGTTTTTCTTTTTTCTTTTCCTATCCTCAGACAGTCAAGTCAAGAAGTGTTTATTAAATATTTACTATGTACCAGATAAAGTATTAAGCACTGGGGATACAGGTGTACCTCATTTTATTGCATCTTGCTTTATTGTGCTTCACAGATATTGTTCTCAAGCAAGTCTTTGTCCACAATTTTTTTCAATAGCATGTGCTCACACCGTGTCTCTGTGTCACATTTTGGGGACTGTCACAATATTTCAAACTTTTTCATTCTTATTATATTTGTTATGTTCATTCGTGATGGGTGATCTTTGATATTACTATTGTAATTGTTTTGAGGTGAGAATCTTCTCATCTGTCCAGCTTGTGGTTTTTTTTTTGTCTTGGATTTCAATGAGTCCAGTGAAAAACTATCTTTCCTTGACTACATTTCTAAGTCAGTTGTTTCTACTAATTTTTCAGACTTTTGGTGTTGTTCATTGAGATCGGTTTGTTCCACTCCAACTTTCAAGAAGTCCCCTACTTGGGTATAGTTTTTTGCTTTTGGTTATGAGTTTTTTAGAGAACTCATTTCAATTGTTACCATATTTTCAACTCTTACTTCATTTCTGCTAGGTACTCATATTCTCTGTGATCAAGTCATTTTTCCCCCTCTGAAGATCCATTTGTAGTTGTTGTGAAGTTACTGTCTTCTTCTGGGTTTATTTCTTGGGGTTTCTCTTGATCCATAATATTTCTTCATAGAGTTCAGTGTCTTCTTTTGTTTACTTATATCCCCAAGCAAAGTTATGGGTTTGGGGCTTTATGCCTAGACCAAGCTCCACCTCTTTTCATGCTATGTAATGGAGTAGTCAGGTGCCATTTGGTCTTGACCTCAATTTCCTAGCGTCTTGATGCTGGCTTCACTTTTACCCTGATGAGTCTGTGCCAGGGAACTGGCAGGCTTTTGTGTCCCTGGTTAGACCTCTGCTGTCCTCTAGATTCACTCTTTGGATGTTGTAAAGCCAAGCATGAGAAGCTTTCCAGAGGACTGTGAATAGCTTCAAGGTTAGCTTGCTGCTAGTCAGCTGCTGTGAATAGCTTCAAAGTTCTGATTACATAGTATAGTGAACTCTCTATTTATTCTGTAACAAACTAAGACAAAACATTCACAGAAATCAAAGTACAGCATTCAAAATGTTATGACATAACAATTTATCACTAAAATGGCCACATAGTTTTCACTAAAGTAGCCACATTCTTTTAAATAAAGTGCATTCATTTAGTAACTCAGTCTTTTAGTAAGTTCTTAATTCAATCATCCTTAAGGAGGCTCATCTCCTTAATGGACACAAAGTACAAAGGTCAAAGTTCTCCACCCCTAGGTCATATTGTCTTAATCTATTCAATCAAAAAGTCTTCTTTCTTCTTAATTGGAGAAGTCCTTAACTTAATCATTTAAATGTAAAGGTCAAGGTTCTCCACCCCAGGCCACAGTAAATCATTATCTTCTCAGTTTTCGTTAAATACCCAAGGAGAGGTCTTTTCATCTTGACTCAAGGCAGGCTCTCAGCCTCCATGGTTCCTCTTCCATGGTCCCAGCTCCTGCCCACATCTACCCAACTCTCACCTGAGTTAAAAGGCAGACAGCTCTCAGTTCCTTGTCCAGCTCCTTGTGTAGTTCCTTTTCCATATTGAAGCTCACAGTGTCTAGTCTACCTCAAGTCCTTCACAGTTTCTGTTCCTGGGAAGACAAAGCTTAACAAAGCCACAATAACATTCGAACATATTGCCAGCATCCTCTTCAGTTCACTATCTGCCTATGAAATTAGCAAAGACCCACCAACAAGGTCTGAGAACTCAACACAAATCATCAGTATAGAAATCAACACAGACCCACAAACAAGGTCCAAGAGGTGAACGCAAATAATCAACATACAATGAACAAAGACCCACAAACAACATCCAAAAAGTCAATACAAATCGTCAGTAAAGTCCCAGGACCTCCAAAACCCTTCTCCAGGACTTCTGTAAACAGACAACCAGAAAATTCTCTTTCAGGGCTTCCAGTAAGATCCCAGAGCTTCTTTAGAAAGTGTCAACACAGACAGAACAGACAAACATAGATTGCCGGGATATCACAAGTTTTCTCCTTCTCCACCACAAGAGCTCCCTTCTCAGTTCTTCTCAATTCTCTTCTCAGTTCTCAGTTCTGCCACCACAAGTTCTATTCTCAATTCTGTTCTCAATTCATAGCAGTTCTCAGAAGTTCCCAGGATCCTAGCAGTTCTCTCTTTCAGCAATTCTGGCTCTCTATCTTGGGCTTTTCCTTATATATGGTATTAGCTCTTCCCTGTTCTGCTCCTTCCTGTTGCATCAACAACTTCCTCCCACTGTGGGATTCACAAGTTCTGGATCTTAATACTTGATACAGTCATGAACTGAAACAATATGCTAAGTACCTGTTTGATTGCCAATACAAGGGGCATGAAAGATCTTTAGATCCCCATTACCATTACAGATGTCCTTAGTTGAGACACTGCTACAAACATCTAAAACTGATGTAGCTTTAGTCATCAGGGAACTGCTGTAAGCTTCTGTCACTCTTAGTGTATCCCTGTTTTGTGCACTTCTGTGGTCTTCCATAGGGTATCCCTGGTTGGAGACATTGCTTTACCTGAGTTCATGTCAGTTTTTATGGCAGTGCCCTCTTCCAGTGCCAGAGGTGTCTGGCTATCTTTTGGTATAGTCACCGGTTAGATAAAGTTGCTTACTTTTGTTTCACTCTGGATTCAGTCCAGTGCCCTGATTACATCATTGCTAGAGCATATGTGGGAGAGCAAGGCACCTCTATGAATTTCATGCTGATATCTTAAGCAGAATTCAATCAGGATAAAATGAGAGTTTTAATGAGTATCTTAAAAAACTAACCATTCCATCATTGATGATAACTTCTTGAGTATGACCATAATAATAGCTCATTTTTAGTGGTGCTTTGATAATTAAATTAGACAAATTATGAGAAAATAGGTGAAGAATCTAAGCTGATTATAGGAAAAACTAAAATGCGTAAGAATAGTGAACTGAACAATCCTATTGAGCATTTTTATTTCTCTGATTATTTTATAGGAGATTTTAGAATTATAAAAGACATTAGTTAAATGTCAATGGCAAGGACTTAAGTATTTATTAGACTACATGAAAGTCTGTGTGGCACAGTGTCTAATGAGTCTGCCTTAGAATCAGGAAGACATGGGTTAAAATCTTGCCTCTGAAAATAATGACCGTGTGTCCAAAATCAGTTACTTAACCTTTTAGTTCCCTAAGCAATTTTCTAAGACTATAGATTATAGATTAATTGCCAATGTGTATGGGTGGAGATATTTTCTACACCAAGAATTCCTTGTAGTGATACAACCACTGATCTGGATCAAAGGTGAGAAAAGAACCAAGAAATATTCTTAGCGGTGTTCAATAATATCAAGCAGTTCAAAAATAGGGAAATGCAAGTTTACACAAAGTAGAAAAATTACCTGTAAGGATGTATGATTTCATTTGTGTGAAAGCTCCTTTCACTGATACAGGTTATGATTCCTCCAGAACAGTGGTTCTCAACCTTCCTAATGCTGCTACCCTTTAATACAGTTCCTCATGTTGTGGTGACCCCCAACCATAAAATTATTTTCGTTGCTACTTCATAACTGTAATTTTGCTGCTGTTATGAATCGTAATGTAAATATCTGATATGCAGGATGTATTTTCATTGTTACAAACTGAACATAACCCACAGGTTGAGAACTGCTTCTCTAGAAAATAGTTGATTATTTTCAATTGTTGCTGTAACTGAAAAAAAAAAATCATGACCTAATGGCCAACCATTTGACCATGACCTTCTCCAAAGTCAGGTAGGCTGGTTCCCACAGTAATGCGACCTTATACCAAAATGACCTAGAATGCCTATGTCCTTACTAGTAGATTCATAGATCCCAGTGACTTTTGTTGGTAATGGTAGAGCATCTTCTGGCTTAAAGTAAAACATTTCCAACAAATATAGTAAGCCTCCAGTTTCCCTAGGCGATATCATAGGCCTCATTGCTTCTCTTAGATAAGACACCCAAAGGTTAGTGGGCTTTTTGTTTCTGTTTTATTTTATTTTTGCCTAGTTGCTTAGTTGCATATCTAGGTGGTATAGTGCTGTCTGTGCTGGTGAGAAGTGTTGCCAGTCTTTACTCATCTTTCTCTCTTTTGTGAGCCGGACTACCCTGCCCCAGTGCTTCCCTGCTCTCCTTGTTTCTGAGATGAACTTTCTTCTCAAACCAAGTTTGTGACAAAAATGGTGGAGTCCCTATCTCAGAACTAACATTATTACTCACAGCCCTCCTAGCATCTAATAACCTATTCATTAACTAGAGGGATTCTGATATAAATGTTCTTTCTTTGCCCTTGGGAGATTAGAAAATGAATCTACATTCTGTTTTTCTCATCTCAAAGACCTCAATCTGTGGGTTGCTAGCAGAAACATTTTTTCTTAATGTCTGTGGTAGCAGTTTGTCATGGTTGCTCGCTTAAAGAGACAAAGTAAACATTTAAAACAAAGAAATATAAAGAGAACATTCTTAGAAATAGATTTTCCACACACCCAAAGGAAAAGGTATCATGATGTTCCAACCCTCCATGGAAAGAGGAGAGTGGAGACAGGCTAAGGGAAAAAGAGAAATGAAGAAACACTACCTTTGTGGAAAAATTGGGACACTAATTTATTGTTGGTGGAACTGTGACTGATTCAACCATTTTGGAAAGCCATCCGGAATTATTTCTGAAGAATTATTAAACTATCTATACCCTTTGACTCAGCAATATCACCACTAAGTCTATTTCCAAAGACGATCAGGGAAAAAGGAAAATAACCTATTATGTTCAAAAATG
This sequence comes from Pseudochirops corinnae, assembly GCA_028646515.1. Lineage (NCBI taxonomy): Eukaryota > Metazoa > Chordata > Mammalia > Diprotodontia > Pseudocheiridae > Pseudochirops > Pseudochirops corinnae. Next base: position 7,988,250 of record CM053589.1, on the reverse strand, counting down.
TTTATAGCAGTTCTCTTTGTGGTGGCAGAGAACTGGAAACTGCAGGGATGCCCATATATTGGGGAAGGGCTGTCACAAGTTCTAGTGTATGCTTGTGATGGAATGCTTCTGTGCTATAAGAAATGATGAGCTCAATGATCTTAGGAAAACATGGAAAGACTTGCATGAAATAATGAAAAGCAAAATGAGCAGAGCCAAAAAAGCATTGTATACAGTAACAGCAATATTTTTAAGAATGACTTTGAGGGAATAGGTCATTTTGACTTTGATAAATACCCAAATTAACTATAAAGCATATATATGAAGAAAGATGTATCTACATCCAGAGAAAGGATTCATAAATAGAAGTATACACAGAATAATTTTACATATGTGTGTGTGTTTACCTATTTGTGCATAATGATAGCCATCTCTAGGGTGGGGGAAAGAAAAAAAAAGAAATTTATCTGATAATTTTATTATACATTTAAAAGAAATAGCAAGTTATATATAATAGATTTGCAGTTTTGTGTGTTTCATCTTTTTTCATTATACTATGTAATGGAAATGCTGGTTTTATTCCATAAATTAAAAATAACAATTAAAAAAAGAAACACTGCCTTGGGGTCTGCAGTGGTATAGCAACAACCACACTGGCATGCCCAGAAGGGATGCTAGCATACATTCTTAGATCTGCTTTCATAGGAAAGATAGCTGTTTAAGGGGTTAACAGTCTTTTAAAATTATACTCACTAGTTCAAGGGAAAAGTCAGCACCCTGAACTTCAGAAAAAATAACAAACAGAGAAAATATAGAGAAAATACAGGCAGAGAAATAAAGACCAACAGACAGGGCTCTGACTGCCTGAATCAAACATACACTTTATATACATCCCTGGATCAAGAGAGCCTTTATCTGAGTAGTTGGGGAGCTCTGACCATGTGGTCACTTAGAATCTCAACCAGGGAACCACGAGATCCTTCTCATAAGTGAGCCCCCAAAGCAAAATACCAACTCAGAGTATATATACACTTCTCAGAGCCAGGAGGCATCACAACCTTCCTGACTCCGTGCCTAATGAGAAATTGGCTAAAGATGTGAAAGCCCTCCTACAAGTGAGCCTCCTCTAAGCAAGCTTCCCTTAATGGGCTCCAGATAAGGCCTGTTAATGGGCAGGGAAGATCTTAGGTCCCATTAACACTCCAAATGGTGAGTGGAAGTGTCTCCAGTAGCACAGCACCCTCTTGGATGTGCATCATACATGATATTTCTTCACAGTTGTACTCCTGGACTCCTGGTGCTTATTGCTTATAATAGCTACATTCTGTGAGTCTTCTGGCTCTCCTACTTCCCCTCTCTACAATCTCTTAGGATAGGAGGGCCTCGTTTGTCATTCAATCAAGCCCCTTTAGTCAGAGGGTCATAATCAATAAGACAGTGGTTCTCAACCTTCCTAATGCTGTGACCCTTTAATACTCGTATGTGGGCATATCTGCATGTGGGTGGACCCACCTGGAGACAGATAGAGGAGCAGTGTCTTGGTTCCTAAGACCATTGGAAATATGTGTTTTCCGATGGTCTTAGGTGACCCCTGTTACTCCTGTGAAAGGGTTGTTCGACCCCCAAAGGGGGCGCGACCCACAGGTTGAGAACCACTGCAATAAAGGTAGAGAAATTATGTGTGAGGGAGGAGAAGGAGAGTTGAGAAGGGGAAAACAAGGGGGATTTCCACCCACCCCATTTGTGGGTATTCAACCCTAGCCTCCTGATCTCCTTGAAAACATTGATAGTACTAATAACTGTTCTCTCACTGCTAAAGGTGAATATTTGAATACTGTTCATTCAGGCTATTCTTGAGCAGAATATTATCTTCTTTATACTTAAAAAAGATCAATAAATAAGACCCAAGTAATTATTGCTCAATGTGCTACATAGACATAGCACCTCAGCAAACATCTAGTGGAATGGTTATTCATTTAAATGGGTTGGTTTTCATTGAATTCAAAGGACTTCTATGAAAAGAAAATTTCAACAGCACTCATATTGCACCAAAAACTTATTAACATTGGGTTTTTAACCCCTGCATTCCACTTTTAATAAAAAGAGGCAAATGATGGCAAGAGGACACACTTAATAGTTAAAAAATAAACTCGTTGAGTTCTGTAGAATGAGAATAGATATTCAGAATGATGACCCTGACGCACTACAGTATCTTCAATCACTAAAGAAAAGATTCAACTATGTTCATTATTGGAATTATCTTATTAAATAAAATTGCCATTTTTAAAAGTTAATAAAAAATCCAACTAATGGGGACATTTTGTTCCCCAAGCACCTGATTTAATTAAGGTTTCATTGTCCTTTGTCACTGGTGATAAGTCTCTACAGACTTAGCTAGGCTGATTCTCAGTCAACAAATAAAGGCTTGGGCTCAAAGCCTTTCCGGTTTCGTTAGATATTGACAGAGATGGTGTCCTACCAATAGAGCCTTCAGTAACAACAAAAGCTAGTATTTATATAACACTTTAAAGTTTACAAAGTGCTTCACAAACATTACCTCATGTTATCTTTCTAGGACACTTGGCAAGTAGGTACCATTTTTGAACCCATTTTACAGATGAGGAAACTAAAATTGAGAAAGGTTGAGTGACTCTTTAGAGTCACATAGTTAGTAAGCATCCAAAACTGGATTTGAACTCAGGTCTTTCCAACTTCAAGTCTATTACATCACCTGACTCCCTTTGGTTTAATTCAATCCAACAAATCAGCAAAGACCTGTTGACCTAGAAACACTGCTCAACTTAGTCTCTGAGTGCTCTTGGAGCTGTAGTGGGTCTACCCCTATTGCTCCACCAATCTCTTTCAAAGTTTCCTCACAGGGTGTCCCAATTCGCCTCTCCCTCTCACCTGTGTACATTTTATCTCTCATTCTCTGGGAGAAGGGGAAGGTATTAACGTTTTTTGAGAGATAATTCCTGTTTAGTCAGTTGATTAAAAACAAACTGAAAATCTCTGCCCCATCCCGCAGTATTCATCAAAGTTGCTATAAATATCTTGGCAGAGTATTACAATATTGAAAATAAAAAGCCAAAAGTATATTAGATCAGTAGACACAGAAAAAAATCTCTGTGCAATTTAACTACCAAGAGTTGTTATTATTTAGTTTTCATTCATGTCGGACTTTTCCTGACCCCTTTTGGGTTTTTTTGGCAAAGATACTAGAGAGATTTGCCATTTCCTTCTCTAGCTCATTGTACAAATGAGGAAACTGAGGCAAATAGATTTAAATTATTTCTCCAGGATCACATGGTCAGTAAGTGTCGGAGATCACATTTGAACTCAGGGCTTCCTGCCACTGTGCCACCCAGCTGCCCCATGTTGTTATTTGTCCTTGGTTCTTGAAGAGGACCAGTGATGTCAGGAAGGTGATGTCTTGACTTGCAAGTGAATTGGATTTAAATGAGGCAGGGCTGTGCAAAGTCACCAGCCACTCTTTACTGCAGAGCCATTTGGGTTCAGTGGCAAGAGTTAGATCAGGATGACTAGAGATAGCCCCAGATGCAGCTAGAGACCTTGGCCTTTTTAAGCTAAGGTTTTTTTTACAGGTCTCTATTTGTCTGAGGCAATACCCATTCAGTGGCTCAAGGTTGGGTAAGAAACAAAGCAAAAGATGGCCTCATTTCCCTATACACACACACACACACACACACACACACACACACACACACACACACACACACACCCCAATTTGGGAGAGGAAGACACTCTGGTCAGAACAGAAACAATTGCTATTTACACTCACTCTGGGCCACCAAAACCTAACAGTGACCAGCAGAGGCTTGGGCTGGCCCCAAGTTACTTGGTAGACAGACACAAAATAATTATAAAATTTACCTTGAGGGAAAAAAAGGTTAAGAATCTTAAGAGAAATTTAAAAAGTAGAAATCAAAGGGCGGGGGGGCCCTAGGGCTAGCAACCAAAACCTTTTTTATTTGTGAAACCATGACTTTCTATTACATATAGCTTTCTTTAAAAAAAAAAGTATATAATGAATTCAATATGTTACTTTCAAAAGTGTCCTGCTTATCTGTGTTTTCCTCTGAATTTCCTTCTGTTCTTTTCTGTGTATTTTCAAAAATGTCTTGATGACTCTCAATTTTCTTCTTTTGAGGGGAGGGAGCATTGTTAGCTTCTCTCTCTTTCTCAAATTGCTTTCCTCCCCCGCTCCATAAAAAAGGGAAAACATAATTCTTGTAAAAAATAAAAAAGCATAATCAAGAAAAAAATCCCCACATTCGTCATGTCTAAAAATTCTGTCTCTTTCTATACTTAGGCTCGTCACCATTTTGTCAAGAGGAGGGTGTCATGCATTATCTTTAGTCCTATGGAATTGTGATTGATCACTGCACTGAGAAGAATACTTAAATCTTTCAGAGTTGTCTTCTTTTACAATATTATTCTTATTCTATAAATTGTTCTCTTGGTTCTTCTCACCTTTTTCTGCATCAGTTCATACAAGTCTTCCCAAGTTTCTCTGAAACTGATCTTTGCATCATGTTATTACACAAGTATATCATTAAATTCATATGCCATAACTTGTTCAGTAATTCCCCAATTGATAGGCAATCCATTAGCTCCTGGTTATTTGTCACTCCAAGAGCTACTATATTTTTTGTATATCTTTTTTTCCCAATTTCTTTGGAAGATAGATCCAATGGCTAGTCAAATGGTATGTTCGTTTTCGTGACTTTTTGGTAGCAATTCCAAATTGATTTACAGAAATGCCAAACCAATTTACATGTGCATCAATGGTGCAAAAGTATGTGTGTCTTCCTGAAGCCCTTCCAACAATTGTAATTGTGCATTTTTTATCATCTTTGGCAATCTGACATAGAAGCTCTTAGTTTTTTAAATTTGTTTTTCATTAAATTATTAGTGATTTATAACAGAGATTGGCAAACTACAACATACCACCTGTTTTTTAATTGCCAATTAGCTAAAAATGGTTTTTGCATTTTAAAATAAAGTCTTGTTGTATATAAAAATGTGAAAACTGTTCTTAGCTCTAGACTGTATAAAAATAGCATGATGTGATTCTCAAGCTGTAGTTTCTGTACCCTTGATTTAGAGCGTTTTTTTCCATGCTTATTGTTAGTTTGGATTACTTCCTTTAGAGAACTACCTGTTCATTTTTTTTGGACTATTCATCTGTTTGAGAATGACTGTCATTCTTACATACTTGAATCAGTTTCATATATATCTTGAAACTGAGATCTTTATCAGAGAACTTGCTGTAAAGATTCCTACTTCTTTCCCTTGTTACCTGTTTCTCTTATAATTTTACCTGCATTGATTTCGTTTGTGCAAAAACTTTTCAATTTTATGTAACAAAATTTTTATCTCTTATTAACCCCTGTTTGTTCAAGAATTCTTCCCCTGTTGATAGTTCTGAAAAGTGTGATGTGAAATGTTAGTTTAACCCTAATTTTTTCCATATTAGTCTCCAGCTTTCAGGATAGCTTTTGTGTAATAGTGAGTCTTTGTTCCAGTAATTGGGGTCTTTTGGTTTATTAACACTATGCAACTATGCTCATTTGCTTCTGTATGTTGTATGCCTAAACATTATGTTTTAGCCAGCACTGACTAGTTTTGATGAATACAACTTTGATGGATAGTCTTAGATCTGGTAATGCTAGCCACCTTTCCTTAAAGAGTCATTGATCTTTTTCTGGTCCAATCTTTTTTCAAGAAGTGTGTTACTTGAGTAAAGTGTTGCACTTTTTGTTTTAAGCTTTTTGTTATCCTACCAATTCTTTCCTCTAGAGCTCTCATGCCATTGCCCATTCTTTCCTCTAGAGCTCTCATTCCGTTGCCCATTCTTTCCTCTAGAGCTCTCATTCCGTTGCCCATTCTTTCCTCTAGAGCTCTCATTCCGTTGCCCATTCTTTCCTCTAGAGCTCTCATTCCGTTGCCCATTCTTTCTTCTAGAGCTCTCATTCCGTTGCCCATTCTTTCTTCTAGAGCTCTCATTCTGTTGCCCATTCTTTCCTCTAGAGCTCTCATTCCATTGCCCATTCTTTCCTCTAGAGCTCTCATTCCGTTGCCCATTCTTTCCTCTAGAGCTCTCATTCTGTTGCCCATTCTTTCCTCTAGAGCTCTCATGCCATCGCCCATTCTTTCCTCCAGATTTCCTCTTTGACTTCAGTGATCATTAAAAACTCTCCTTTTGTTTCTTTCAAGAATTCCAGTAGAACTTGTAGCAGAATTGATGATGTACAGTTCTTCTCTTCTGGATTAATGTCTTGGAAATCCTTTGCTTCATATTTCAACATCAGCAGTCTTTTGTGTTTGCTCAATTTTCCAGCCTTACTTTGGAATTAGAACTTTATGTTGAAAGAAATGAAGATCTTCATTATTTGATGTTTGGGTAATACAGTTGTCTAAAATCTACTTAAGACTGGCTGACTAACCCATTCTCAGCTGATTGGCTGGTTGTTGTCCTTTGTTCTGGAAGAGGACCAAAAAGACATCACTGTGCTAGAGTCAAGTTTCTGTGTGTTCGACTGTGGCTGATCAGACCGATATGAGCTCAGAATGCTCTGCCACAGGTCAGGCAAAAATGGTCCGCATGAACATTTGGGGTGGATTCTCTAAATTTGTGCGTCCTGCATATCTTGGGGGGAAGCACATCAGTTGGCACTTGAGTCAATATCAGTAACGTCAGCCACCCTAGAATCCCGAAGGGGAAATGTAGCCAGTCTAGCTTTCTTGCAAGAGTGGGAACTGGGATAAGGGTACCCTGAAATCACAAGGGCGACATGGAGTAGATGTGAGAGAACTAGGCTCTTCTGTTTCCCTTCCACCCCCTTGAGGAAAGTATTAAAAGTATATTTTAAAGTAGTAATCATTAGAATTATTTGATATAGGCTAAAAAATGGAAAAGTTGATTAACAGAATACTCTATGGAAGCAAGATGCAGAAGCCATCAAACATAGTAGCCTAGAATTGGATAAACCCAAGAACAGAAAATAATGAGGCAAAAAGTTACTCTTCAACAAAAGCAACTGTCAAAGCTGAAAAGTGGTTTGGCAGAAATTAGATTTCGAGCAGTACCTTAGGCCATTTGCTACAGTTAGCTCCTAATTCACATGCAAAATAAATATTAAAAAATTAAAGAGTGATAGAGAGAGGGAGAGATTTCTTAAACTAGGGATAGAAAATATCACAAAAGATAAAAGGACAATTTTGATTACATAAAATTAGAAAGCTTTTGCATGAACAAAATCAGTGCAACTTGAATTATAAGCAAAACTTTTCATTTAGGGAGGAAAAAATCTTGCTAGGAACTGATAATCAAAACTTGTAGGCAATTGATCCAAATATATAGAAGCAAGAACCATTCCATGGTAGATATATAAAGGATAGGAGGACATCGTTTTCAAAAGATCAAATGAAAATTATCAGCAAATAAATGAAATAATGCTCCAAGTAAGTAATAAAAAAGAAATTGCAAGGAAAACAAGTCAGATTTTACCTTATATCCATTGGTTTGAAAAAGATAACAAAAGAAAATAGTGATAAATATTGGACTGAAAGTTGAAAGACTGACATACTAGTGTACTCTTGGGGGAGCTATGAGTTGGTACAATTATTCTGTAAAATAATTTGGAATTATGCTAGAAAAATCAGTAAATATTAAATACACTTTGACCCAATATTATGTATATTACCATATACATCAGGGAGGCCAAAGACAGAAGAAAAAGTCCAATATGCACAAAAATACTTGTAGCAGCACTTTTATAGTAACAAAAAACTGGAAATGGGTGGATGCCCATTCATTGGGGAATGGATTCCCTAGTGGGCAAACAAATTCTGGTACATACATGTATTCAAATAATGAAATTCTCAAATGTAATTATGACTTTATTGAATATTATTGTCTTATAAGACATGTTAAGTGTGAAGAATTCTGATGAATCTTGGTAGACTTTTATGAAAAAGCAAAGTAAGAAGAACAAGAACAATGTGCCATATCATGATCATGTCAGGATCCCCACGCCAAGACCATCTCTCTCTTTTTACTTCTCTCTTTTACTAATAGGAGATACTCTGTTTTCCAAAGCTTAGACCCAGCAAGCAAGCTGTGCCCTGAGCTTGGTATAAGAACAATTCTTTGCTCTCACCCTCTGGATGAACTGTGCTTTAGCAAAGTCCAAGAATTGTTTCCCACCAGCCCCAGGTGGTCCCTGAGTATAGACAAACACCTGCAGGAGCCATAATCTGGTCATGAAATCCTGCTAAGGATCAAACTTGTCTTATCATCACTGGTATGGCTACAGTTCACTGCGTAGCCACTGCTATCTGTATCAAGGCTTGGCCTTGCTGAAGAGGGTCCCCTCGTAGAAGAGACCCTGGCATGTGTATCTAGTTCCCCTCCTCCAACATAATAAAGAAAGCTTTTTGCTTATGACTGTAATGACTAGCTCTTTGTTTTTATTTTATTTTATTTTTCATAGTTAATAGTTGGGTATTACCTCTGTGAGCTCTGTGGTATTTTTCAGAGTTAATAGCAGTTGCATAACCTCTATGACTGTCGATTTATTTTCAGGGTTTGACAATCACAGTAATGTAAAGCGAAATAACAGTGAAAGATTTAAGAACTCTCATCATTGAAGTAAACAACTGTGACTTTAGAGCAGTATTTTTTTAATTTGGAGGGGGGAAGGCAAGGCAAGGGGGGTTAAGTGACTTGCCCAAGGTCACACAGCTAGTAAGTGTGTCAGATGTCTGAGACTGAATTTGAACTCAGGTCCTCCTGAATCCAGGGCCAGTGCTCTATTCACTGCACCACCTAGCTGCCCCTGGAAGTCATATTTTTAAGAAGAACAATGATAAGCTAAATGGTGTCCAGAGGAGGGCATCTAGTATAGTGAAGAGACTCCAACTTTGCCTTCCTATGCTTGCTGAGGAGTAAACATTGAATTATACTTCATTCTCTTATTTTGCCCAGATGTTTTCTTGATCCTGTTTTTGCCTGGAACATAAATAGGTCAGGGATTAGCTAGAGATAAACATAAATTTAAATTAGTGTGCAGAGGCAAGCTTCTGTTTGCATGTTAAGAATTTTCCTAATTAGAGACTATGAGATATTGTGATTGTACTACGAGCTTTTTATTTGATATAAATGCCATAAAATGGCAGAGGAAGGGACCACATAGACCTGAGTACCATCATACTGTCCCTAGGCTAAAACAGGGCTTATTGTTGAAACTAGATATGGTTAATTAAACCTCCACAGAAGAGAGGAGGAAAAGGAAAAGGAAGGCAATAAGCATTTTTATAGCCCCTACTATGTTCCAGGTATTATTTTACAAATATGACCTCATATGAGTCTCACAGGTAAGTGCTATTATTAATCTTCATCTTATAGTTGAGGAAATTGAAGCAGACAGAGGCTAAGTGACTTGCCCAGGGTCACACAGCCAGTAAGCATCTGAGGCTGGATTTAAACTCGGGTCTTCCTAATTCTAGGTCCAATGTTCTATCCACTGTTACCCAGGAAAGAAGGAAAGGATTGTGGCTAAAGGAAAGTCACACTAACAAGGTAGATGATGTTCAGAGTTGGGTTGTCTGGAAAGAATTCAAGGGGCAGACGTTCTCCCAGTCAAGAGAGCTTATACAAATGCAAAAAGTGGCTGGCTAGTCCTTAGGAGTACTAGCAGTTTGAGAAAAGAGAGGGGCTTACTTTTATGCATAAGTTTTGGGCACTCAGCTAGGGGTAGGAGTATGCTCCTACCTGGGCAGTTAAGCACAGAGAAGGATGTCAGGAAAGGTGAAATAGGTGTGTAAGGGGAGGCAGGAAAAGGGAAGCAGGTATTGGGTACTTTATAAAATAGTTCAGGGATGTGGTAACAAAATAGGGAACTTAACTTGCAACATTTAAGGATATGGGCACAAATCATAGGGGTTATTCACGTACACAGAAAATAAGGTTTTTTTGTGGGAAGATTTAGATTTAGGCAAAGCTCTCATTGTTGCTGGGCAGAAGTCAGACTTATCAACACCACAGTAGACCTCTCAGGGAGGATATAGGTTCAGCCTGGTAATATTGGTTCTGCCCTATCAGAACAGTAAGAGAAAGACTCAAGTACCAGACAGGCAGTCCAACACTTTATAATGACAATGCAAGAAGATGTGGAACTTTCAGAGATGGTGACTACATAGACAATAATAAAATATTTATGAGCCAAAAGCCTAGTAATATATTGCTTTAAGCCAATTGTCCTAGTATCATAAGTTTTCTCTCTTCTTATGATGGAGTACTTCAATATGAGAAAAGTTTTTAAGAATGTATAAAAGATTGTCCGTGTGTAGGAAGTGAAGCTGTCAGCGAAGTGAAAGTTTGCTTTTAGGGGCAGAACTTGATGTAAGGAAGAACTTTCCCAACAACCTGAGCTGTCCAAAAGTGCAATGGTTTGCCTCTCAAGGTTATGCTGTCCTGTCACTGGAGGCATCAAGTAGATACCAACTCACCAGGAATATTTTAGAGGGAGAAGGAAGTTCCTGTTCAGAGACGAGCAATTGCCTATTCCTATAAGAGGTTTCTCCAGTTTAATTAAATGCTTAATTTAATTTAACTGAAGTGAGCGCTCTGAGCTAATTGATTAATTAATGAGATGTTGCAATTTTAATAATTAATAGGAAAATATCCAAATATACTCCTGGACCCTAGAACTTAGAATGATGGGAATGAATGTGCTACCAAGTTAAATAGCAGGTGGTGAGGAATGACCACTGCATGTAAATCGGGGTGAATGTGGTAGATCATAAAACCTTGCAACATGCCTGTTGACAAAGAACTTAAATAAACACAGTAATGATAACTGCTCTTGTATTGTTCCAGGGGGCTAATATTTAAAATATGGAAACGTGTTTTGTAGGACTACTGAATTGGAACTTCATTTTCAAGTTGGCATTGCCCCGGTACTATTTCCCTCAGGGACCAATTCTCTCCCCCCCCCCCCCCCAGTTTCTTATCTAAAAGGGGATTTTATTGATATCACAGTCCCGTCAAACCCAGGAACAAGGCCTTGTTACAACAGACTACTCAAGAGCACTTCAGTCAAGGGAGCCAAACCAAAAGTGGGGCCGAGGCTGGTTTTTATTTGACCTTCTTGGGGCTCAGATTGTTGGTGTGGCCACAGTTCTTACGGCAGTTTACAATTTAGGGGTGCAGGCTGGCGTAACACTTGCGGCAGATCATCTTGTCACGGTTGTACTTCTGGGCCAGCTGGCGATGATGCCCCTTCAAAGATGCAGCATCAAACACAGAGTGGACTTTCTGGATGTTGTAGTCTGAGAGATGTTGTTGATCTTGTGGAATACCTTTCTGGTCTTGGATTTTGGCTTTGACATTCTCTATAGTTATCACTGGGTTTGACCTCAAGCGTGATGGTCTTGCCCGTCAGGGTCTTCACAAAGATCTGCATCTTCAAAGATCTGCGCCTGCCCCTCGGCGGCCTCGCTGAAGAGCAACACCCAGCCTAAGTCCAGAGAAGGACCTGAATTCATGCTCCTTTTGGTGGTCATCTCCTTCACTGTGTGTTGTAATGGAGTGTATCAGTTCAGATGTCTTTCCATAGTTCACTAAAGGGAACTCCTAGGAGTGAAACTAGGAATTGGAGCCAAGGAGAAGGGCATAGAAGAGTAATTGACACCAGGAATCCATTATTTTTGGTGATTATATCTATGTGCCCAGAACCTTGTGGACAGCCATTCCTACTCTTGCTGAGAGTATACCTGCATGAGCCTAGATGCCTTCTATTATACCTGGAAGCAGGGAAGGGAGCATAAAAGGAGGAAAGGAAATGTTTGCTAATTCTGTACCTAGGTTTATTTGTCATTTATAAAATTTGCTCTACATATATAAATCATTAAAAAAAAGTTTAAAAGACAAGATAAATAAGCTCACTAGCATGATAAAAAAAATAAAAAAACACAACTAAATAGGCTCTTAGAAACAAAATTAGCCTCATGTAAGGGCAGAATATTTATACACAAAGTACCAATAAAATACTCAACATCATTAATATGGAAGATAATACATAAGATGTATGATATAGAAATGACTTTAGAGGCCATCCAGCGCAACATCCTCATTTTATAGAAGAGGAAACTTCAGGAAAGACTCAACCAAAGCTTGATTTTCTCCCAGAGAAATTTAGAGCACCATTTCTTTGCTTTTGAAAGCACAGTGACTAGGAAGTGTTCACCAAAGGACTGACTGGCAAAATATTCTTTGAGTTTGCTTGAGTGAGGAAATACAGAATTTAGATTGTGTTAATTAATAGTTTATCAACTTGTTGATGGACTCCAAAGAATATTACTGCTTTCCCCCAGTGCACTTCAATTCTTAAGCTCCTCAGAAAGTAATTAATTCATGCGTGAGTGATTCCAAGTGCCCTGAAATTATGCCCTCAAATAAAATTCTTAGACTCACATGGGCAAGAAACCAAAAACCCTAAACCCCAAACCAACTTTCTTGCTAAGACTTTGAACTAATACTGTCCCTTAATGATGTCTGTCCTCACTACTGGAGGGAGTTCTGAAAGATATTGCTTTGCAGGAGTGAAATTATAAAGGGAAAATGTGAGAAGAACCAAAAGAGGAATGCACAAAGGGAAAGAACCATTGAGACTGAGGACAGGATAGATCGGGACACAGGGGTAAAGGACTGAGAACTGGGTAATTTATAAGGGAATTACCATTTCCTGAGCTAAACTGATTGGATGCGTGAGAGGTCTCAGAGAGAGATAAATATCAAAGATGACTCAGAAGTTTCAGACCTGCATGTGTGTAAAGACAGTAGCACCATCAATAGAAACAGGAAATTTTGGAAGAAGGGTTCAGGAGGGAAATTAGGGCCAAGAACACAGATTTGGCGATCGTATTTAGAGATGTTCATTGAACTCACAGGACTGAGAGATCTCCCTAATGGAGAGCTTAGAAAAGGAAAGGAAGAGAGCCAGTTGGATTGAAGTATTTCCCCTGTTTAATGTTAATTAAAGAGACTTAGGGTATACATTTGCAGGAGGTTTGGGAGGTAGATGATGACTTTGCAAAGAAACTAAAATGTAGTCATACAGGAGGAAGACTAACCAGGAAAGAAAGGTATCCAGTAAGCCAAAGGAAGGAAGGCAATACAGGAGGAGGGAGTGGCTGGTGGTGTTAAACAGCAGTACGAAGGTTAAGAAAGGAGAACTGGCAGCTTTAGAGGGAGTATTTTCAGTAGAGTCAGAAGTCAGATTGTAAGGGTTTGACTGAGTAGGGAGAAAGTAGAAAAAACAAGGGCAGATAACTATTTCTTGGAGCTTGGCAGTGAAAATGAGAGATATAGGATGGTGTTTGGAGGGGATGGCAGAGTGAAGTGAGAGCTTTTCTTTTTTTAAAGGACAGGGTTTTAGGCAGAAGATAATCTATATCCAATAGATAAGGAAGGATTAAGCATGTTAGGGAGGGGATGATGGAAAGGGCACATGACCAGAAAGTATGGAATTAGGGACAGAAATAGAGGTTGGCTTGGGTGAGGAAATGATGACCTCTTCTTTGGAGACTGGGGCAAAGGAGGAAAGAATAGATGACAGAGGAGTTTTTAAAAATTTGGAGTAGGGAGACGAGGGAGTTTCTCTCAGGTGCCTCAGTTTCCAAAGTAAATTGGTAGGTCCAAGTATTTACTAAGAGAGTGGGGGTGGAGGAGGCAGAGGGGTTTTGAGGAAAGAAGAGAATTAATTTAGTAAATTCAATGAACATTCATTGATCACCTACTATTGTTCTTGGGTGATGGGGACACAAAGAAAAAAGGAAACTCCCTCCCTTTGAGGGAGAAGGACTAAACATGCACACAAGGAAAAAAACCCATAATTTTTTTCTAGAATACAAATTTGTAGGTGATACACAGGAATTTCAAGAGGAGGAAAAGGGTTTATCACTGGGTTCATCAGGAAAGGTCTTAGGTGGAAGATGTTACACCTGAGCTCTTGAAGGAAGCTAGGGTTTCTAGGAAGCTGAGATAGAGAGGGAGTGCATTCCACATGTGGGAGGACCACTTGTGCAAGTGTGTTGTAATACGAGGAACAGTTAGCCAGCTCTTTTGATTAGAAGGGAATATTCATAAAGGAGAACCAAGGGAAGAGAACAAGTATTTATTTTCAGACACTTCTAAGGGACTGTAAGTTTTCAGTTCTTCCAAGGTGTTATGATCTAAGGAGAGGTATGGTCACTGCTCTCCTGGCCTGTGCTCTGGTCTGTGAGCTACCACAAGCACTCTTTTCTGCCCTGGAACTGTGAGGACGGTCCCCCCTTCCTCTATGGCCACAAGCTCTGCTATGCTAGTGTTACTCCTTGGCTTGGGACTGCCACCCAGCACTGGGACCCAGATCCAAGTATGGGTAAAGCAACAGAGACCTAATTCAGTGCTAGCAAAAAAGCCCCTGTAATCTCCTTCTGACCGGTTGTTTGTCCCTTTTACTGTCTCTGGGCTGAGAGCTCTGGAAGCATCTCCTGCCACTGAGGCTGCTGTTGATTCAGTCACTCAAGGTTTGCTGTAATTGAGGCTGTGTGATCTGTGCTGGATTGCCCTCCACTCTCACTCAGGTCTGACTGACCTTTCCTACTGACCTTCCAAGTTGTCTGGTATCATGGGCCAAGAATTCTGAAGACTGCCACTGCTGCCAGTGATTCAGTGGCTCCCAAGGCCTGCTCTAGGTTTGCTGGGCCCTGATTTGTGCTGATGAGGTAGAAAGGAGTACTTGCGGCGGACAGAGCAAGGAGGATGCAGGATGTGAGATATGATGTAGGACGTGACCAGCCAGCCATCGAAGCCCCGCACTGTGGACTTACCTGTGTGCTTTCACAAAGCATCCCTTTACCTGACATTCCAAAACAACTCTCCCCTTCCCCCTTTCCTGATTACCTGACATCCCAGGCATTCTAGAGATGTGCCTGTTCCTCCTCCCCTTCTCCCTATATCACTGAGCTGTATATAGACCAGACACTGAACCCCAATAATCACTCTGCCTCCCTTCGAGGAGCAGGACCCACTACCACCCATGCTCTGTTCCTCCCATGTGGAAGCAGGGCCCTCTTGGGTGCATCACCCCAATAAATGCCTTTCTTTAACTTGAAGAACTGTCCAAGTGAATTTCTTTTGGGACAATAGAACCTACACATCTATATTCCATTATTTCTCGTGGCACCCTAACATTCTTGGAGTATACCCTGAACTCATTATGTGCTGGCGAGACAGTGCTCCTCTCTCCCCCTGGTGCAACAGAACTTTTCTGCCCACTTTCCAAGTTGTCTTGGGCTAGAAATGTGTTTCTCTCCATCTTTTTGTGAGTTCTGCTGCTCTAGAATTTGTTGAGTCATTTTTAAAAAGTACTTGGAGGGCTTTGGGGGAGAGCTCACGTGAGTCCCTGCCTTTACTCCACCATTTTGGCTCCCAAGAACAAACATGTATTAAAGTTTCTACTTTGTGCTCGGCTCTGTGCCAAGCACTTTACAGACACTGACTCATTGAATCCTCACAATTCTGTGAGGTAAGTGCTATTATGATCCTGATTTTATAGTTGAAGAAACAAAGGCAGGCATAGGTCAAATGACTTACTCAGGGTCACACAGCTAGTAAGTGTTTTATGTCAGATTTGAACTCAGAGTTTCTGACTCCAGACCCAGTGCTCTATTCTATTCACCTAGCTACCTTTAAAAGAGGATCACTATCAAATAATAATAGGAAAGGAGGAGGAGGGGGAAACCAGGCTGTGGAAAGCTTTCAATGCCAGACTGAAGAGTCTGAATTTTATCTTAGAGGCATAGAAGAAAAGAATAAGGAATTATGTTAATTAGTCCAGATTGCCTCCTGAAACAAGATATGAAAACGCTTCACAGCGGATATCTTTTCATTTGGTAGTAATATGGGATTGCTTTACAGAATGATAGCCTAGTTCAGTCAGTTGGAAAGAATTTAGAGTGCTACAAGATTAGAGGGACAGCTTTGGGTACATCATCATCCCATGGGCTGAGTAAGTTGTGTAGATTCCAATCTCCTTAAAGGATTTTTTAGTTCAGCTTTTGTCCCTGTGTATTTTTCAGGCTTGGGTCCTAGAATATTATTCTCAGCTGCTGGTTGAATTGAAGCTTTTTCATTGTTTAATGTGAATTATTTCTCTCTCTCTCTCTCTCTTCTCTCTCTTCTTTCTCCTCTCTCCTCTCCCTCTCTGTGTCTCTCTGTCTCTGTGTCTCTCTCTGTCTTTGTCTCTTTGGCCCTGTCTTCAGAGCTGATGTATATGCAATATATATGCCACCACAAAAGCAACCTCAATAATGATGGTTGTACAGATGTAAATCTGTATACTGAATAACTTATCCCTTAGAGCAGCAGTTCTCAACCTGTGGGTTATGTTCAGTTTGTAACAATGTATCCTGCACATCAGATATTTACATTACGATTCATAACAATAGCAAAATGACAGTTACAAAGTAGCAGCGAAAATAATGTTATGGTTGGGGGTCACCACAACCTGAGGAACTGTATTAAAGGGTCACAGCATTAGGAAGGTTGAGAACCACTGCCTTAGTGAGTCAAAAACATTTATTAAATATTTTCTATATGCCAGACACTATACAATGTACTGACGATACAAAGAAAGGCTCTTTGCCCTCAAGGAGCTCACATTCCAATGGAGGAATGCCAGGACCTATGTAAATGCATGTTATGTATAGTGTCAATGGAAAGCTATCTTTTTTGTTTTTTGGAGGGGGGAAGGTAAGGAAATTGGCGTTAAGTGACTTGCCGAAGGTCACACTGCTAGTAAGTGTGTCAAGTATCTGAGGTCAGATTTGAACTCAGGTCCTCCTGACTCCAAAGCTGGTGCTCTATTTACTGTTCCACTTAGCTACCCCAATGGAAGGTTATTTCAAAGGGAAGGCATTAGCAGTAAGGAAGACCAGGAAAAGTCTCCTTAAGAGGAGAGAATTTTATCTAGGCTTGAAGGAAGCTTCACCTCCAGTTTATGAAGATAAAGAGAGAAAGACAGAGAGAGAGAGAGAGAGAGAGAGAGAGAGAGAGAGAGAGAGAACATTCCAAACAGGGAAGATAGTCATTGCAAAGGTACTGAGTCAAGAGATGAAATGTCATGTGGGTGGGACAAAAAGGAGATCAGAGTAGCTGGGTTGTAGAGTTTGAGGAGAGGATTGTATAGGAAGACTGGTAAAGTGGGAAAGGGCCTGGTTACAAAGGGTTTTAAAAACCAAAGGATTTTATATTTGATCTGGGATGTCATGGGGAGTCTCTAGAGCTTATGGAGTAGTGGAGTTACATGATCAGATCTACACTTCAAGAAAATTACTTTGTCAACTTAGTGGAGGATTGTTGAAGTGGAGGGAGACTCAAGTTAGAGAAGCCAATCAGAAGATTATTATAGAAGTCCAGATTTGAGGTGATGATGGCCTGTACCAGTGTGGCAACTGTTTGAAAGCGACACTAGGGGACAAATATGAGAAACGTGAATGGAGAAAGGTGGGAGTGACAAGATTTATTTTTTTTTCTTTTTTTTTTTTAAATTTTATTATAGTTTATACATCATTCATTTCCACAAGATTTTGAGTTACATATTTTCTCCCCCTCTTTCCCCCACCCACCACCCCAAAACCACCATCCCAGTGTGTCCCCCCTCCCCCAGTCTATTCTCTCCTATGTCACTTTTTGGTAGGGCAGGATGGATCTCCCAACCACAGTGCCTGTGTATCTCAAGTTCCAGTTGGATGTAGTCAATAATAATAATAATAATATTTGCATATATACATAGATAGATAGATAGATAGATAGATACACATTTACAACATTTGATTATGGAACTCCAGATTTCAGATTCTTTCTCCTCCTCCCTCACCTCCCATCCCCACTGGAAGGACAAGCAATCAAATACAGGCTAAACATGTGAAATTACGCAGAACCTCTCCATAGTAAGCACACTGTGAGAGTCTGATTAAA
>CM053589.1:7948204-7969719 GCA_028646515.1 Pseudochirops corinnae | reverse complement strand
TTTAAATCTCTGTAGGGCTCTGCTTCCAGAAGGGAAAGCTCTGTCCCAAATCTCTGGGGTCCTCCCGGCTGCCATAGCTCTCAGGAAGATGCTGGGGACTCTTCCTATTTACTTCCAGCTGACTGGATAGTGAAGACTCCAGAACCGAGGCCCAAGACGGTGATCCAGATCCAGGCCGCTCAACATGAGAGCTCTTGGCCTGAGAACAATCGCTCAGTCCCCCTGCTGTCTGCAGGCCGCAGGCGGGAAGCTGCAATGCGGAGGCGGGTGTAAAACCTCTGCCTTTCGCTTTTCCGCTCTGGAGGCCTTTCGGCTGGACTGCTTATCTCCCCCTTTCGCAATCCCCACTTGAAGCTGGTGTTAATCCACTCACCTGAGAGGCTCCTCCCACCCAGCCGCCTCCAGGGCACAGCCTCGGCTTGCGGCTTCAGGCCAGGCTGGTTTCTGTTTGCAGTGTTGATATGGTTCCTCGTAGCTGAGCTGACTTTAGTGGGAAGTATCTTTGTGTGCGTTTTGGAGTTCTAGGATTGGTTTAGAGTCCTATTTTATGGGTATTTTGGGGTGGCTATGTGAGAGCTGCGATATGTTGCTGCTGATACGCTGCCATCTTGGCTCCGCCCCCGAGTGACAAAATTTAATAACAAACTGGACATGAGGGCAGGTGAGGAGTCAAAGGCTGAGCAACCTTGAGTCACTGGGAGAATAGTGGTATCCTTAACAGAAATAGCAAAGTTGGGAAGAGAAGGATTTGGGGGGAAAGATAATGAGTTCTGTTTTAGACATGCTGAGTTTGAGGCAGTTATGGGGCATCTAATTTAAGAGGTGGGGTGCTCAGGAGAGAGTTAGGATGGGATACATAGATCTGGGAGTCATCTGCCTAGAGATAATAATTAAACCCATGGGAACTGGAGAGATCATCAAGTGAGACAGATTAGAGGAAGATGGAAGAGATCCTTTGACCACAAGTCTTGGGGGACACACTTAGTGGTTGTGACCTGGATGAAGCTATAGCAAAGGTGATTGAGAAAGAAAGCTAAAATGAGTAGAAGGAGAAAACAGAAGAGATCAGTCTCACAAAAACCTAGAGAGAGTGTGAAGGAGAAGAGGCTGGTCCACAGTGGGAGAGGACGGCAGATTGAAAAGGATTGAAGAAAAAGACATTAGATTTGGCAATTGAGATATTATTGATAACTTTAAAACAGTTTTAGTTAAATGAAGCCAAGAGCCAGAAAAAATAAAGTTTAGAAGTGAGTGAGAAGAGGGGAAGCAGACACAAGATATAAAAGGTAATAGGACTGAAGGAGAAAGAATTTGAATATGGAAGTTAGTGTAATGTTGAATTAATTCCCAAAGGGATTGAGTTAAGGAAGGGGAGAATTTAGCCAATATAGAGATAGGGTGTTGGGAAAGATTTGGATGGTAAAAGAATTAGAGTTCATAGATGTGACAAATAATGGGGGTAGGGCTGGGCAAGGCATAGGAGTAGATGGAATGATAAAAAATTGGCAACATTAATAGTATTTTTTTCTGTGTGTAATTCAGGTGGAGTGGAGGAAGGAACTGAACAGATTTAGGGATTGGAAAATTAGGGCGCTTGAAGGACCATCGATATGCGTGTTGAAATTCCCTAGTATGAGGAAAGGAGTTCTAGAAAGAAAAATCATGAGGCAGTCACTCACCTTATTGAGGAAGAAAGGAGAATGTCCTTGGTTTCAATAAATGGTGTTGTTACTGTCTGGATTTGAATAGGGTAAACACTTAAGATGTGATGGTGGTGGAGGGAGGATCTAAAAATAGGAATAGGGAACAAGAAATAGCTCTATTCTCTCACTACAACTTGTCAAGGGGTTTGAGTATAAATGTACTCAGTATGAGAAAGATTGGTGGATGATACAGTGTCAGGAGGAGGGGGCCAAGTCTCAGTGAGTACTAGAAAATGGAAAGAGTGAGAAAGGAAAAGTTCGAAAATGAAAGGAAGCTTGTTAATTACTGAACAGGAATTTTCCAGAAGGAAGGAGCAGGTAAATCTGAAGTCAAACCCTGACAGAGTAGGCAAGACAGAGATGGGACTAAGGTCATGGGAAACTGGTGATGGTGTTGGTACTTTGGCAGCAATGGGTTCAATTGGACAGGAAGACTGTGAAGTGATGGGAGTATGCTCACGATTGAAGAATAAGTCTAGGCAGAGTATCAGTGTTTGGAGAGAGCTTTGATTCTTGTGATAGGTGGTGGTATGTCTTGTGATGTCCAAGAGGCTTGCTTCACAGCAGGCAGATGCAGATAAAGATATGATTTGGGAAAATCGGCTAAGAGGCACAAAGGGGCAGTGAGAGGTGAGTTCATATAAGGATGGCTTCTGGAGAACTAGAGAAACCCTGGGGTTAATTATAATAATAATATTACGTATTATTATTATAATGTAATAATAATAAAATAATATATATCATTAGCAATAATAATATATTAATTATAATAATAAAGAGAGTAGTTCTATGGGATCTAGAACTGACAATAAGACACAGGTCAGACTCTATGAAAAAGACCGTCCTAAGGTGGGTATCTGAGATCTAGGCTTGATAGAGGTCCATTGGGAAGTCTCTGCTGTGAAGACTGAGATTAAGAAACTAGTAACTAGTGTTGGGAAGGCCCTCGGGCAAAGACAGAGGTTGGAAAAGTGATTGAGTTGATCCAGCTCTTACGTTAGTGCCATAAAAGGTAATATAATTACTTATGTATAATTCATTATGTTCTTTTGTAATTCATCATTTTGTTTTTGGAAACATTGAAAATACCTTCATTTTGGAGCAGTAAATTTGGAATGAATAAAGGGATCGAGATGGATATGTGATATTGTCATTTCTATCTCTTCTGTAAGCACACTCAACAAGGGATTGAGCCCAAGTCCAACCTTTTGCAAGAAATCTTTCCCAATCCTCCTTAATTTTAGTACCTTCGCCCTGAGATTATCTACAATTATCCTGTATATATCTTGTTTATACAGAGTTCTTTGCATGTTGTCTCTTCCATTAGACTGAGCTCCTTGATAGCAGGGTCCAGGTTTTGTTGTTGTTCTGGTGTGGGGTCATTTTTCAGTCTTGTCTGACTCTTATGACCCCTTTTGGGGTTTTCTTGGCAGAGATACTGGAGTGGTTTGCCATTTCCTTCTCCACTGATACATTGTATGAGCTTAATAGATGGTTATTGATTTGACAAGTGTAGTGGCTTCATGATTCTTGATGGTAAAAATGTCAGTTATAAGGATATTTTCATGTATTTTTCATTCTTTTTGTGTTGTCTTCCATTCATTTTTACCTTGAAATGCTGTTAGGATTACTTTGTATCTCTCACCAAATTATGATTGAAGTAGTTCAATCTACTCTGCTCTCTGCTGTAGGAGGCAATATTGCTCAGAACCTTCCATTATTTTTCTCTGTAAGATTTGATAAATGGTGTTACCTTTGGCTGCCAGTTTTTCTGCTTAGCATGTAAATCAAGTATTTGTTGAGTAAGGCACTTTCAATTTCATTTAGTCTCCTTGTTATGGAAGCTGATTTCTAGTCATTAAATATCTGTATGAAATTACTGTAGTCTGCATCTCTATTCTTTCTTCTGTCCATTTCCCATTATCAATAGCTTGTTTAAATAGGTCAGAATGGAGTAGCTTTCAATAAATTTCATGTTTTTCTTGTTTTTTATTCATTCTTCTAACTTTGTCCTAATTTTAATTTTGATCTTTATTCTAACACGTCAATGATATGAACATATAGATAACTTATTCAGGAATGCATCCCTCATCAGTCATGAAGCATTTGCTGTCTGTTACAATACAATACAATAAAAATAATCATTTTCATTTTTCTATGATGTTATTTGGTACTCATCACTTCCAGTAACTATAATTCTTTTTTCTCAGAGAAACTATTGAAAGATATATGTGTGAATCTCTAAGTCTTTCGTGTCTCTCATTCTTTATTTCTCATTCACATTATCCTATTTAAAGGTTGGAGAACATTTCTCTCTTTACTTAGGAAAAACCTATTTCTTTTTCCTTCCAGACACCGTGACTTCCTCCTACACCTGTTGGGTTTTTACATTTAAATGTTTTCCCTTGTTTCCTTTATTCATCCATCCATCTATCTATCCATCCATCCATCCATCTGCCCATCTGTCTGTCCATCCATCCGTCTATCTATCTATTGCCATCTATTGCCATCCTTCCCTATGTCCACCATTGCATGGAAATGACTGAGATCAAAATATATGTCGATTTAATTTGGGGGGTATTATTGCGTTCTTTGTAGTATTTCTCTACCTCTTCTTCCACAGATGCAATAATTGGTGTCCAAATTGCAATTATATTCATGGAGTTATTTTTGCAAATATTTATGGATACTACAATGTGAGATAACCCAAACCCCTATGAAATGGTGTTTCTCTTTGCCTTTGGGCACCTCTTAAAACAAACGCCTTCAACTCTTTATTTGTCTCTTTAAGAAGAAGCTGTGGGTTCTCTTTTTCCAATTAGTTCCAACTTCCTTCCTTCTTCTGTTTTCATTTATAGTGGAAGCATTAAGATTGATACATATAACTTGTCCCTTCAGTAGTGTGTCCTCTGCTCACTGTCAAGATCTCATATTAAGGGTATCAACAGGTCAGTTGAAAACAGATTGGAAAAATATGCAAGTACATATAAAGAGAATTATGCAAAAAGCAACCTGATTGTGAAGGTTGAGAGATAAATTAATATGTGGTCTATTGGAAGCAGCTACTAAAGGCAAGAGAGAAGAATCATAGACCTCTATTAATTAAGAAAATGGTAACCAAGAGAAGATTAAGAATCAACTATGTCTGCTTTCCCATCTGCATGTTTATAGTAATAATAGTGGCCATTTATATAATTTTAAGATTTGCAAAGTGCTTTAATATGTTAAATAATTTAATTATAATGAGAATATTGTAAAAATAGCTATTGTGATCATAATATGAGCATTATTTTTTTAAGTCTTTTTTTAATTTTTAATTTTAATTTTTTATTTTTTTTAATTTTATTTTAGTTTGCATTATTCATTTCCACAAGATTTTGAGTTACGTATTTTCTCCCCATCTTTCCCCTACCCACCACCCCAATATGAGCATTATTATTATGAGAATATAATTATGAGAATAATCTCCACACACTGGAGACATTTATTTAAACATTTTACTTTTTAAAATTCTGTACTTAAACACTAAATAAAATGGGCAGTTGTATATAACAAAATAGAACAGAAAAGAGGATTCTCCGTGAAACTGCAAATCTCTATCACACAGCTCGCTTTTTCTTTTTAAGCAGATAATAAATTCAACATTTAACTTTCTGAGTTGTCTTGCTTGTCTTTATTTCCTTCTGTTCTCTCCTTTGCATTTAAAAAATGTTTCACTGACTGAGGGCATCCTCGATGAGGATATTAGTAGGGACCAGGTGGATTTCCAGCTGTCTCTGGGCAGTAAGCAAGACTCCTAGAGATGTGGGCAAAGATAATTTGTGCTTCCTTCAGGAACAAGTAGCTTGGGAGCTCAAAGTTAAACGCTGATTTCCCATGGTTTCTCTACAGAAATTCAGAATGGTGATTAGATTTTCTTTGATTAAGTTCTTGCTGGTGGATTTCCTTTCAGGCCACCATTTAGATATAATATAAGTTTTCTGTGAAATCTAGTGTAGGGGCATAAGGGGCCGAGTATCTTTCTGAGTTTCCTATAATCTCTTGAAACTAGTTCAAATTTCATAGAAGAAAAATTTCCCCTACCTGTTTTATCATCGGATCAGAAATTCAAAGGCAGAAGCAGCTAGGTGGTGTAGTGAATAGAGCACTGGCCCTAGAATCAGGAGGACCTGAGTAAATCTGGCCTCAGACAATTGATACACTTGCTAGCTGTGTGACCTTGGGCAAGCCACTCAACCCCAATTGCCCTGCCTTCCCCCCTCCAAAAATACAAAAGGAATAAAAAGCAAAAACAAATTCAAAGGCAAAAGGGACTTTAAAGATCTCCTAGTCCAAACCCCTTCTTTTACAGAGAAGGAAACTCAGAAATTAAATTATTTGCTTCAGGTCACACATCTGGTAAGTAGCAGAGCCAGCCCTGTGGCTCGATAGCTAATGGTCTTTCCCTTGTACCAAGTTCTCCACACTGTAATGATCATTGACATTAATGATGATAATGCCTGGAAGCACTTGAACGATGCTGTAATTCCTTCTGAATCATCAAAGAAATAATTGATTGTGTTCTGTGTAGTTTTCTTAAATGTGTGTTATTATGTTCTTCTTTGAAAATAGTTCATAAAAATGGAACACTGTATAATTATGATGACCAAGCTTGGTTCTGGAGAAAAGTTGAGGAAATACACCTCACTCCCCTCTTTGCTGTGGGTGGGGTAGGGTGGGGATTCTGACTGTGGAACATTGCATATAATGTCAGAACCAAATGATGTGTTGGTTAGATTTTTGCTCAATTTCATTTTTTTCCTTTTTTTGTTACTCTTTGATACAAGGAGTAGCTCACTGGCTAGGGGATGGAGAGGACTATAATCAGAAATGGAAGGAGTGTAAAAACAAAATACATTCATAAAATCAAAATATAAAATAATAAAAAGCAATTAAAGAAAGAAATTCATGCTTATAGAGGGAACTTTCTACTGACCAGCACTCCCTCATGCTCTGATCATACTAGATCCCAACATTTGTTTTGGTTAAATACTTCCAAGTTTTTCCAGGATTTATAGGACCTGTCTAACCATATATAGGTGCGAGGTCATCACCATACTCAATGCATAAAACAAATCCAGCACACACAGTTTAGACAATTAATGAGGAGCCAATAAGGAGGAAGCCCTGGCTAGCCACTCCTCTCCAGGCTGCACTCCTGCCTCTCCCAGACTTTCTCCACAATGACCGCATAGAAGGTGCCTTCATCTTTTCCCTGCTTTTCCCCACCACCTTTGCAGCTTCCTTCCAAGTGTTGTCTTCTCCCACTAAAGTGTAAGCTCCGTGAAGCCAACAGCATGTCTTTTTGCTTGTTTTTACATTTCCAGTGGCTAGCACAAAGTAGGTGCTTTATAAATGCATGTCAAATTGACTGCCTTACAAGGGTGTTAAGAGGAGCAGAGATCCTGGAGAGTAATTTGAAACTCTGCCCAAAGGGTTATAAAAATGCATACCCTCTGACCCAGTAATGACACTGCTAGGGCTGTATCCCAAAGAGATCACAGAAGTGGGAGGAGGACCCATATGTACAAAAATATTTATATCAGCTCTTTTTGTGGTGACAAAGAATTGGAAATCAAGGGGATGCCCTTCAACTGGTGAATGGCTGAACAAGTTGTGGTGTATGAATGTAAAAGAATACTATTGTGCTATAAGAAATGAGGAGCAGACAGACTTCACAATAACCTGGAGAGACTTATATAAACTGATGCTGAGTGAGAGGAACAGAACAGGAGAACTTTGCACACAATCACAGACACAATGTATCTGTGATGACTGACTTTGATAGACTCAGCTCTTCTCAGCAATACAAGATTATAAGACAGCTCCAAAGGACTCATGATGGAAAAGCCTCCACATCCAGAGAAAGAACTTTGGAGTTTGAAGGCAGATTGTAGTAAACTACTTGTTCTCTCTTTTTCATTTTGTTTTGTTTTGTTCCTTTTTCCTCCTTCCTCATTGTTCATTCCATTGGTTATAACTCTTCTTTACAACTTGACTAATGTGTCATGTGAAGATATATATAGAACCTATATTGGATTGCATGCCGCCATGGGGGATGGGGAGGAGAGAGAAGGGAGAAAATTTGGAACTCAAGAGATTATGGAACTGAATGTTGTCAACTATAAGTAAATACATTTTTAAAAAAGAGGAACAAAGGAGATAATATTTGTGAAGCACTTTTCAACCCTTAAAGCACCTTGGAACTTCTAGCTGTTGATAATACAACTATCTAGCACCATTGGGAAATTAGGATAGAGAAGGGCTAGGGATAGAGCATTGTGCACTGAAATTCCGAACCCAGCATAGTGTCCATCCTTAGCAACTGTTTAAGATCTGTACACATATTGATATGTAGATAGTCATTTCTGCCGCAGAATGATATATCTATTCCTCAAAATCACCAAATTATGCAAAATCACATAATAAAAATCATAGAGCTTTTATGGAAAAAATGGGGTTGGGGCATAACACTCAACTTCCTCAGTGACTTGTGAGGAAAAAAGGTAAGAACCTAGTAAGAATAATAGCACAGTTTTATACATATAAAATGCTTAAAAATGCAGAAGTATTATAATAAGTAGTAGCAGCATCTTTAGCCTTGGGTTGCTGCTCAGAATTCATCCCAGTTCCTATGAGACACAGGCTGATAAAGTTGGCTACAGGTGAGAGGGAGGCTGTGGTGAGCCTCTACTCCTGGAGGAGGGGTCCTATGACATTATGCTAATATCATTGAGCTAAAGAACACTACCAAATCCTCTTTAGTAAAATCAAGTTCATTCAGAAGAGATATGTCCTAACTGGTAGTGGTAGAGTAAGCAGTGCAAATCAGCCCTCTTCTGCTCACAGTTCTAATGTACTAGAAGACATACAACATATGACACTTTGCCTTGAAAAAGACCTGAAATTTGCATTTCTATAGACTGTCCCTTATTCCTGGAGGGCACTCCCTTCTCACTTAAGGAATCATAAGTTTAGAGCTAGAAACAGAGATCTTGAGAACTTAATTAATTTGTGCAATGGTAAGAAATAATAGAGCTGGGTTTTAAAGCCAGGTCCTTTGATACCAAATCCAGTAGTCTTTCCACTATATCACATGGCACTGATAAGTAAGAGGTATATGAAAGAAATCCCTTTCCGATGTGGTGGCTCAGTCTGATTTAGATAGGTTCCAGTCTACTGTCTTCAACTAACTGGAAATTATTGCTCATAGAGTCAAGATGACATATTAAGAAGAGCAGGGCACCAGAATCTGGAAACATGCACTCTAGTCTTGTTCTGCTACAAACCGGCAGAGACTTCTGACAAGTCACCTGAAATACATACATACATGCATACATACATACATACAAACATATACAAATACACACACACAGTCCTATATACCAAACCCTTTTCAGAGAAATTGGAAGGTTTTTTCCCCACTTGACCTCTTCCCTTCTAGGTGCATTAATTTTGTTTGTGCAGATGTTTTTCATTTCATGCAATCAAAGTTAAATACTTCCTCTTCTGTAATTGCTTCTCTCTCTTGTTTGGTTAAGAATATATTTTCCACCCATAGTTGTTAATGGTGTATCACCTACCAAATGAATCTTGTATCCATTCAGAGTGTATTCTGGAATATGGTATAAGCATCGATTGGTCAAAGCCTATTTTTAACTAGACTGTTTTCCAGTTTTTCTGACATTTTTTATGAGTCAGACAATTCTTTACTAAGTAATTTCTGTTTTTCAGTTTATAGAACACTGGATCATTAGGTTTCATTTCCCCCCTCTGATTCTCTGTCCTCTAGTCAGTTCAATTGCTCTGCCTCATGATTTTTAACTAATTCCAAATCATTTTGATGGCTGCTACTTCATAATATAGTTTGAAACTTACAAGTGATAGTCCCCCTTTGTCTTTTCTTCTTTTCTGAAAACCACTTCTGCAGTTCCTGCAGCCTCTGCCTCCTTAACTGTCACAATAATTGCGGACCCAGAAAACAAAGCTCAAGGTCAGCAAAGTCAAAAGTTTCAGCATCATAAATGGATATGGTGTTATCAATGGCAATAACATTAAAGAAGATATTTTACAGTCTGCTTTGCTGTTGAACCCTAGAAACAATGAATTCTTTCCATTTGACAGGCAGCTGGAACCTCCTCTATATATTTTCTCTCACTATTAAATGTGAGTTCCTTGAGAATAGAGATTGTTTTGTTTTTCAATTTATATTTCCAATAGTTGGCATACAGTAGGCACTGAATAAGTGGGTTTTTTTCCATTCACTTATTTATTCACTTATGAAATGAGATCTCTAATATCCCTTCTAGCTCTAAAATATTTCTGGTCTTTTTTTTTTTCAGGGAGCAAAGCAGGGCAATTGGGGTTAAGTGACTTGCCCAAGGTCACACAGCTAGTAAATGTTACGTATCTGAGGCTGGATTTGAACTCAGGTCCTTCTGACTCCAGGGCCATGCTTTACTCACTGTGCCACCTAGCTGCCTCAAATATTATGATTTTGGTGATAAAAATTTTTCAAATAGTTTTATAATGGATTTTAATACTTTTACCTAACATAATACATTTAGTCTTCTGAACGAAGCCTCCTCTATGTGCCCTTTGTGGGAGCCCCCCAATTGGTACAACCTCTCCTCTTACTTTATACTTTCTTGTCTGGACACTTATAGTTCTCCCCCCAATTCAAGGTAAACTTTCTATTGCAGTCAAAGTATGGCACAGTGGCCACAGTGAACTAATGTTGGCAAAGTATTTAGTGCAGTCATTGGCACGTCTTAATCAATGGGTGTTCCCTTCTTGAGTGCCCTGATTTAGGATTCAAGAAGACCCAGATTCAAACACTGTCTCCAACACTGACTAGTTGTGTGAATTCAGACAAAGTATTAAACCTCTCTGAACTTCTGTGAAGATGACAACACCTATAATACCTCCTGGGTTGGGTTGTTATGAGGCCCAAATAAACGTATAAGCTTTAAAGTCCTATGTAAATGTCATGATGATGATGATGATGCTTCTTATGTACCATTTTTTGTCCTTGTTATTGTCAGTGTTTAAGCATAATTACTCAAACATAATAGATGTTTTAAAATTGTTAGTTGAATTGGATATCCTTGCATGGTGTCCAACCCAATGACTTCCTTCACCCTCTCTGCTGCTCTCTGGTCCCAAAGAAAAATTTCACAGAAACCTCATTTTAGATATTTTTTCATGAAAGATTCTATTAAGGACCAATTGCAAATGGCTCACTTGCAGTTACTTACTAATGTAAGTTATGTTTTCCAAAAAGAAAATGTTGTGGACATCAGCACAGAACGTTATGGCTCAGAGAGCTGGAAAATTGACAATAACCTTGCCATGTCTGAAAGCCACCCAGGGCCCTCCTTGAATGTGAGTGGCAAGTTTCTAGGAGGAGAGATTAGGAAATTCCTTAACTTATAAAAAAAATTCTCTTTAATCCTTCTGTTTTTTGTTTCCTTTATAAATCCACAGCTATCTCAGCTGTTTTCTGCTTCTCATACTAAAATACAGGCCTTCACAGCAACAATAAAAATCCCAGGCCTTGACATCAAAATTGTGTAACTGTGCAACCCATGATTTGTATTAAAAGTGGGCTAACTGAAATGTGTGTTTGGTTTAGTCACCAGGGAAAATGTGGTGAAGGAACAAGTCACATACAACCATGCTAGGTAGTCCTTTGATCACATTAGAAATGCTGGCGTAGTTGTAAGGCTGAGATAGTGGCTAAATGTTAGAAGATGGTGCATGCAGTGAGGCTGTTTGGTGGTGGTGATGTCTGAAGGAAGAGAAAGTTCCCTCTGCAGCTCTCACCACCTTAAGTCAAAGGGAGGGAGGAAGATGAGAGAGAGAGACACACACACACACACACAGAGAGACACAGAGAGAGAGAGAGAGAGAGAGAGAGAGACAGAGACAGAGACAGAGACAGAGACAGAGACAGAGAGACAGAGACAGAGACAAAGAGAGACAGAGACAGAGAGAGAGAGAGACAGACAGAGACAGAGATAGACAGAGAGAGAGAGAGAGGCAGACAGACAGAGACAGAGAGAGAAAGAGACAGAGAAACAGAGAGAGAGACAGAGACAGAGAGAGAGACAGAGACAGAGAAATACAGAGAGAGAGAGAGAGAAACACAGAAAAAGAGAGGGGGGGGAGAGAGAGAGAAAAACACACACATACACACACACAAACACAGAGAGAGAGAGAGAGAGAGACAGAGACACACACAGAGAGATATACAGAGAGACAGAAAAACAGAGAGACATAGATAGAGAGACAGAGACAGAAAGACAGAGATAATTAGAGAGAGAGACAGAGGAGACAGATATTGAAAGATTGCAGGATTGATTACAATTTGATAACAGGACACTTAGAGGTGCCAGGAAGTAGGCAAATGCTGGTTGTGTATAGCAGAGTGGATGACTTAGAGCAGCCTTGGTCAGAGAACATGGCTAGGACAAGATTGGAGAGTCAGTGCTTGTCATGAGTTAGCACTGGGGGTCATTTGTCCTGAGAGTGAGTGAACAGAGAGAAAGAAACAGAGAAGATGGTAGTAACATAATAGGTGCTTAAAAATGTTTATTGATTGACTAAAACATGGTGGCAGCAGAGATCTGGGTCATTCTCTTTCCCCCCAGGTCATTTGTTCTGGTTTGTGTGTGGTGATGGGAGCTTGTCTTGGTCTTGGCTACGCCACCAGCACATTGTAAAATGGTGGTGGTGCTGGGAGGGGGGGTTGGCACAAGCAGTGACAGTTGTGTGATCAACATTGGCTTAGTAGCTACTTATATGAATGGTGTGAGCTCTTCTTTCCAGGGCTGGTCCCAAGAGTAGCATGGCAGAGGTGAGACGGGACCTACATTTAAGTTTCCAACAGAGAGGTTGCCCATAAGATCAGGAAAGAGAAAGCTATGGATTTTGCTTTTTCTGTTCAATTGTTTCCTAAGTTCAAAGAACTTTCCCCCCCAATAGTGCTTGGGAAAATATGGATTTGTATTCAGAGGACCTGGATTCCAATCTTAGCTCTGCCACTTGCTAGCTGAAGTGACTTTGGGTAAGTCATATAATTTCTTAGGTCCTTAATTTCCTCAGCTGAAAAATGAGGAAGTTGTACCAGATAACAGGGAGGGATCTTTTCAGTTGCATTTATCCTTATCAGATTTAGCCCATTGTTCCAGCTTGTCAACATTATTTTTTGATCCTGACTCTGTTAACCTGAATGTTAGTTGTCTCTTCTAGTTTTGTGTCATACACTATTTGAATAAGTATGATATCTGTTAGTCAATCAGTCTTTAAATCAGCAGTTCTCAACTTGTGGGTTATGTTCAATTTGTAACAATGTATCCTGCATATCAGATATTTACATTACAATTCATAACAGTAGCAAAATTATAGTTATGAAGTAGCAACGAAAATAATTTTCTGATTGGGGGTCACCACAACATGAGGAACTGTATTAAAGGGTTACGGCATGAGGAAGGTTGAGAACCATTGCTCTAAACATTTATTAAATATCTCCTATGTACTAGGCTAAGCATTGGGACACAAATACAGGTACAGAAAAGAACGGCAGTCCTTGCCTCAAGGAATTTATAATCCAATGGGGTAAGAGAACACAAAAAGGAAGCTGAAAGGGGGGGGTGGTGGTGAAGGTGGGAAAGGAGGCATGAAGGGAAGAAGTCCAAAGAAGATGAAAAGAGAGAGACATGAAGAGATGACAACATGACCAGCCTGGTCCCTTTCCTTACCTGGAGGTTTTGCTCATCTAGCCTTTATCCAAGTCAGATCAAAATGCGTACAGGCAATAGTGCAAATTCATGGAGCGCTTCACTGGTGACCTACTTCCAAATGGCCATCTGTCCATTAAGGGCTACCCTTTGATTTTGAAATTTGTCACGTGATGCTATATGTCTGTGAGTCCCCGAATACCACAGTCTGCAAATGAGAAGTACTAAGTTGGCACCTGAGGTGAGGGCAGCTAGAAAAACAGTCGAGTTCTCTGATCCTGCCCCCCTCAAGATTTAGCAGCAAATGCTTTTTAATTAGTCAGCAAATAAGCATTCATAAGTGCTTATTGGGTGGCATTCGCTGTTCAATCATTTTTCTGGGGTGTCTGACTTCATGACTGTATTTGGGATTTTCCTGGCAGAGATACTGGAGTGGTTTGCTATTCCTTTTCCAATTCATTTTACAGATGAGGAAACTGGGGCAAACAGAATTAAGTGACTTGACCAGGGTCACACAGCTAGTTAGTGTCTGAGGCCTGATTTGAGCTCAGGAAGAGGATTCTTCCTAGTCCCACCCCCCCATCCCTACTGCCTACTACATACTGTATCTGTATGCTATATGATGCCGCTAAATGCTAGAGATATAAAAAGAGGCAAAAGATAATTCCTGCCCTCAAGCAGCTCACAATCTAATAGAGGAGACAACACATAGACACATATGTGCAAGCAAGTGACATACAGGACAAATAAAAAATAATTAACAGCAGGAAGGCACCAGAATTAAGAGAGATTAGGAAAGGCTTCTATAGTCTTGCCCCTGGTCTCCAATGACTTTGGAGTGAGGAGCAGGGCTGAGGACTTTGTACAGCTCTGTCTCACTTAAATCCAATTCACCAACAAGTCAGAACGTCACCCTCCCGATGTCATTGGCCCTCTTCTAGATGAAGGATCAACCACAACAAGAACAAGAAGCTCAGAAGGAGTTTAACTGGGATTCAAAGGAAACCATAGGAACCAGGGGGAGGACAAGAGAAGGAAAAGCATTCCAGGAATGGGGGACAGCCAAAGAAAATGCCTTTTGTTTAGGTGCCTTTTGTTGTCAGTCAGTGGTCGTGTAAAAAAATGAAAGACAATTTATATAAAACTTGTGACTCTGAATTCAAATTGGAGGGACATTTTGGGGGACAGTTGGATGATCTGTGGTCTCAAAATAGCAGGAATGTGGCTACATGATGAGAGTCAGAGTGTTTTCAGTTCAGAATGTTCCTCTAGGCCTGCAGAGAATCTCTTGACCTCAGACTTATGTCACCAATATAAATGCTAACAAATGAGATGCACATTGATTCTGGAATCTTACAGTATCCCAAAGGTATGCTTTGGGCTTCTTATACCTACAGGAAGGAGCGTGGTTTCCTTATGTGAGCTATGATTTGTCTATCAGCGCCCCTGCCCTTCCAAGAGAGATGTGATGCAAGTTTTGTAGGCACAGAGACCAAACTTATCAGTACTTGACCTATATTGGGGAAACAGCATTCTTATTTGCCCATATTTTCTAAAAATAGAAGAAAGTGTTCGATATGTGATATCAAAATTAATTGATCTATAGGAGAGAACAAGGAAAAAAAATGTAAAAAATCATTAAAAACCCCTGAAAACCATGACCAACAAAAAAAAGTCATGGGCACTATATTTCAAGAAATAAAAAAAGAAAACTTCCCTGATCTGTTAAAACCAATGAAGATACAAAGAACCCACCAAACACCTCCTGCAAGAAAGCTTGCAAGAAAAGCTCTCAGAAATGGCAGTCAGAATTCAGAGCAAACAGCCAGGAAAAATCTTTCAGGTCCTCAGGTACCACAGCTGGGATACAGAAAGCCTGGCATCTTCCATAAAGGAGAGTAATTCAGGATTCCAAAAGGCAGAAGAGAAAGATTCCAAGCAAGAATGACTTAGCCTGTAAAACTGAACATAATCCTGTGGGGGAAAATAGATCTTCAATGGAATAAATGACTTTCAAGCATTTCTGATGAAAAGACCAGAGCAGAGTCGGAACTTTGAAATGTAAACACAAGAGCCTAGAGAAAACTGGAATGGTAAATTTATTTGAACAGTAGGAAGGGGCTCTATGGTTATGGCTAACATTCTAATAAGGGGAGTGAAAACAAATGTCTCTTCAGAGCCTTGATGTCTTCAAAGGTTTTTGGTGGAGTTAAATAAGAAAATCAGAGCACCTTGTGGGTAGACTCATTCTGTTCTGAGGGCTTGAAGAGGGGAAAAAAGGGAAGATGAAAGGAATACCCTAGTGTAGGAAGAAGAAGAAATGGGGTAAAATTTGTTATTTCTACTAATTGGGGTGTGTGAGGGTTGCCATCATCAAGGAAGGAGGGAGGAGTGGACCTCATTCTTATTTGAAACGGAAAAAAACACAGCAAGTGGTATAAAAATGCACAAAGCTCAAAAGGGAAACAAATGGGTCTGGGGAGTGTGTGTGTGTGTGTGTGTGTGTGTGTGTGTGTGTGTGTGAGACAGACAGACAGACAGACAGAAAGGCAGAGACAGAGACAGAGAGACAGACAAACAGAGTGGGGGGTGAGAGAGAGAGAAAGAGAGACAGAGAAACAGAGAGAGACAGACAGACAGAGACAGACAAACAGAGCGGGGGGGGAGAGAGAGACAGACAGACATACAGAGAAAGAGAGAGACAGACAGAGAGATGGAGAGACAGAGAGAGAGAGAGAGAGAGAGAGAGAGAGAGAGAGAGAGAGAGAGAGAGAGAGAAGGGAGGTTAATACTAAGGAAAGAACAGTTGCAAACAAAGCAAACTTCCATATCCTTAAGATGACATTTAAAAGGAAAAAAGAAAGAAAAATAAAAGAACTAGAATCTAAGGAGGGGTGGGGTTGCTTATCAGTTGGGAAATGGCTGAACTAATTGTGGTACATGAATGTAATGGAACATTATTACACCATAAGAAATGATGAAAAAGATAATTTCAGAGAATGTTTAGATAGCATGGACTGATTCAGAGTGGAGAGAGCAGAACGAGAACAATTTATATAACGGCAACAATATTATAAAGAAAAAAAATGGAAAGAACTCTGATCAATGCAACTACCGACTATGTCTCCAAAAGTCCTAGTCTGAATAATAATAATAATAATAGCTAACATTTATGTAGTACTTACTATGTGCCAGGTGTTTTACAATTATTATGATCCTTGCAACAACCCTGGGAGGTAGATGCTATCGTTATCTCCATTTTACAGATGAGGAAACTGAGGCAAACAGAGGTCATGTGATTTACTGAAGTCACACAGATAGTAATGGTCTGAGGTTGTGTTTGAACTCAGGTCTTCCAGACTAAAGGTCCAGTGCTCTATCCACTGCACCACTTAGTTTGAAGCATGTTACCCATTTTCTGAAAGAGATGATGAACTCACAATGCAGAAAGAGACATATATTTTTGGCCAATGCCTTGGTGTGAATTTGTTTTTTTTTTTAAATTTGTTTATTTTGTTTATGTTTTTGTCTTTTCCAAGCTGGAAGTGCAGTGGTCACTCTTTGCTTTGACCTACTCCATTTCTGATCCCGGGCTGATTCGGCCTTTCTAGTCTGTAGGTTGCTTTGTGTATTTAAAATTAATCTGATGGAGATGATTTCTTGATTATCTTAATACCAAGTAAGTCGCTGTATTTAGTCACAGCAGTCTGAGAACCCTAGTCCTAGAAAAAGGTATCCTTGAATCCAGCTAAGTTATTCAATCATTTAATTTAATTTAAATAGTGTAATTTAATCAGTGATTCAGTCAGGTGAGGGTTGCCATGAATGGGTGAAGACCATTGAGGTAACATAAGTTTGGAGTGAATCCAGTTGTCAGGACTGTGTGGCTTATCCCTCCAGTTTCATTCTGAGGCTTACAAGTGGGAGCAGAGATAAGGATTGTGGGAATAATATGGGGTTGGAGTTTGGCTGTGGCTATGCATGAGCAGCAGTGGGCTAAGGGGACCAAGAATGAGCCTAGTCAACCTAGACAAGATCCTAGACAAGAATGAGCTAGTCAACCATTGATTGGATTATCACTGTGAGGGAGGGAAGTAAGATCAGATCAGGTGTGATAAATTTTGAGAACAGCCTGGAAAGAAGTGACTGGAGCTCAGTTTGATGATAAAAAGATAGGTCAACTGAAGATCAAGACATAAGGAGAGGTAATAATCAGAGGAATTTCAGCTTTTAATATCATGCACTCCCTTCTCACTCTGCTTCATAAAGTCTTTCTTTTTAAGATGAAGCTCAAGCACCATCTTGCTGATCCTCCCCATCCCCCTGCAACTACCGATGATGGATACTGTGCATATAGGTATATACATACATATGGATTTGAGTAGATATTGTTGTTGTCAGTGTTCTGGTCAGTGGAGATAGAGATTCTGCCCAGGATAGGAAATTTCTTTTCTCAGTAGGAAGGAATGAAACATATATTAAGTGCCTACCAATATGCCAAGTACTTCACAAATATCTCATTTGATCCTGGGATGTGTTATTATCCCCATTTTATAGTTGAGGAAACTGAGGCAAATAGAGGTTGAGGGACTTGCCCAGGGTCACACAGCTGGTATCTCAGCACAAATTTGAACTTAGGTCTTCCTGACCCCAGTTCCAGTGCTCTAGTCACAGCTAAATGGCTCTGGGACCTGGGAAGAACTCACCTGGTATGAATCCTTATGGGCAAGACATGAAGCTAAGAAAACATTTCTTTATTCATCTCTTTTTCAGGTTGAAAGCCCGAGTGCTTTTTGTTCCTCTGCACAAATCTTTGGTGTAAGGCATGACAATGATGAAGAAATTGTGTGGCATAGAGAGCTGGGGTTACTCTGGGGTTATTGCACAGCCTTGGCAGAAAAGTTGCTGTTGCCTGATGCTGCTGTTTGAGAGGAAAAGGCTCTCTGCTTCCCATGGATTTTGTACACAATAGTGATTTGTGTGGACCCTTTCATTCAATTATAGATCTTAGAAGGGAGTGTAAAGGAAATAGCAAAGAAAAAGATCGCTTCGTGAAATGTTAGCTAATGGGAATTTGCTTTAATACCCTATTCCCTCAGCATGACCGGCAGCAAAGCATTTACTCTTTGTGGGTCCAGACAGGGCTTCAAGAACCCCATTTGAGCATCAAGGAGAGGAGACACACACCATGTGTTCCACTTTATAAACACAGCAGGCTAAGTCAAAAGAGCTGGATCTTTTCCATGACACTGTGGACCTAAGGCTGCAGGGACCTGAGGGGAGCCAAATGGATTTTTTCTCATAATGCAATAGATCTAAGGGGCTTTTACAGGAGGCTGATGAAGAAGGGGTTTTAGAGCAAGAGGTTATAAGGGGTGGAAGTTGGCAGCTGTTGAAGCAACAAGTGCCAAGGAGTTCCTGGGTCAAGCGAATAGAGACTACAGGATCATATTGTGATTCTTGATCACATACTGTTTAATTGATTGCAAAACAAAGCAAAAAGCCCCCAAGCCCCTAAAGTCCAAACATCCAAAGTCTGACTCAGTAGAGCAAAATAGCCTTTGATGCTTTCCACCAAGATTTATTTACGTATTAAGATACACATCATTCCTTGATAAACACAGTTATGGAGAAAACTTTTTTCTATTGATCTTGTCAGTATCAATAGCAAGAACTGTGGGACCAGCTGAGAAACTGAAGCCATGGCAGCTATGTCTATCAAGGTAGCAGACTCTCAGAGAAAGAGGAGTGCAGCTGATGTTGCCTGCTGCTGGGCCTATGGCAGCAGTACACGAAGAAGAGACTATTCGTTGCTGCCTAAAGTTTTGTGGGGGCTATGACTGAATCACTGAGGGGCATGGGGAGAAGAAAAGGAAGGGGGTTATAACTATTCCTTTGCTAAGTGGGTTTGGATGCGGATCTGTTTTCAGTCCTCTATGGAGATGGGGGGAAGGAGAGTGGCTGAACAGGGGGTCTCCTATCAATTGATTTCCTCCCTTCTTCTCTCTTAGCCAGTCCATTTTGTTGAATTACAGGATTTTGACAGGAATGTTGAAAACTAAAACAAATAAATAAAATTTAAAAACAAATTACAGGATGTGGGAGTGGGGTGGGGAGGAAAACAGGGATAACAAGGTCTTAAGGAACGAAAAGGAAATCTTTTCACTTTGTTGTCGCAGTCTTTTTTTCAGTTATTTAACCTTTGTAACCTCATTTGGGGTTTTCTTGGCAAAGATATTGGAGTGTTTTGCCATTTCCTTCTCTAGCTCATTTTATAGGGGAAGAAACCGAGGCAGAGAGGGTAAGTGACTTGCCCAGGGTCACATTGCCAATAATTGTCTGAGGCCCAATTTGACCTCTTCCTAATTCCATTCTCAGCACTCTGTTCACTGAGCCCACCACCTAGCTGCCCATGAATAAGATATGAAGAAGTTTCTTATCACATTTCATGGAGTTCAGTCCATTGATCTGTAATCCTTTGATCAACCAACTCCCCTGTGCTTATATTCTTTTTAATAAGGTTATTCTATTGTTAATTTAGTGTTTTCCAGGGAGCTTAAGACCCTTTGTGGAAAGCTAGGAATTTGCCAAGTTCAGATGTTCTCAGAGTTTCCCTGGGTGGAGGTAAAACGAAGCATACAGATATTTTGGACGAGCCTTTAAGATCAAACATTGGACCTGGTGAGGCCATAGCTGTGGTTCTGAGCCTTAGATTACCTAGAGTATTAACATCTAACTTGTGGATAGACAGCCACACAAAGATATATAGCCTTATGCAAGGTATACTGTGAGGATGTGTTTTAAGAGCTTGAATCTGTCCTCAAAGTAATTGCCATGCAGAACTTCATAAAATCTTTTAAATTACTTATAACTTTACGGGTGCCTTGATGTCTGATAACTTCAACATAAAGGGCAATTCCATGAAAAATGTTGGGAAATATTTTGTGCTGGGGGTGATATAATTTTAAAGGCACTCGAGAATTGGTTTTTGAGGTATCTTGAGATGCAACATGGGGTGGTTAAGGCACTGACTTGGAGCCAGGAAAATTGAGGGGCAAATACTGCCTTAAACAATTATGAGATGTGTGACAGGAAGTGAGTCACTTCATCTCTCTTTGCTTCAGTTTTCTCACCTGTAAGATGAAGAGGTGGGATTCTATGGCCTTCTACAATCCCGTTCAGCTCTAAATATCCTGTGGTAAAATCCTGTGATCTCAGTGAAGAGAAAGTTGCAAAGCAATGGAAAATATCCCTGACATTTTTATGAATAATAAAAATCAGTCGAGAAACCATCTTCTGACATAGATGCCTATTTTTCTTGTCTTTAAAATTTGTTTCAGGAATAGCTTATCAATAAATCGAGGATATCCTTTGTGTAAAATGTGAGAAGGGGAGAGACTTTCCAAGATGATATTCCATAGTGGACAACATCTTTATAAGTCATGCAATTGACTGACAGTTGTACAGACTATGAGATCACATTGTGTTTATAGTTTATTGATTACAAAAACAAAAAAAAAAACCCCAACCTCTCAAAACCCACATCTCCCAAATCTGACTCAGTAGCACAAAATTGCCTTTAATGCTCTCCAACAAGATGTATTACATGTTAAGATATACAGGATTCCCTAGTAAACAATCATGGAGAAAACTTTTTTCAATGATCCTGTCAGTATCAATGAAGCATAAAGCAGGGGGATATTTGCTCCCTAAAGATGTTTGTCACTATTACAAATGTTTTCCTCCACCAAATCCAAACAGAAGAGGGATTTCCTACAGATCTGCTGTTCTTAAAATGTGATCCATACACCCCTGGGGCTCCCTGACACCCTTTAAGGGGGGTCTTTGAAGTCAAAACTCTTTTAATAATATTAAAATGCTATTTGTCTATGTAACAGCAAGCACCCTAGCATACCTAGGGCGGCTACTAGCACAGGTTCTTAGATCTGCTTTTCTAAAGGAAAGCAACTCAAAATGGGTTAACGATCTTACTTTAATCAATCAAACATGTATCATTTACCTAGTTCAGGGG
>CM053589.1:7937611-7947704 GCA_028646515.1 Pseudochirops corinnae | reverse complement strand
AGGGAAGGAATGACATAAACTCTAAACTGAGTATCTTGCCACACAGCAGAGTAGGGGGATGGGGATGAGGGGGGGATGATGGAGAGGAGGGCAGGGTAAGGGGGAGGGTTGCTGGAAGCACGCACTTCTGTAAAGGGACAGGGACAGGGTAGAGAATAGAACAAGGGGGGGGCAGGATAGGAAGGAGGGACATATAATCAGTCTCTCACAATATGCCCACTAAGAAGATGTTATGCATAACTACACATGTATAGCCTGTATTTAATTGCTTGTCCTTCCAGTGGGGGTGGGTGACAAGGAAGGAAGGGAAAGAATCTAGAATTTAAAGTTCTATAATCAAATGTTAAAATAAATAAATATATATATATACATATACATATATATATATATAATTATTATTATTATTAACTACATCCAACCGGGAATCAAGACATACCAGCACTGGGGTAGGGAGATCCATCCTGCCTGGAAAGTCAGAGGGGCAAGGGGAAGACATAGGAGAGAATAGATTGGGGGAGGGGTTATACAGTGGGATGGCTGTTTTGAGGTGTTGGGTAGGAGAAAGATGGGGAGAAAATTTGAAACTCAAAATCTCATGGAAATGAATGATGTAAACAAGAAAATAAATAAATTAAAAAAAAAAAAAGAAAACCCCAACTGGGATCCTGAAGAGTTGGACACAACTGAAAACAACCAATGATAACAAATGGATTAATTTCCAAAAACAATTCTTACCTTTCTTTTCCATGTGCCCTACCTACCCGTTTACAAATTTTATCTCATTACTTTGCAAGTACTTTCTCATTTCATTTTCACAATAACCCCAAGAGGTAGGTGCTATGATTGTCCCCATGTTACGGATGCAGAAAGTCAGATAGTGGTTCAGTGACTTGCCCAGGACCACACAGGAGCACGTGTGTGAGACCAGATTTAAACTCTGGTGCTCTTGACTCTACGCCCAGCACTCTCTCCACGGTATAGCCTGTGGTTTAATATCACTTTCCACTCCAGCACAGTCCAAAAGAATTTATTCACTCAGATCCTATCGGCTAAATGGAACTTACCAACAAGCAACTGAGAATAAAACATGTTACTACATTAAGCAACTGGTACAAACCTCTGTGCCCTAGCTTCTAGCAGATGCATTCAAAGCCCTTTCTCAAAAAACAAGTGCTACCAAGCATCCTCAGTCTCATTTCGCAGCAAAAAGGTCAAAGTGCCTGGCTTTGCCTGCCTCGCCACACTGCGCTTCTCCCCTGCTCCCTTCGTGTCTTGTGGCCGTCACCAGCAGAGAGCGTGACAGCCTGACCGGGAAATCCAGCCGTGAGCTCCCACGGGAATCGCCCAGGCCACCTCCGGCTGCCTCTCCCGGTCTCCTCCAGGCGTGTTGCAGAGCACTAGAAACCGCCCAGAAGAGTCAGCACAAAGCTCTGCGTCTAGCACTCCTCCTGTGACTGTCACATAACCTCGATGTTGTCCTCGTTATTTAGTCATTTTTCGGTCACGTCTGACTCTTTATGACCCTATTTGGGGTTTTCTTGGCAGAGATGTTGGAGTGTTTGCTGTTCCTTCTCCAGCTCGTTTTATAACTGAGGAAACTGAGGCAGACAGGGTTAAGTGACTTACCCAGGGCCACACAGATACCAGGTGTCTGAGGCCAAATTTGAACTTAGGAAGATGAGTCTATCCTTCCTATCACATCGACTTTCTTAATGTCCTTAAAGTATGACTTTAAATAAGCAAAACTGTCCCTACAGGTGTCAGATCTCAGAACTCTAGAGATGCTCTGGATTTCTTGACCAAATACCTCCAAAGGAATTGTCTACTCACAATATTTCCCTGAATACAAACACACACACATGCATTTCTGTATATACATATATGTGGAGATATCTATATACAGATATATAGATATCACCTCATTGGATCATCAACCCCATGAAGTAAGTGCTATTATAATACAACCTCCTGAGGATCCTACTTGCCACTGCCAATGCTGGTTAGAGGAATGAGCTAAAGAAGACGTGTTATAGATAAATAAATTGAGACAAAGGTTAAGTGACTTGACCAAGATCACATAGATATTAAGAATCTGAGGTCGGATTTTAACACAGATCTTCCTAACACCAAATCTAGCACTCTCTGTACTGTACCAAAAAAAAAAAAACTGAAGGGCTTTAAATACTAAACTGAAAAGTTTATAATTTGTTGTAAATACTGCTAAAGTTTCTTTAGCAGAGAATGATATAATGGGTTTATGCTTTAAGGAGATGATTTTCCCAGCTGTTCAGAGGATGAGTTGTAAAGGGGAGACACAATAAATTGGAATTCTACTTAGGAGAGACAATAGTCCAGGTATGAAGTATCAGTGAAAGAAAGGAAACAGATGTGATCCGTTTTATGGAGGTGGAATAAACAAGATTGGCAACTAATTGGATGCACTGAATGAGGGAAAGGAAAGATCCTCCTGTGAACATAAAGCCCTTGAGGATGAGAAACTGATGTTCATTTTTGTCTTTGCATTCCCTGAGCAAATGTTTGCTGATCTGAGCTGAATTAAACTAAAGTGAAATATTTCACACACCTGAATCAATCCTTTGGACCAT
The DNA here is from genome assembly GCA_028646515.1 of Pseudochirops corinnae. Taxonomy (NCBI): domain Eukaryota; kingdom Metazoa; phylum Chordata; class Mammalia; order Diprotodontia; family Pseudocheiridae; genus Pseudochirops; species Pseudochirops corinnae. The sequence goes on along the minus strand of CM053589.1, from coordinate 7,945,098 downwards.
GGAGTGGAGATCGTTAGTAACATGTCTTCTTTGGGAGGAAGCGGGGTGCATTGTAAAGAGGCTAGATTTGTAGCCAGAGGCCGTCAGCTCCAATCCTCTTTCTGCTACTTAGTATTTGGGGCCTGTTTCCTCATCTTCAAAAGTGAGAGGTTTAGAATAAATTCCCTCTAACATCCCTTCCAGGTCTAAATCTATGAACTCCTGTCCCTGCTTGTTTCACTGAATTATTATTAGTGTCCCTGACATATTGCAATAATGTTAAAACATAGCAGAAAATCCCCTGGGTGGGTGTTTTGGCATCTTTTGGAGGTATGAAAACATATGTAGATATTTGTTTTTGGTGATGGAATGATTCCACAAACACAAATTTCATTTAATTTATGACAAGGTAAAAATGATTCAAAGCAGTAGAATGTTTGGAAAGCTAAAGAAAAAATAAAAGTCTGGGAACTCACTGTCTTCCATTCCTTTGGTCTGAGTCAGCTTCCTTTACACTTCAGTGTTGTGGAAAATATGAGTTTGCTACAGCCCATCCATTTTAGGGCCAGAGTAATTCCTTGCTCTTTCCATTCTAACTGCTATCCCTCTACCCTTTGCTTTTGTCATATCAGGGTTACAAAAGCACATGCTCTCTTTTATGATCTCATACATATTTCAAGAGAAATGGGAGTGTTGGACAATGGCCTTTACTTCTGAAACGACATCATTTCATTGCCAATTTCTAACACCGTTCTCTTTTCTTCAATACCATAATGAACAAAGAACAAGAGACCTGGATTTTAATCCTTTCTTCAATCCTGGATTGTAATCAGAGACATTTAAATAGCTGTGTGGCCTCAAGGAAATCAATGGCCACTCTAAGCCTTAATTTCTCTGGCTGTAAAACAGTGGTGATAAAATCTGTAACATTGAGTACATAGCATTGTGATCATAATCAGTTGGGGAATACCAGAAAAGCACCATTAGTATTGGACCTATAGAGTAATTAAAGTATCAGGCTGGGGTGAATAGAGCATGGACCCTGGAGTCAGGAGAACCTGAGTTCAAATCCAGCCTCAGTCACTTGACACTTAACTAGCTGTGTGACCTTGGGCAAGTCACTTAACCCTAATTGCCTTACCTTTCCCCCTCCAAAAAAGAAAAAGTATCAGTAATACTCAAAGTGTTGATAGCTTTGAGTCTCTGTGCTAATATGTTGTGGATGCAAGGAAATCTCACAGCATTAAAATAAAGACTCATTTCACATAAAGGCCACTAATACCCATTAATATTTTTGACCTTTTGGTCAAGATGAAAACAATGACTTGGAAATGAAAACCTTAATTCCTCCAGTCATGCAGTTCCTAAGAATTCGTCTTTATTTATGAAACTAATAGTGCAAGACCTACTCGAGGCGTGCTCTAGAATGCAAATGTTAATTACAATCTCACATTTTCCTCGTAGTAATATTTGCTTCACTTTCCCATACATTTGTGGTTTCATGAAACCATTCTTATCTCATGTAAGTCTGATATTGTAAGGAATATTCATCATATAACTCATTTTCTATCATCTGTATCCCTTGTTGTAATTTGAAAGAAATGACAGAAAATTTCATTAAGGAAAATAACAGTGAAACAACATACTAAACATTTTGAGATGCAGCCAAAATAGCCCTGAGGGGAAAATTTACAACTCTAAACATTTTCAACAAAAGAGAGAAAAACCATATCGATTAATTGACTGCAACTAAAAAAAGGGGAGAAAAGAAATTAAAAAAATCAACTAAATAAAAAAGGAATATCTGCGAATCAAAACATAGCTCAACAAAACTGAAAACAAAAAACTATTAAACTAATAAGTAAAACTGAGGTAGCTTTTTTTAAAAAAAAAGACTGGAAAAACCTGATTTTTTTCAAAAGCAAGCTAAATCACTGGCACAAAAAATGAAAAAAGACAACTAAAAAAAGATAAATAAGGAAAATTACTCCAAAATATTTTGCTAATTTATCTGCCAGCAAAAATGATCGCTCAAATGAAATGGATAAATATTTATAGATATATAAAATTCCTGGGATACTGGAATATCAACATTTGAATTTAAATAACTCAACCTCAGAAAAGAAATTGAACAAGCCATAAATGAACTCTCAAAGGAAAATTTAAAAAATAAAAAAGCAGATGGATTTTCAAGTGAAATAACAATAATAACATTTTTACAATAACGAGGATGTCCATTTCACTACTATCATTTGATATAGTTCTAGAAATATTAGTCATAGAAGTAATCAGAAAAAGGGAATTAAGAGGAAAACAATAAACAGAGAAGAAATCAAATTACCAATTTTTTCAAATGGCATGACAGTTTGTTTAGAGAACCCTGGAGATTCAACTGAAAAACCAATGGAAAGAATTATTTTAGTAAAGTAGCAGGATATGAAACAAAAGTAATCACAAAAATGAAGTCTTTCTTTATATTTCCAACAAAACTCAGAAGAAATAGATTTTTCAAAAGGAAATTATGTTCAAAATTACTACAAGATATATAAATACCTGGGAGTCTACTTACCAAGATTCACACAGGAATCATATGACTACAACTACGAAATATACTGTAGAAAATTAAAAGGAGGAGGTGCAGCCAAGATGGTGGCATAGAAGTAGGAAAACTCCATGAGCTCCCCCCATAACCACCTCAAATACCTACAAAATATGACTCTAAACAAATCTTAGAGCTACAGAACCCACAAAGTGACAGAGAAAAAAAAATTTCCCACTGAAGGCAAACTGGCAGGCGGACAGGAAGGGTCCATCGCAGCATGCTGGGAGCCAAACCCAGCCCCACGTGAGCCCACGTTTTAGCCACATAGTGGCCCTGACCAGCAGCAGCTAGAGTGGACTTTGGGAGAGTGATCACCAGCAGTTGTGGTAGTTGCCAGAAATATCAGCCCATAAATGCCAAAGACAAAGTAAAAAGTCAGTGAAGAACTCTGTTGAAATTGGGGGAGATGGAGGCCCAGTCCAGTCTCTGTCCCCAGAGCAAGAAGCAGCAGAGGTGCGGCAGCCATTCAGCTACCTCCACATGGCTGCTTCAGAGCTCCTAGCCTGCAGATTGTAGGGGAAGCATGCAACCGTTCAGAGGGTAATCGCTCTTGCTTTAACCTTCATGGATCTGGATCGCAATCTTGGATAGTATTCCTGAGGTGTGTGACCAGTGAGCCAGAGCTGGTAGGGGCTGTAGTGACAGTACTCTCCTAATAGCTCCAGCTGCAAAAACCCCAACAATTTGGAACAAAGCTCTCCCCTCTGGAAGCAGAGTTCTACTGTGGCAAAGAGCTCAAAAGTCAAGTAATTGACTGGCAACATGAGCAAGCAAAGGAAGCAAAGCAAGCACAGAATTCAAACCTTAGATTCTTTTTTGGGGGACAAAAAGGATCAAATCATGGAACGGGAGGAAGACAACACAGTCAGAACTCCTGCACCAAAAGCTTCCAAGAAAAATATGAACTGATTACAGGCCACAGAGCAGCTTAAGAAGGATTTGGAAAATCAAGTAAGAGAAGTCGAGGAAAAATTGAGAAGTGAAATGAGAATGATGCAAGAAAATCATGAAAACTGAGTCAACAACCTGACTGAATAATCATAACCATTCCCCCACAGAAAAATAGTCAAAGGATATGAACAGTTAGTGGCCAGTGGAGAAAAGCCAAGCTATCAATAATCACATGAAAAAGAAAAGTATCCAAAAGATTAATAATAAAAAATATAAACAAAAACAATTTTGATGTTCAATATTACAACCACAAGAATGATAAATGCAACAAAAATGGGAAGTGACAATTGACAATTGGATGTGATTTGGAAGAACAGGCACACTAATGCATTATTAGTATAGCTGCGAATTAATCTAAACATTCTGAAAATTAACACCATATCACACACAGTGTCTACATGACAAAATGCACTATGTGGGAAGTAAATTCACTCACACCCTGAAGCTTTCACCTAGAATTAGTTGATCAGCACCAAGAGTGTGTCTGACATATCTTCTTTTATACATGGCCCTGATACTCCATTCATACCTCAATTTTGGGGGAATACATGATCCCCTAATTCTCCTGGTCTAGGCCAAGGCAAGTCCCTCTTCCTTTAAGTCAATTAATACATGGTTGAAGCTTCTAAAAATGATTTTTACTAGGTAATTAAGGGAAGAAATAAAATCATTAAGTAAAGTATAGACTAAGAAAAAGGGACATGTTACTACAATCAGGGAGGAAGAAGTTAAGCTGCAAAAATGAAAGGTTACACCTACTGCCAATCACAGTTGGTGAGGACACCAACCCCTGTCACATTATGAGCCTGCCTAATGGAAGCAGATTTATGCAAGGAGAGATCATACCTCTGGCCAGATATTCCCTACACTGGTCTTTGCTCACTGCCTGTGTCCCTGATTGTACTGAAAGGAGGATAAGCAGAAAAACCAGGTGAAATATTGTGGGAAAACAAGACAAAATGCCAATCCAGTACTAAAACCTGCTGGCAACAAGAGTATGCTGCTGGTAGCTCTAATCAGCTCAAAAGAGCTCAGATTGTCAAATTTGAGCATTTATATCTCATTAATCAATAATCACTGCAAATCACTGCAAAGTCTGTCATTTTGTTGATTGTCTAAACTTAGAGTGTTAATAAGGCAAATTAAACTTAAAAGTGAATACATTTTTTCCCTGGAGTACCTGGTTGTTAAACATTTAGCAACACCCCTCTGTCTGTTCCCCACAGTGAAGCTGCTTTAGGTCCTTAATGTAAAAAACAAGAGAAGCCTCTATTGCCTTTCTTTGGCTATGGTCCTGCCTTATTTCTCTCTGTCAAAAGTGACCTGAAACTCATTTACCCAACCCATCCACATTTAGATGAAGCTTAAAAGTTTTACTTATTGTTCTAGCTTGCTACATAGGCTTTGTCTCTTGATGGCCTTCAGTCCCAGAGCCTCCCTCAGGCATCACCCCACCCCCCACCATTCAGGAACCATTGTTTCTCTTTTCCTGTTTTAGCACCTTATGTTGGAATTCCCACTAAGTTGCATTTTCCACTTTCTGATAATGGGGATACTCTAGTCATCATCTTACTGTCAAAGCCCAGATGATGGATACAATGGCTCCTATGTCCTGTGTCCACTTAAATGTTCAATGTCTTTCCTGAATCAGATTACCAGCCCCACCCAGTTGCTCATGTTATCTTTTCTGACTCATCCTAGGAAACTCCGAGGGGAGTGTTCTTTTTCCACAACTCCACTGTACCACTTTACAATATCACAAATGATATAAGCATACAATGAAGAACAGAATGTAGGATCAGAGCTAGAAGGTCCATTAGAAATTAATTAGTCCAACTCTTTTATTTCCCAGATGTGAAAACTGGTACCCAGAAAGGTTGTGAATTGCCTAAAACCATTATAATGTAGATCATATGTACCCACAGTAAGAGAAGAGTCATTTCATCACAAGCTGTTCAAAAGGTATTTCTTTGTTACAGATTGTGAGATGAAAGAGTTCAGAGTCTGAATCTGAGGTCAGAAAAGGTCTTTACTCTTTCTCATGAGAAAGGACTCTGCCCCCGTCACTCAAATGACATCTGCCAGGGAGATAGCAACAGGTAGAAGCCAGCCCATGGTTAGATAACCTTCTAATGCAGAACCCAACCCCCCAACTGGCCTTCACTCTCATTGGTAGGGGGGCTGACCCACACCCTAAGCATGGGAATCTATGTCTGAGACAAAGGACCCAGAAACGTGGGTGTCCAGTACAAGGCCAGGAAAGCAGTTTTATCCTTATTTGGCATATCTTGTGCTGAGGTGGCCTGGGGAGGGTCTCCACTGCCCTAAGTCCCAGATTCCTGGAAGGTCAGGTGACCTCTAAACTTAGGCCTAGTGAATTCTGAAGCCGCCCTAGATCTGGTTTTTCAGGATGAGGAAACTTCACTGCAAAGTATCCCTCACACTGAGGATGACCATTTGGCTTCATTTATCTTTGTGTACCAAATTCTACTTCCCTGATCTGCCAAAAAAAATTTTAAAAGTTAAACAACCCTCTTGCTTGACTACTAACGTAGGCAGATTTTAAGTTGATAAGGGGTTTTTGACATTGTTTTAATACTATCTTTACTGATAAAGTCCAACATCATCTTCCCCACCCCCACACACACCCTACCAAACCACCCATCAAACCTATTTCCCTCTAACTGCTGGGGTGTTGGGTGCTATAACCATTGCTATTTGAGGAAGGTCAGCAAACCGCCCTTATTTCCTTGTAAGACAGGCTCCATCCACATGATTACTGAAATGGGGTATGTAATGAAACACGGCGATGTACAGGATAAGGTTGCCCAAGTAAAGGTCATTCTATAACACTGTCATTTATTCATTATGCTCAGATAAGCCCCAGCATAAAATCACGGACCCTGGCCTTAATGTTGTTTGAAGAGTTTCCAATTTGTTTTGTGGAAATAACTGTTCTTCCTAATATTTATTTGCATAGGAGCAATTAATCAGAAAGGGCCAGGTGTACCCAATACTGCCTACATATGGGATATAGAATTAAAAAGCCAGAAAAGGACTCAGAAGTCATCCAGTCCAACCTCCAAGAACTGATTGTCCTCAAGGATAATAAAAAGGTATGGTAGAGAGGAGTTTAAAACAATTAACTAGAAATTAGTCTTTAAAAACATTGGTAAACAGGGTGGCTAAGTGGCGTAGTGAATAGAGCATGGGCCCTGGAGTCAGGAGGACCTGAGTTCAAATCCAGCCTCAGACTCTTGACACACTTACTAGCCTTGTGACCTTGGGCACGTCACTTAACACCAATTGTCTTCCAAAAAGCCAAAAAAAAAAATATTGGTCATTAAGGAGATATTAATTCATTTCAGTGTATAAATAGTTCCTTCTCCATCTGCACCTTAAATAGATGGCTGCATGAATGACGTTGGCTTCTGGGATAACAAATGATGAGAAGAAACTAGTGGTGCTGCCTCAGGTTATAGAATTCTTATTCTGAGTCCCGAAATGGCCAGCTGTTGTGATTTCTCATTGGGCTGGTGAGGGGGGAGGCTGAAATGAGATAATAGTTGTAAAGTACTTTGTGAAGCCTTCAAGTACCATCATAATACTAGCTCTTTGTCATGGCTGTTACCAGTCTGTACCTCCAGGCCTATAGCTTGGTGATGACTTTATTCTCTGAGCTTTCTGCTACACTCCAGCTAGGTTCAAGCAATGTTTATCAAGTAATACAGGGGGGTGTGATGGTAAATGTTTAACAACCAGGCTTATAAAAGAAAACGTATACACCCTTTTAAATTTAATCTGTATTAATAGCTCTTTCTTCTAAACTCAGAGAAAGATATAGAAAGACTATAGTTTAAATGGAGACTGAAGCAAAACACGCTATGGTTCTCTTTCATGTCTGGTTTTGCTTTTTTTTTTCTTTTCCCAGTGATCACTCATTGGTTACAACCCT
>CM053589.1:7908409-7937511 GCA_028646515.1 Pseudochirops corinnae | reverse complement strand
GAGGGGAGAAAATCTGAAACTCAAGTGAATGTGGAACCGAATCTTGTAAATTAAAAGTAAATAAACAAGTCATTTAAAAGGAAAAAAAATAGCTCTTTCTTAAGCCGAGAAATTAACAAAATAAATCAAGCCTTGATCTGCCATGCTTGCGGACTTCTGAAGTGTAAATGCTCACACTGAAAGTTTAGCAATAGGTTCTCAGAAGCTGGTTAGATCTGACTCCAGCACACCTCTAGTTGGAAAGGACAATTAAGTTCCATTGCCACAATTTTCCACTCTCTTCCACGATTATAATCTGTGATACTGAGACAGAGTCCTGAACAAACACATCTACTCTTCCCTTTTTTCCTTCTTTCAGGAGCTATGAGTGCAAGTAGTTAAGAATTTCTTCTGTCCCTCCAAAGATCTTGGAAGGAAAGCGGGCGAAACATTAGGAGATGGCTGGAGGCGATGGTTCCATATAGAGATGCTTGGCTTATTTCCTTTTGTTTTTTGCTGAGTTCAATAAACTATGAGCTCACAGAATCTGTGTCTTCTGGTCACGAGGCACGTCCCAGGCACACGGAGTAGTGACTCATGGACAGCATCTTCCCCCAGCTCTTTGCTAAGATCCGTCAGTATCACCTACCTATTTCACTGATGATATTTTCCTTCTGTTATTGTTTTCAGAATTTATCGGCACCCATGAACTTCTCCTCCTTTTAGCAAACTTTTCCCCAAAAAGGAGTCCTATAGTAAAGTCAAGCAAAACAAACTCACACATAGGCCCTGTCTGAAAAGGTGTTTCATTTTGTACCTCTGGTCTATCACCTGCAGCCAAGAGATAGGAACCATCATTTAACCTCTCTGGGCCTCAGTTTCCTCATCTGTAAAACAAAGCTAGACTAGATGTCCTTTAAGGTTTTTTACATCTCTAAATATATGATCCTAGTGATATCCAAGGGTATATAGACTTCAGTGATTTTCACATTATTGTTCCAAATCACTTTCCAAAATAGTTGGACCAATTCACAACTTCATCAAGAACAGACCTGGGTGCCCATCTTCCCACAGCCACTCCAACAATTGTATTCCTCTTTTGACGTTTTCTTCCAGTAAGTAAAAGGAGGGAGTTGCCCTTGCCTTCTGAGATTGCTTCCAGTTCTAGACAATGATTCTCTATGAGGTAGAACCTCAGAGCTCTTCAATTTTCATTTCCCCTTATTATTAGTGATTTAGAAACTTTTGCATATAGTTGTTCTTATTTATTAAACTGCCTTGTTCGCCTACTATGCTCCATTTATCAACCTCTGTGTTTTTAACCACTACCATGGAGCTTTGATTGTCAGTGATTTATCTGGAAACTGACATGGCTGGGTCCTCTCCTTCCCTACTGTTTTTTTTCATTATTGCCCTTGACATTTTTGGCCAAGATAAATTCCCCAAGTGCATTGTGTTATTATTTTGTCTAGTTCCATAATGCAATCTTTTGGTAAGTCTATTGGTTTGGCTCTAACTTTTTTAATTAGATTCAGTATTAGTTTTATATTTGTTACATTAGCCAGGTTCAAGCATGAGCAATTAATCTCTCTCCAATGATTTGCCTCCCTTTCCTTCTGTAAAGAGTGCTTTATAGCTATATTTATTTAAGTCTTGAGTATTTTTTAGTAGGTGGAGTTCCAAATATTGTATGCATTTATAGTTATTTTTGAAAATTAGTTGGGGGGTGGGCCCAGGAAATCAGGGTTAAGTGGCTCGCCCAGGGTCACATAGTTAATGAATGTGAAGTGTCTGAAGCTGAATTTGAACTCAGGTTCTCCTGACTCCAGGGATCTGTGTTCCATCCACTGTACCATCTAGCTGCCCCAACAAATAACTTTTGAAAGATATTATTCTACCTCTTCCTGCTGAGTTTTTCTAGTAATACAGAGAAACACTGATTATTTTGTAAATTTATTTTATATCCTGCTTGCTACTTTGTTGAAATTATTGATGGTTTCAATTAATTTTGCAATTAAATGTCTAGAGTTCTCTAAGCAAACTGTATCACCTGAAAAAAAATTGTAATTTTGTTTCTCCTTTGCTTATGGTTATTCTCTTAAATCGGCGGTTCTCAACCTGTGGGTTGCGACCTCTTTTGGAGATCACCTAAGACCATTGGAAAACACATATTTCTGATGGTCTTAGGAACCGAGACAGGCTCCTCTATCTGTCTCCAGGCAGGTCCGCCCACATGCAGACATGCCCACATACAAGTATTAAAGGGTCGTGGCATTAGGAAGGTTGAGAACCCCTGCTTTGAATCCTTTATCTTACAATAACTAGCATTTCTAGAATTACGATAGTTGATCATCAGATCATATAGTTGTTTCACAAGTAACGGTCATGACAGTAGACAACCTTGATTGCAATTGATCACATTGGGAAGGCCTCCAGCTCTCTCCATTACAAATATGGCTGGCTCTTAGTTTTAGATTGATACAGTTTACTATATTAAAGTTCAATTTATTACTGTGCTTTTTATTATTAAAAAAAAATCCTCAGTTCCATGAAAGTTCCTTTTCCCCCTGGAAGAATATATTAAGTTTTTCAAAAGGTCATTCTTGGTTGTAAACTTCTTTATTTTGCCTTTTTCTCTAGAATATTCAAAGGTTTCCTCTCTTTTATCCTCCTCATTGCTGAGTCTTATAGGATTCAGACTGTGATTCCTTTATACTTGAACTGTTTCTGACTACTTGCAATATTTTTTTCTTCATCCTGAAAGCCTGAGATTTTGGTTTTGACATTTCTAGATGTTTTCAATTTGAAGTTTCTTCCAGAGGAAATCCATTCTTTCCATTTTCACTTTTACCTTCTGATCCTAAGAGTTATGGGTAGATTTCTTTTATGATTCCTTGAAATGTGTGCGTGTGTGTGTGTGTGTGGTTAATTTAGTCTTGTGTTTTTAATCATTTTAAAATTTTCTCTCTTCATTCTATTTTCCAAGTGAGTTATTTTTGATAACAGATATCTATCTCACGTATTCTAATTTTTCCCATCCCGTTACTTTCTTCTTTACTAACTTACTTCTTACTTACTTCTTCTTAAATCATTTAGTTCTCTGTTCCATTCTATTTTTCAGGAAGTCTATTGCTTAATGCATCTTTTTTCTACCTTTTAGTCTGAATAGTTTACTCTCTTTCCAATTTTTCCCTCAGTAAACCTACCTCAGTAGCTGTAATTTTATTTTTTTTAATCTCTTGCTTCATTTCTTCCATCCATCCTTGGAGTCATTGTGGTCACACCATTTTTTTTTTCTGAGGTTCAGTTTCTACAGATTTTGGATATTCTCTCTTATCTCTTGGGTTTGTCTTAACTGATAGAATTTCTTCATTGTGTTAGGAGCTTTCTTCAGCTTTCTCATGTCTCCAGTTTCAGTTCCAGAACTAGGAAGTTTTCCAGATCCAAACTCTGCTCACTTCACACTCCTGGATGGGGTATTAAAACCCTAATTATAGTCTCACTGCAATCTGGATACCACTGCTTCTGCCTTTCCACAATTCTAGATAGGATGGCTAGTTTTTGGTATCCCTTCTTGCCTTCTACTACAGTCCTGAAACTGGGATCTCAGAAAGAGCTACCACTAAGTCCTACCCTTTGCTTTTCCCTTTGCCTCCAGGTGGCTCAATGGGAGCATTGGTCTTAAACCCATCTCTGTCTCTTCTTTGTACATAGTCAGTACCTGGCTTAAAATTGGCTTTGTACCATGCTGCAGAACCTGATAGGTCCAGACAGTATATTAAGATCCAAAAGAAATCAAAGAATGAGGAAAAGGTGTTTTATTTTTAAACATACATACAGTAGTTACTTTATGATGCCAAAAAACTGGAAACTGGGCGCCTAGGGGGTGCAATAAATAGAGCACCAGCCCTGGAGTCAGGAGGACCTGAGTTCAAATCTGGCCTCAGACACTTAACACTTACTAGCTGTGTGACCTTGGGCAAGTCACTTAACCCCAATTGTCCTGCCCTCCAAAAAGCAAAAAAACCCCTGGAAACTAAAATAATATTCGACAATTGAGGAACAGCTGAATATGTGATGGTGTCTATCTGTGAAGGAGCACTATTTTACTGTAAGAGATGAACAGATTGCTGATTTCAAGACATGGAAAGACAAGAAATGATGCCGAGTAAAGTCAGCAGAAACAGAAGAGCATTTTATACTATGAAATTAATATTACAAAAATAAACAATTTTGAGGGCTTTACAAATGACTGAAGGATGAAATGAGTGACACCAGGAGATATTACATAACAATAATACTATAATAATATTATAAAAGCAAACAATTTTGAAAGCCGTAAGAACTGTGATCAATACAGTGACAACCATGATTCCAAAGGACCAAGGATGAAACTTGCTACCATTACACATAGACAATAGATTTATATGAAATACAGAGATAGAGAGATTTATAGGGACACATATCTGTGTGTGTGAGTACACACACACACACACACACACGCAGACACACACGTTATTAAGTTGTTTTAGTTGTGCCCAACTCTCCATGACCTGATTCGAGGTTTTCTTGACAAAGACGCTGGAATGATTTGCCATTTCCTTCTCCAGCTCTTTTTACAGATGAGGAACTAACACAAACAGGGTTAAGTGGCTTGTCCAGAGTCACACAATTAGGAAGTATCTGAGGCCAAATTTGAATTCAGATCCCGGTGACTCCAGGTTTGGTGCTCTATCCACGGAGCCACCTAGCTGCCCTGTAGAGCCACAGGAAGAATTTGTGTTGCTTGAATATACGTATTTACTTACTACCAGAAATTGGGTGGGGAGAGCAGTTCTTTCCTTTCTTTTTTCAGTAAGATGGGGTAAGGGATGAGAAAACAGATTTCTGTTCAATTTTTCAAAGTAGAGAGATAGAGGGTATTACATGCAGCACATGTAACAGTTGCACAAACTTTCAGTTGAGGTCTCTGTATTGTTAGTTTTACTTTGTTGTAAGAGACTTCTCTTGAATTGGGAGTAATCTGCAAATGTCTCTAAAGTTTAAAAACAAAACTCATAAAACTGAAAGTGTAACAATAAAAAACATTTCAAATATAACACCAGCTTCAGGTCTTCCACGGGTTCGGGGTCGCAGTGCAGACTGACTAAGCATCTTTGCCCCATCTCTACCCCCTCATCCTAAGAGCTGGCTGTCTCCTGCTTTGGCTTTGAAAGTTCCCATCTGAATATTGAAGATCATACTGGCTTCAAGCCTCTTGGAGGGCTTTACTGTGGGTTGGCTCAGGGTTTCTCTCCAACCTGTCCCCTTGTACAGTCACCTACTAAGAGCTGGCTTTCTCCTTTGCTGTAGCTCTGACAGTCTGAGATCCTATTGGCTTCAGACTTCATGTACTGGAGATTCCATGGGCTTTAGTCCCCCACCCCCTTTGTATTCTCCCACCCAGAGCACAAGTAGGCTTCCTGCCATCTTCTTTGGAAATCCTAAAAAACTTGACTAGAGTTTTCCTTTGTTTTTTTAATTGAATCATTGCATCATCTGAAGACCTTTGAAATCTTTGCTGGGGGGCATTTGGAAGGAAGGTGGGCTCAGCCAGGAACTCTTCATTCTGTCATCTTTGCCCACTTTTCCTTGCATTCACCATGCCTGCAGTTAGCAATATTCCTAGATCCATCCATAGTTTTTGCTGTCTCCAATATGCTGAGGATTAGACACACACACAGAGAACTAACTAAGCTTAGTAGAATTATATGTAAAACAAAAAATCAATACATTCTGGGTGAAAGTCTGATGACTCCACTTGAAGCAAAGTACATAACGTTTTAGTGCCTCATACAACCCCTTGTATGTAGCAGTTCTCAACCTGTGGGTCGCAACCCCTTTGGGGGTCAAATGGGGTCGCCTAAGACCATCAGAAAACACATAATTCCGATGGCCTTAGGAACTGAGACACTGCTCCTCTATCCATCTCCAGGCGGGTCCACCCACATGCAGATACGCCCAGATATGAGTATTAAAGGGTAGCGGCATTAGGAAGGTTGAGAACCACTGCCTTGTTATGCAACTTAATAACAAATATTTGCATTAAAAATGGTTGTAAACTCCTCAAACACCTTGTCACAAATCTGAGTTGTGACAATTTTCTAGGTAATTACAGTTGCTAAAAATCAGAACTTTTGGAAAATGAGATATAATGAAAATATAAGCCTTGAGGGAAGAAAACAAAAGAGCAGGCTCAGTTTTCCTGAAGACACCACAGGATCACATATCTCAGAGCTAGAAGGAACCTAAGTGGTCATCTAGTTCAGCCTTTCTTTGAACAATAATGCCCTCCACAACATCTCTGAACACAGACCAGCCAGTCACTGTTAGAAGACCCCCCAGAGTCAGGGAACTTACGATCTGATGCAGAATTTTCTACTTTTGGATTATTTCAAGTATTAAGAAGTCTTTTCTTATACTGAGTCAAAATCTACCTTTCTACAACCCATTTTCCCTGGAATCTGTTTGAGGCAAGTAGAATCCATCTAATTCCTCTTGAAGATAGCAATTCATGTCCCTCCCTCAAATTTTTTTCTTCTCCCACGTTCCCTCTACCCCATTCTCCTATGGCACAGTTTCCATTCAGTCTTTGGCTATCTTAGTCCCCCTTTACTGATATGTGCCATTGTGTTAATGTTCTTCCTAAGATGTCACACCCAAAACTGAACCATATTCTCCAGATGTGGTCTGAAGAAGATAAAGTACAATAGGGCTCTCAGTTCCTTTGTTCTAGACATTATGGCTCTACTGAGACAAAATAGTTCAGTAGAAAGAAGTTCTTTTAAGTCAAAAGAGCTGGTCTTGAATCCTGGCTCTTTAACTTAGCATCTGAGGTAAGTCATTTAACCCCTCTAAACTTCAATTTCATCATCTGTAAAATTGGAAAATCGTATTATGTGATCCATAAAGCCCCTTCCACTTTTGACTGTACACTATGGTGCAATCCAACCAGCAGTGTACTGGAACCACTTCAAACCAGTGTGAGAGAACCGATCGTTAAGTTTTCAACATGAGCAGACAGAATTCAGCAAACAAGACTAACCAGGACTCAGTTTATTATTTTGTTTCTTGTCTAGAAGGTGATGAAGAAAATATTAGAAATGTGGATTAATCTGAAAAGTGTACCATTTTTGCCCCAAGGAGACAGTTGTTAAACATTTATTGAATTCAACTAATGTTGCATTGGTTTTTGAGGCTGCCATAAAAACCATGTACATGTATTGAATTTATGTTACACTAAAACCTGCAAATCTTTTTTGAATGAACTGTTATTTACACTTCCCTTTCCAATCTTAGTGTCAGTGAATTTGTTTTGTTTTTTTTAACTCAAGTGTAAGATCACCATCTTATTTGATTGAGCTCGTGATTCTAACCAGTAGTATCTTTTTTGGATCTTGACTCATCTAACGTGTAAACTATCCCTCCCAGCTCTATATCATCTTCAGAATTGATGGGCATGAAAGTTATGCCTTTATTCACATCATTAATTAAATGCTAAACAGGTCAGGATCAAGGACAGATGCCTGGGGCACTCCATTCAAGGCCATCCTTCAGGCAAACAGTAACCAATTAATCACTGCTCTTTAGATCTAGCCTTTCAACCTGTTCTGAAAACACCATCACTTTTCCATAATCTGGTCTATCACTACATTCCATCCACAAGGACCATGAGAGATTGTCAAGTATTTTGCTGAAATTGAAGTTTATTCTGCCTCTACATTCCCTTGGTCTTTCATTCTAGAAAACCTATCAAAAGAAAAAAAAAAGGAAATTATAGTCTGGTAGGGTCTGTTTCTGACATATCTCTATAGGATCACATCTTCCCTTTAACAATGTTCACAGAGCATCCCATCAGCAATATATCAGGGTAGCTAGGTGGTGCAGTAGAAAGAGAACCTGAGTTCAAATCCAGCCTCAGACACTTAACAGCTATGTGACCCAGGTGAGTCACTTTACCCTGTTTGCCTCAGTTTCCCCATCTGTAAAATGAGCCAGAGAAGGATATGGCAAACCACTTTACTAACTTTACCAAGAAAACCCCAAACTCACAAAGAGTCAGATACAACTGAACATCAGCAGCAGCAGCAGCAAGACATCATAGAATGTTTCAGGAACTGAATTCAGGCTCAGCAGTCTGTCATTTAAAGATTCTACCCTTAAGAAAGAAAGAAAGAAAGAAAGAAAGAAAGAAAGAAAGAAAGAAAGAAAGAAAGAAAGAAAGAAAGAAAGAAAAAGAGAGAGAGAAAGAAAGAAGAAAGGAAGGAAGGAAGGAAGGAAGGAAGGAAGGAAGGAAGGAAGGAAGGAAGGGAGAGAGAATAATATTTTGTCTGTCTCCAGTCCTAAAGCAACTCTTAAATTCACCTTTTGTTTTTTCCAAAAAATCGCTGACAGCAATTACTTATATGAGTTCATCTAGTTTCCCAACATACTGTTCTTTTGGGTCTAGTTCACTTGAACTCATTAAGGACAATTTAGCATACTGCTAACAGTGTTAATCCTAATTTAATTTTTACCTTCCAGTCTCTCATCTCTCCATATTGTACTTCATACAGCTGCCAAAATAATCTTTCTAAAGCACATCACACCATGTTACTCCTGTGTTCAAAGACTTTCGATGACTTCCTATTACCTCCAGCATACAATAAATACTCTCCAGCCATCTCTTACAGAAAACTTTTCCTGATCACCTTATTTGATCTCATTTGCTAACAAGGATGTGAGTGTGTGGGTGTGGGGATGTATGGGTGTGGGGTTGTGGGGGGGGGGGGGTGTACTTGTAAGACCTTGCACATTGTCACAAAACCTGATGAAACATATCCAGTTACATGTAGCTAATAAAAGCCAAGAATTTGAAACAAAGAATTGAAAATAGACGCAGATGCCTCAAAGCAGCTCTGCCTGTGAGGGGCTTGTTCCTCTGTCTTTCCTTCTTCCATTTAGTGTCATGAAGGGATCCCAAAAGAATTTTATATCAAGAAAACTGAGAGGCTTCAGATCCAGAAGGCCCTTGACAGTTTATTCAAAAGGAAACCTTTAAAACATTTCCTAAGGACTTCAGTTTGTTGATTGCAAGCAGGAATTACAAAGATTTTCTATTCCTATCACAGAGACCCTGACCCAAAGCAGAAAGTTTAAGTTTAAAATAGAAAGTGAAAAATAAACATAAACAGAAAGTTAAAGTTTAAAAAAATCTATAGCTACTATTTAGATACATGGGCTACTCAGTATCTCAAAGGAACTGAGTTCCTCAAGACAGTACCCCCCTTTCAAGAGGAGACAGCTCTCAAAACCTTGCCTTTCTGAAGCAGCTGAAGTTTAAGCCTCTGGATTTTAAGCCAGAAGAGAAATGACAAGATTCACTCTACCTTTTATGAGGAAAAGAGGAGTTCCATAATAGAATGCCTAGTGAACCCATGCCTAGAAATGACCAGCTGGCATGAGACCAGCAGAGTACCATGAGCTCTTGTGAGAAACATGTTTGGGGGATCACAGGACATCCCAGGCAGGGTCACAGAGTTAGCCCTGATGAGCTTCCACTGTCCACCACTTCCCTGAGTGCCCTTAGAAAGACCCACACAACTGTGAGGATCACAGGACTTCCCAGGTAGGGTCATAGAGTTAGCCCTGATGAGCTTCCACTATCCATTGCTTCCCTGGGGGTCCTTAGGGAAGATCTTCATGATATGTCCTTTAATACAGCAAACCCCTTCTTACTGAAAGAACTCCAAAACAGACTAGGTAGAGGAAAGCATTGTGGGTATGGTGCTTACTAGGAACACCCACACTAATACAGAAGTACAAGTGAGGTTATATAGTTCTGTCCTTCCTGTTAGAATTGGGGTTAGTTAAAATTCTTCTAATTCCTCACTTTATTTCCCTACATTCCCTCTTTATGCAGATTATGTAGACAAGGTAGTGAGGATACTTGTGACCAGATGTGACCTCTAGGGTCCAAGCTATTTGTCATGCTGTAATGCCATGCATGAGCAGCTTTCCAGAAGAAAGCTACTGTGAACAGCTTTTCAAGGCTCTGATTACACAGTATAGTGAACACTCTATTTATTCAATAACAAATTAGAGTAAAACATTCATAGAAAATCAAAATACAGCATTCACAACAATTTATCACTAAAATAGCCACATAGTTTTCACCATAGTGTTCACGTAGTTTTGAACAAAGTACAATCAATCACTTAGTAACTCAATCATTCAATCAACTCAATCATTCAATCATCCTTAAGGAGGTTTGCCACCTTAAGGGTTCCAAAATACAAAAGTCAAAGCTCTCCACTCATGGGACACACTAAGTTACAAATCAGTTACTATACAGTCATCATTCACTATTCAATCATCAGAAAATACACAGGCCATATACCCCTTGGTCACAGTAAATCATAATCTTCTCAGTCAGTACACAGTATCCAAGTAAAGTCTTCTTTCAGCTTGACTCAGGGTAGGCTCTCAAAACCCCTGGATCCCTTCCATGGTCCCAGCTCCTACCTGGATTCACCAAACTGTCACCTGGGTTGAAAAGCAGACAGCTCCCAGTTCCTTGTCCAGCTCTCCATGTTGTTTCTATTCCACACTGAAGCTCACAGTGTCCAGTCTACCTTAAATCTTTCACAGTCTCTCTTCCTGGGAAGTCAAGGCTTAACAAAGCCACAAACAAACACCACAGTCATGCTTCATCAATCTTCTGCAGCTTTGGCTGGTCCTTGGAAATCCTCAGCAGCTCTGGCTGGCCCTTGGACTCAGCAGCTCCAGCTGGCCCTCAGAAGAAGCTCCGCCACCACAAGTTCCCAGGAAATTCTGACTTCCCCAGCTAGGGCTTATTCTTATATACAGTATTGCTCCTCCCTGTTTAGCCCTTTTCTGTTACATCAGCAACAGGGGTTCATACCTTCTGTTTCTTTAATAGAGGCTTAATTTGAAACTAGGTGCTAGGTACCTCTTAGTTTAGCAATACAAAGGGATCTTCAAATTCCATTACCATTACACATGCCCCCACCTTTCTAGTTCCCCCTGGAGCCAGGATGTCCGTTGTATCAATAAAATGGAGCTTCCCCACAGCTATTAATTATCTCCCAATAACTTTTGTGGAACCAAAACAAGTTGCCATAATATCCCCTCTTACACACTGGTACTCAAAACTTGCATGGAGCATTGACTAGCAAAGATTACAAGGCAAGTCTACATACACAGCAGACACTATATACCTGGCCAAAACTACATACCACCTGAGAACAGTGGGGATGGAGCAGACCCAGAGCCAGTAATCTACTGTTGTCACAGAAGGCATCAGTTACCTCACTGTATTCGAGGAGAATTGTCCCTCCACCTGTGTTCCATAGCCACACTCATTTCTTTCCTGCGTCTTTCTCCTCACATTCTCCCTAGGTGTGTCCATTCTTTGTACTGACAGTGTGCATATTTGTAGAAGAATATTACTGAGGTTTACGGGAAAAATACTATACTACTAATTTCCTTAGTATATAATTTCATTAAATGTATTTACTTGGAACTAATTGTGTATGCTGACCGACCAGGAAAAGTAACTACATTGGTGGATGTGATCTATGTGGCTTTCAAGTGGATGAGAATCCAAGTTGTAGCTAGAACTTCGAGTAATCTGTCTTATGATGAATTAGAGATGTTTGTATGAAACTTACTTAACATGTTTATATGTTTAAAGTTATCTGTTAAATTGTCCTATCAAAATGTAAACTCCTTTGGGATGGGATATTTTTTTTTCCCTATATATCTCTAAAGCATAGCAAAGTGTCTTGACCAGAGCAGGTTAATAAATCTTGTTGAATTAGGTAACACTGAATAATCATCTTCTTGTTTATCTTATGTTTCAATTCCCAGTTACACTATTAACCATTTTTGTTCAATATTTCTACTTCCACGAGATGAATTTTGTTCTCCTGGGCAACAAAAATAGAAAAAAAAAATAAAATAAATGGTGAATAGTTCTGCCTCCTCTCTGTCAACCAATGCATATTTTAGATGGAGGGATATTTGATTTCTGAATCTACAGTTCTAATATGAAATAGACGTGGGCAGTCTGAAAACTGCAATGCCATGTATCTAGGTCAGTTTGTGGAATATCAAAAATCACTTTTCAATGGTAAATTCTGCACAGGGTAATTAGTTGCTGAGTGACACATGGCTCATGGAAAATCCACACAGATACATCACAAAACATCAGCTATTATGCAACATAAAGAAGGAAAGAAAGGCAGTTGGGGTGGAGAGTTGCCTAGTTGACCTAAGTTTAACTGTTGAAATGAGACATTGTGCTGCTTCAGGGGGATCTGCAGACCTCAGGCCAAGGGGACCTAAGCTCAGCTTAGAATAAGAAATGCATTCACAAGGAAACTGTCAGGTTTTATTTTCAAATGTTGTAGAAAAGTGAGACCTTATATTGCCATATTAAAGGGCAGCTTTTTAAAAAAAAATTGCAAAAAATCTGCTACTCAGAGACTCTTTTCAAGGAAGAAAAAAACCATCTCAGCCTTACAGTCAAGTGTTGGCATAGGTCAGAGAGAAATGCATTTGGGGAAGCATATGGAAAAAGAGAATTTTTAAGAGGATTACCTCTCACCATGGGGAGCACACACATCATTCCTCCTAGAGAAGTTAACCATCACCTTTCTTTTCACATCAGGACTGAAACCAAATCATTATTTTAAGTTAGACTTGGGGGAAGGAGGACTGATGTTTCCATCCCTAAGGCTGTTGGGTTCCATTCAATTCAGCAAATGCTTATTAAGGGGTTATCTTGCATAAAACAGAGGGCTGGGGCCAGGAAGATTAAAAAAGATGAATTAGACACAATTTCTGGCCTCAAGGAGTTTACAATCTAATAATAGAGACTAAGATAAAAACACAAATAACTTGAATAAATAAATTTGACAGACTATGATATATGCCTTAAAAGGAATCAGATCAAAGAAATATCTTAATCTGGACACAAGAGGGGTCAGATTAAGGACAGAATGTGTCTACTGGGGATAAACAGAAGGTTAACTAAAATAATTACATTTAATCTGGGCCTGGAAGGACAGGTAGTATTTAGATGAAGGAATTGCATAAGCAAAGCTTCAAAAAATACATTCATGTTATGGTTTGTAGCCCAGTTGGGCGGAGGTGTGGGATGTGTATGAGGAAATATTGGTAAATGAAGAACGTAAGGTATTTGAAGGTAGGAACAGGGTCATTTTTTTGGCCTCTATATTCCTAGCACCATCGTGGTACTTTGCACACAGCACTTCTCTTTGTGTACTACACACTCCAGGAAAATTAGAATACTCCTTGTTCTCTCATCTTGTTCTGTTCTCCTTCACCTCTGTGCACACCATCCGTCACGGCTGGAATATCTCTCCCACCATTCACCCATACCGAAATCCTTCCCCACCTTGAAGGCCGAGCTCACCTGCCACTTCCTCCATGATGTCCTCCTTGATTCCCCCCATTCCTTTTCCAACCTTCATTACTTCTATCTGTACATGGCTCACCTCCCTCCACTCCCAAAGAATGCAGACTCCCTGAGGGCAAGGACAGTGCTTTTTTTCTTTGAATTCTCAGCGACTAACACATTGCCGTTGTTTTGTTGGCGGTGCGGGCGACCATTATCACAAATACTCGCGGTCAAGCCAAACAAAGTGGTCACGTCCCAAAAATATGAGTCTCATTCCGCAGCCCGGGTTCATCACTTCTCTGTCACCTCATCCCCCCGTCCTCTGCAATTGTGGGCAAGAGTCCAAGAGGCAGCCAGGTGGATAGAGTGCGGCCTAAAGTCAGAAAGACCTGAGTTCAGATGTGACCCCAGACACTTACTCTCTGTGTGACCCCACGTAAGGCATTTAACCCTGTTTGCCTCAGTTTCCTCATCTGTAAAATGAGCTGGAGACAAAATGGCAAACCACCCCCAGTATCATTGCCAAGAAAACTCCAAATGGGGTCACAAAGAGTCTACACAACTGAAAACAACTAAACAACCAGAAGAAAACAAGCCTCTATCCACTACACCAAGCTCTCACTCCTTGCCCACAGAAGACAACCATTGTATTGTATCCAACTGAACAGAATGGTAGTGGATGGAACACTGCATTTGGAGGCAGAAAAAGCTGAGTTCAAAACTCATAATGAAAAATGCTGTCTACCTCCAGAGAAAGAACTGATGAAGTTTGTATGTAGAACAAAGCACACTTTTTCATTTTTTTTGTATTTTTTTTTCTTTTTGATCTATGTTCCATTTTGCAACATGGATAACATGGAAATATGTTCTGCGTGACTGCGTGTATATACATAAAATCTATATCAAAGTGTTTGGCATGTCAAGGAGGAGTGAGAGAATTTGGAAAATTATAAAAAACAAATGTTAAAAATTGTTTCTATAGGTAATTGAGAAAAATAAAATAAAAACATTCTTTTAAAAAATGTTAAAACTGGAAAGAGCCTTGGAAATCATGAAATCCAACACAATCATTTTATAGATTCAATTTTGTGATTATAAGGCAATACTGTCATTGGCAACATGGACCAAGCAACTGAGCTAAACACTCTTCTCTGGGTGAAATACTAGAAAACACACAAAACCAAAAGAGAAACAGAAGGAAAGATGGAGTTTAATGGATTGAAAGGAAAACTTTCATTTTACATACTTAACAGGCCCCAGACAACGCTTCACACTTTGTTGCAAGAAACATTACTACTATTAGCAGGCCATTAGAGCGCCTCAGTTAAAAACTTCCTTGAGTAAGAAAATAAGTTTAATAGCTCTAAGAGCCTGGGGCTGATCTCGGATTGCAATCTGTCTACTGCCTGCCAGCTCTGTCTGCTCCTCAGACTTTTCTGAAGTCAACATGCCAGATTGCTTAAATTTCACTTCACTATAATCTGGTGTTTCTTCTGCTTTGGGTGCTGTCATGCCATTGGACCATAAGTAGACACGTAAAGATGAAAACACTGAGTTTCCATGTAACATGATAAAAATTCACAATTCTAAAGCATAGTAAGATTTGCAAAGCCCTTTCCTCACAACTACCCTGTGTGGTACAAAATCCAAGTATGTATCCTCATTTTACAGATGATAAAACTGAGGCACAGGGAGACTAAGCAAATTGTCCATGGTAACACAGCTGGCAAGGGTACAAAGTAGAATTCAAATTTGGGTCTCTTGATGCTGAGTCTGTCTTGTTATCCTCTATTATATTCTGACTCTCCCAAAGCAGAGAAGTGTCATAGCCTCTGGCAGTAAAGTCATGTTGAATGCTATAAATAACAATGATTTAGGGCTGGAGGGGGCCTTCACATAATCTCACAATAGATTCACAGCTAGGTTGGGTTTCAGTTTCCCATCTCCAAAAAGGATTTAATCTTAGTGCATCATCACATGGAGTATCATGAGAGATCCCGTAGGTGAAAACACTCTAACCAATAAAGTTCTATGAAAATATAAAGGATTGTTATGTAGAATTATGGAGTCACAGAATATCAGAGCTAGAAAGAACCTGAGGGTGCCTCTAGTATAATTGCCTCACTTAACTAACTGACACCCAGAGAGATGAAGTGTTTATTCCAAGGACACATGGCAAATAAATGACGGAACAGGATTAATACTCAATTTTTTCCATGACATTACAAAAGTTCTTGACCTGTTTGTGTCATGGACCCTTTTCACAATCTGCCAAAGTCAACGGACCCCTTCCCAGAATAACATTTTCGAACAATTGAAGGAAATACTTAATTTCAGCTAGAGGTTAGTAAAAAATGATGGTACAATCTTTTTATTATCCTACCTCACAGACCCCCCAAAAATCACTCTATTTGGATATTATGAATGGCTCTGTGGAACATGACTTTGATCTAGAACTAAATCCACTTTTTTTTATGAAGCATTTTGATCTGAAAATGTGGCAGGTTGAAGCCATGCCTACAGCACCAAAGGGGAGAAAAACATTGCTATTATAATACTAAGGGAATTATGTTCAAAAAGTTCAACAGTAAAGGAAGAAAAAAATGGCAGAGGATTTGAAAAGTATCTACAGAACAAGGGGTTACACGATCTCCCTGAGCAGGCTGACTCTACATATGCCCTTGGTCCCATCCTCCTCCATCCTGGGAGTTAGTTCTACCAAGCCTTCCCTCTCTTTTTCTCTCCTTTTCCATCTCTTCCCATCTAATGACCCCTTCCCAGTTGTCTCCAACAATTCCCAGTTCTCCACCATCCTCAAAGAAATCTTTCATTTGAGCCTTGCATCTCCTTAAACTATAGTTCTATATCAGTCCTTCCTTTCAAAGTCAAACTTCTAGAGTTTGGCCATCACCACTCGCTATTGCCAACTCCCTTCTCATCCCCCGACAATTTGACTTTTCTTCTCTTCCCCTTACTATACTACTCAAACACCTGCATAATGACCTTTATTTTTAGTCTTCATCATGCTTGAGTCCCCTCCCCTACAGTGTACACACATACACATGCACACATATGTGTATATACACACACATACATCTGTATATATGCATATAGGTATCTTTGCATACATGTATACATGTGTATATATTTTATATATATACCTATACATATACACATACATGTGTGGAGTCTGCATACATTGTTTACCAAATTAGGAGAATGTAGAATTAGCATTTCAGAATCATAGAATTCAACTGGTCTGATAGACAAATGAGATGTAGTGTAAAGGTTCCCGAAAGACCTGAATTCTAGTGACCTAAGAGGCAAACCACTTAACCCTTCAGGCCTTGGTTTCCTGATCTGTAAAATGGACAAACTAGATGTCAGAGGTCCTTTCTGATTCTAGATCTTAAAATCTGAACACCTTTATTTTACAGATGAGGAAATTGAGCTAGACCTCAAGAAATTAAGGGGAGAAAAAAAAGCATTTTATTTGCTTTTGAACTATTCGGTCTGGATTAAATTTCAACCAAGGGATCTATTCTATTTCTAGGCATGTATATTTTGCCTGGTTTTTCTGTAGTCCGTCTCCAGGAATTTCTAAGCACAAAATTACTTTGCAAGATGGTCACCCCCCCATGCCCCGCCGGCAAATCAACTCATCTGCCTGTCACTAGATACAGCGCAATCCCATTTAAACATGGGACACACCGCACGTAACAGAGCTAGACGTCCTGGCAATGCTCTTCTCCCGCCAGACCTTGAGCTGAAGGTGACAGAAGTAGATTGGCTGTGCTTGCATACAGAATCATTTAATAAGTGAGTTTCAGCTAATAAGAGGGGAATAGCCCCTTTCCATTCCTTATTTTCTTTTCTTTATAAGCTGGAAGACACACAGGTGGACTCTTTTTCTCAAGGCAATATTATCATTTCAAAGTCTCACAAAAAGCAAAAAAGACTCGTAACAGCCAGGAATGTTGCTTATACAACTCCATCTTCTGAAAGGGGTCGTCTCCCAAAAAAAAGATAAGAGAAGGCACAGATAGATGATCAAGGTTATCCCTCTGATAGCACGCTGAGAGGTACCCTGATCCAAATCACATACAGGAGTTATTCAAGCTGTTTCTTGTTTCCTTGAGCTAGGCTAATGAAACAAACCAAAACAAAAGGAAAAAATTCATCAATATAAAGCTTTCAGGATCCAAAAGTTTTCCCTGCAGGAGGTCTGGTATTTCTAGTGACTAATGAGGAGCAGTCAGTCGGTGGCCTCCTGAGCATCCCTACATGGTTGGCAGCACCAAAAAGATTCATCTCCCGCGGTTGAGAAGTTTGGGCTTTCCTAGGACCATCTGCTCTCACTTGTAGCTCGAGGATGCTTCCATTTCAGATTACTGCTGTCGGCTTAGTTTAACATATACGTAGGTAAAGTAGATGCCTATCCTGCCTGCCTGGAGATGTTGGCATGGAGAAGCATTGTCTGTTGGTTGACGCCTTAATTTTACAAATTCTTTTTTCTCTTTTCTTTTAGTTACTGTGACTGTGGGAGGCAAGCAGCACTTGCTTGGACTATATGACACAGCAGGACAGGTATATTTTAATTATCTTGATTCTCTATAGAGGTTTTTTTGAGGGGAGGGAAAGGTGGGATTCTGTCATTACTAGTCACATAGGTACAGACAGACCTTTCCAAGGAAGATAAATAGAGAGGAGACACGACCTTTTTTTATTTTTGCCAGTTTGCTACCTAGATATTTTCTTTGCCATTCTCTAACTAGGTATTCCAACTCTTATCCCATTGCCTTTGCAATGGCTTTCTACCATGCCTGGAATTAATTCCCAACTCACCTACCACATCTTAGCATTCTTAACTCCCTCCAAGGCTCATTTCAAGTGTCATCTCCTATGGGAAGAATTTCTCATATGGTAGCACAGTGGGTTAAAGCACTGGGCCGCTAGTCAGGAAGACCTGAATTCCAATCCAGCCATGAACACATATTAACTCGGTGACCCTGGATGAGTCCCTAAACTCCTCTTTGCTTCAGTTTTCTCATCTCTAAAATGGGGATGATAATAATAGCATTTATTGTGTGGGCAAAATGAACTATTTGTTTGTAAAGAGCTTTGCAAACTTCAGGGCGCTATGAAACTACCAGTTATTATCATCATTATCATTGCTGTTGCGATTATTATTTCTGTTTCCCGATTCCCTGAATTGTTAGTGCCCTTTCCCATTTCCTTCTTTTATCTTGGATGCACTTCTCTGTTGACATGCTCCATCCCATCAGTAGAGCAGAAACTCCTTGGAGTCAGGGACTGATTTTCTCTTTGCCTTCATCTCCAACCCTTACGGAAGTATTTTGTACCGAGTACACAATTAACAAATGTTCGTTGAATTGGACTTGACAGCTCATCCTCACAAAGGATTTTTGAAGTATGCAGCATTTTTTCTAGTTAAATTTTGTCTTTATTAACCAATGACATTTCCAAGGCCATCACATTGAAATTGGGGGCAGAAAACTCAGTGAAGAGGGCTATTTGTTGCTCATGCTGTATGAAATGAAATGAAAGCAAGGTAAGGATGGGGGGTAGATGAGAGAAGTTATCAGCCTCATTTCCCCTCTCCCCCATCAAGGAACAACATTGGGGGAGAAGAAAGGAGGGATAAGATTGGAAAGGGGGGGTAATATTTTGGATGGCAGTGCCCCAACCCCTCCGTATTTCCTGGAGATGGAAGGAGATGATGAAAGTGCTTTCAGGGAGTAATGAGTAAATGATCTCCATGGACCATCACCTCCTTCTCCTGGAGTGACTGATGACATCCCCCTCTAGGTCCCTATCCACCCTCTAGGATTGGTACATTCACTGGGTAATCAATCCCTCTAGCATATATTAAAAACAACTCCACAAAGTAAGTGTTACAAATATTATTATCCTTGCTTTATAGATGGGAAACTGAGAACAGAAATGACTTACCCAACATCAAAAACTAGGCAACAAGTCTGTGACTAAAATCAGGGTTCTTTAAAGGCAAAATCAAAGGCACTGTTAATTGCACCATACCATCATAGCCTCCAAGGAGAACATTCCCCTCATGAGACAGTATCATTTTATCCAAAAGAAATAAGCAATTAATACTACTTCAGAATCTGATAAGTAACTCTGGATCATCCCATGAATTCTTTGACTGATGGGCAAGAGTAGCATGACTACCTGAAATCCAAAGAGAACACTAGAGGGCTAATACTAGACACTAATACTGATAGTAAACATTAGAGCAGTGGTTCTCAACCTTCCCAATGCCGCGACCCTTTAACACTCACATGTGGGTGTATCTGCATGTGGGCAGACCCGCCTGGAGATGGATACAGGAGCCGTGTCTCTGTTCCTTAGACCATCAGAAATATGTGTTTTCCGATGGTCTTAGGCAACCCCCAAAGGGGTCGTGACCCACAGGTTGAGAACTGCTGCACTAGAGAGTAATAATAGTCTTCTGCTACCAAAACTTTTTTCTGGAACTAAGAACAGAGTGAGCTTGATTGGTTTGGGTTTAACTTCCTTTTCCCTTCTCTTCATTTGGTAAAACTCAGATGCTCCTGTTGCTCTCTCCTCCTTAACTTGTCTCCTATGGAGAGGTGGCCCTTTCCTTTGCCAAGACAAACCCTCCATATGCATGAATAATCACGTTCCATCCACTCTTCTCCAGAATACTGCCCTATCATTCTCTAGTCTCTCGCCAACCTTCAGTCTCTCCCTGTCTACTAGCTGTTTCCTTCTTGCCTATAAACACACCATGTCTCCTCTGTCCTCAAAAAACCCTCACTTGATCCATCCATCACTGCTAGCTATAGTCATGTATCTCTTCTCCTCACAAGGCTAAACTCCTTAAAAAGGTTGTCCACAATTAGCACTTCCATTCCTTTTCCTTTCATTCTCTTCTTAACTCAATTCTTAGTCTTTTCTTAATTAATGATGACTTCTGAATTCATCCTTCAACCAAAACTACGCCTTCCAGTTAACAATTATTTCTTAATCACAAAATCCTTTTCTCAGTCTTTATCCTTCTTGATTTCTTTGCAATCCTTGACATTATTAATCACCATGTTCTTGATGTTTTCTCGTCTCTCTAGGTTTTCATAACATTTCTCTCTCCTGGTTCTGTTCCTGTTTGTCACGAACACGGAGAATGCCGCCGGGTTGTGACGGAGGCTCTCTTCTCTTCTTCCTCTGTACTATTTCACTTGGTAATCTCATCAGTTCCCAAGATTCAATTATTATCTTTCTGCAGATGATTCTCAGCTCCACTTATCTGGGCCTAAGCTCTCTTCTACCATCCAATCTCACATCTCCAACTGCCTTTTTGATATCTTGAACTAGAGGGTCTGCAGACACCTTAAACTAAAAATGTCCAAAATTGAACTCATTATCTGCCCCTACTTCCCCAACCACCAGCTGCCTTCTCCCTAACTCTCCTATTACTATGATAAGAGAGTACCACAATAATCACAGTCACCCAAGTTGGTGCCTTTGTGTCATTCTTGCCTCCTCACTCTCTTTGCTCGCCCATATCTATGTCCAATCTATTGCCGATTGCTGCAGGTTTTCTTGTCATAACATCTCTCTCATATGTACCTCCATTTTTTCCTTTTAACTTTCCTGCCTTCCTTTAAGTCACATCTAAAATCTCATTTTCTACAAGAAACCTTTCTAAATCCGCTACAATGTTAGTGTTTGTTGAGTCTCTTAAATTTTATTTATGTGTGTGTGTGTGTGTGTTTGGGTGTATATGTATATTGTATGTGTGTATATATGGCATGCATGTGTGTCTATATGTATATGTTTGGTGTGTGCACATATATGTGATGTATATGTGTATATGGCATATATGTGTGTATTATATACATATGTGTGGTGTGTTCAAATATGTATGGGTATGTGTGTTTGGGTATATATGTATGTGTATATATATGCATGTGTGTATATATCTATGCTTTGTGTGATCATAAATGTTTTCATGCTGTCTTCCCCATTGGACTGTGAACTCCTTGAGAGAATAGGGACTGTCTTTGTACACCTTACATCCCTTTGTGTCCCAGGTACTTAGCACATAGTAGACACTTAACACTAACCTGACTTTCTCTTCCCACCATCAGCCTTCTATGTGTCAGGCATTGTACTAATCACTGAGGATGTAAATACACTGAATGAAACAATCCCTATTTGTAAGAACCTTATAGTCTAAGGCAGGGGAGGGGAGGGGGGATTGCTGAGGAGTTGGGCCATGACCCAAAAACAACCAGGATAAGGAGAACACAAGGTGAAGCCAAGATTCTGAATAACATGTCAACCAAAAGTCAACCATTGACTCTGATTTTTTTTTTTGCCTTACCTTCCTGCTACATTTGGAGAAACCATGAACCATCAATGATAGTTTTCAAAGAAATCTTTGAAAAAAAACCTTCCTAAACACAAGGCAAAGTGAAGGCAATGTGGTGGAGTAGAATAAAACCAAGTCATTTCACATCTCTAGGTTTCTACTTCTAGGTCTATTAAATAGTAGGTGGAGGGTTACCAGGGGCAATGATGGGATTGGTCTGATATCTAACGTTCCTTCTAGTTCTTGATCCAAAGGAAGGCAGTGAATCAGAAACAATAAAATTTTATATTAGCAGAGCAGCTAGGTGGTGCAATAGATAGAACACCGACGCTAGAGTCTGGAGGACCTGAGTTTAAATTTGACTTCATACACTTACTAGTTAATAGTGTGACCGTGGGCAAGTCACTTAACCCCAATTGCTTCCTTCCCCACCCAAACACATAGACATACACACACAGGCACACACACGAGCACACACATGTATGTGTACTTAATGTTAGCACCTAACTCTACATGTTCAAAAGTGCCTCATCTTTCGTATTGTATTGACTACTTGTGAAATTCTGCCTCAGACTCCCTTTAAAGAAATGCTTCTTTCCTTAAAAGTTTGATTAAAGGGCTGTGTATTAAAGGAGGATGGGAAGGCAGGCTCCAGGGAAGAAGTAAAGGAGAGAAAGCAGAGAAGGAATTTAAAGTTATTGCTCTGGCCCAATTTCTAGCTTAGATTTTTTTCTTAACCATATGTCCTGGGTCACTTATTTAGGTCAGAATCAGCAGGCTATTTAGTCTGTCCAAATTCATACGTCTTAAATCCTTCGGAGAAAATGTTTGGCCATGCTTCTCACCCACCAGGAATTTTCTGGTAATTGTTATTTGCAGTCTTGTATACTCATCTCAGGCTTTTTTTCACAATTACCTAAAATATTGACTTTTTCCACTTACACTTGAAAGACCCCTAGGAGAAGAAGAAAGAGACATCAATTAAAGCCTATGTATCCATTCTGTGAAGAGAACCAACCATATCAAGGGACATCATAAATGGATTAAAGGGGTAGGGAACTGAATGAAGTGCACAAATCCAAAGAATAATGGTCACAATGCACCTTTGAAGTGAGCAAGAATTTTGGAGCTCATCTAGTCTAAGGGCCTCATTTTATAGCTGAAGAACCTGGAGTCCAAAAGACAGAAGTGATTTGCCTAAAATTGTACAGCTAATAAGGTACCCCACTTATTTCTTCTGAATGTAAGTCCAATTGTTTTTCCAAGGCACCAAACTCCACAGTAGTGAGTGACTCCCTTGGAGGGTGACAGCAAAGGGGAGGGAGTCAAGAAGATAAAGGACAAGGGAATTCCCCAGGTCAGCAGCAATAACTCGGAAACTGACTGTGCATATGCCCTAAAGAACAATGGGGACAAGATTGGGGACTCCCTCTTGGTCTCAAGGTTCATATATTTAGCAGAAAATACTAAATTATTTAATTATGCCTTTAAAATGGGAGCTCTTTGATTCTTTGAATGGAAGAATTCCCACCTCCAATTCAGAAGAACAGCTATTAAGAAATTAAAACTGAACAACAATTTCCTTTGTGATGCTCAATTATATTAAAGGTTGTGTAGGTAAATATTTAGCAATCAACTCTGCAAGATGCACTTTTAAGTTTAATCTGCATTATTCATCTTTTCTTCCTCACTTTCTTCAGTCTAGACAATGAATGGAGCACTAATTTGTAGCCTTTCCTCATTTCCAAAGTACAAATGGCAATGGACAGAATGCTGGGCCTGAGATCAGGAAGACCTGAATTCAAATCCAATCTTAGATACTAGCTATGTAACCCTGATCAAGTCCCTTAACCCTCTTTGCCTCAGTTTTCTCATCTATAAAGTGAGCTGGAGAAGGCAATGGGAAACCACCCCTGTATCTTTGCCAAGCAAACTCCAAATGGGGTCACAAAGAGTCAGACATCACGGAAAGGACTCAACAAGAAAAGTGCTCCCCCTGAAATGTCAATAAATGACTTTCCTGGGTGGCTAAGAGCTGGCTCCAGCATAGCCCTGAGTTCATCCTTATGTCACCCATGAGAGGTAGGAGGAAGAACACCAGATTCAGAGGCAGAAGACCTGGGTCAAAGCCCCAGTCTTCTCATGCCTATGCTACTTTGGGCAAGTCACTTCATCTCTGCTGTCCTTAAAGCAGTTATCTGTAAAACGGAAGGATTAGATGAGCTACAAAACCTATTGCAGCTCTTTTAAAAAATTCCTAAGGCAGCACCGTGAAATAAATAAAGAGAAGGCCTTGGAATCAGGAAGACCTGGGTTCAAGTCCTGCCTCTGACATTTATTGACTGTGACAGCAGCCACTTTACTTAAACTCTCTGTGTCCCTAGGCAATTCTGTAAGGCAACCGGCAGAACTAATCAGTATTGATAGGACTTTGCTCATCATCACAGATCTAGTCCAAAAAACAAAAAATGAAAGCCTTATACTCAGTCAGTCAATAAGCATTTATTAAGTTTCAACTGTATTGGGGCACTGTTAAGTGCTGAGAATACAAAGAAAGGCAAAGATATTCCCTGTTCTCAAATCTAACATACGCGATAACCTGCAAACAATTATGTATAAACACTCTGTGTACAGGATAAAATCAGACCCAAAGAATGGATTTCTGAGGCAGCCTTAAGAATGTTATTTTAAAGACTAGTTTGAGAGTCATAATGCTACAAGGCATAATTACAACCACAATCAATTTGTAACGCCTAATTCTTCATCCTGTGTCCCCAGTCCTTCTAAATTGCTTTATCCTTAAAACTGTCCTTGTGCTAGGCTCTCATCTTCCTCTTTCCTTTAAATCTTCTATCACTTTTTATCATTTTTTCTCAGCACATTTGTTTTCTGTGTTCTTCACCAGGGATTTACTTAATTTAAAACTTTCTAATTAGTTTAAAAATTCTTGGAGAGTTTCATCATATTTTCCCACTACAACTGAGTGGTCTTCTTGTCTTTCTCTGTCTCTCTCTCTTTGTATTTGTCTATCTCTCTCTGCTTTGTCTCTCTTTGTATCTTTCTGTTTCTATCTCTCTGTCTCTGTCTTTGTCTTTGTCTCTTTTTTCCTTTTTCTCTCTCTCTGTCTCTGTCTTTCTGTTCTGTCTCACTCTTTGTGTATTTCTGTGTGTGTGTCTCTCTCTCCCTGTCTTCCTCTCTCCCCTCCCCCCCGCCTCCCTCTATGTGTGTGTCTCTCTCTCTTTGTCTCTCTCCTCCCTCTGTCTCTAACTTTGTCTCTCTCTCTCCTCTCTCTCTATCTCTCCTCTCTCTCTATCTCTGTCTCTCTCTCTCTCCCCCTCTCTCTCTCTCTCTGTGTCTCTCTCTCTGTCTATCTCTCTCTGTCTCTCTCTTCTCTCTGTCTCTACTCTGTCTCTCTCTCTCCTCTCTCTCTGTCTCTCCTCTCTATCTGTCTCTGTCTCTCTGTCTCTCTGTCTCTCTCTTTCTTCTCACCTCCACTCCCACTGCTTCTACTCCTGCCTGCATGTGTTGTGGCATTTCCCAATTCGGCCCAAGAACACCTTCCCATTCTATTTCTTCTGTTTCTGGGGTTACATAGCTCATCTCCTAGAAAGTCCCATGATTCTCTGGAGGAGCTTCCTAGATCAGAAGGCCTTGCCCCAGGGCTGTTGTTGTTCAGTAGTTTGGTCGTGTCCAGCTCTTCATGACCCCATGAACCATAGCATGCCAAGGCCTTCTATCCTCTACTATCTCTTGAAGTCTCTCTGAGTTCATATTCATCATTTCCATGATGCCATCCATCCATCTTATTCTTCTGTCATCCTCTCTTCCTTTTGCTTTCAATCTTTCCCAACATCAGGGTCTTTTCCAATGAGTCCTGTCTTCTCATTATTTGGCCAAGGTATTTAAGTTTCAGCCTCAGTATCTGTCCTTGCAGTGAATAGTCTGAATTAATTTCTTAAGTATTGACTGCTTGGCCAAGGGACTCTCAAAAGTCTTTTCCAGCACCACTTCAGTTCAATTCAAAAGTGTCAATTCTGCAGTTTTCCTTATTGCCCAACTCTCACAGCCCTCCAGGGAACTGAGTTCATATTTCTGTGCACAGCTCATCTCTTCTCTCTTCCTGTCTCTCCCTAGTTTTCAGACTCCTTTTAAAAGGTCAAGTCCAATGGGTGTGTCACAGGTGCATGAACAAGTTATAAGTCACATCAATCTTCAAAAACTCATTATCTTTATGGTGTCCATGTAATAACAAATATGTAGCAAAAAGCAAAAAAAAGAAAAATGCACTTTATCAGTAAAGGCAACATCGATTCCAGGATAGAGTTTTCCTCAGTAAAGGATTTAAGTATATTAAGCCTGATTTAAGGATACATAATAATCAATCCCAGAACAAAGGGCCATAGAAATGGAGCAACAATAGCCCTAGACAATATGCCATACATAAATCTCATGAAAATTGTGAAGGACTGCCTTCCGGTAAGCTATTGTTGTTAGAATAGCTTTAAATCCTAAATCAAAGAAAGTGGTATCCTCTAAGTATGATCGAGCCTCTCTGTCAGCTGCCCTGTCTGAGCCTCTGGCACCAAAAGCAAGTGGCTGGACATTGGTTTAAAAAAAAAAGAATAACAAAGGTTGAAGAAATGTTGCCTTATTGTCCACCACAGCAACTTCCGAACTTCCAGAGTCCATCTCTGAGCTCCACGGCTGCAGAGAAAAGCAGAGAACTCAGGCATGGTCCAAAGGAGTGTCTTATGGAGGGGGATGAATCAGATTAAGACCCAACAAGAGAAAAGAGCACAATTGTAGCATGTGGTCCTGAGGCCAGTAGCAAGGGGCTATTACAATGTTCAGTGGATTGAGGAAGGAGGATATGGGATCATTCTCTAGAAGTCTTACAATGGGATTGACTGCAAGGTGGTTAAATGTGATCCTGCCTTAAGGCAAGGGATGTGGAAGAGACTTTTCTCTTGGTCCTTGATCACCTCCAATGTTTTATTACCGATGTTCATGACCCTAAACTTTCTGAAACAGTCCCACTTTCAAATAGTCTGGCCTACTGTCATCCAACACGATCTTATCTCCCAGAAACCACCATGTTTTGGCGAATCAAGACTTAGGATACTAATATTTATGTTCATTATTTATTAATTAATTGTGATATTCATGTTCATGTCATACAGCACATTAACATTTACAAACTACATTCCACACAATAATCTGTGAGGTTGGTAATATGAATAGTCATGTCCAGCTTATAGATGAGGAAACTGAGGGTAAAGAATTTACATGACATGCCTTGAGCTCCACAAAGCTGGAATTTGAATTTGGATCTATCCAGACTCCTGATCCATGGTTCTGTTGGTTGTACCGTGCTACTTATAATTCGAAGATTCAGAAATGTGACCTTGGAATCAGGCAGATCCTAGCCAAGTACTTTAACCTCTCGATGCCCCTAGGCAACGCTCTAAAATTATAAATTATAGAAAATTATTGATTTGCATTGGTGAAGGGAGTTTCTATACTATCTTCACCACCACCACCACCTCCCCTCAGGCCTTCGTGGAAAAAGCCCTAAACACTAAACCCAAAAGGGGTCTACTTTCCTTGCCACCACCTACACCAGCTGCCGCCATTAGTCAGGTAAGCACAAGAGCCTGAAGAGTTGGCAGCACCTCCAAGACCACTGGCTTTGTTTCCAGCTCAGCCCCTAAAGCCAATCATTCCAGAAAGTACCTCCTGTGCAAGTATAATCTGGCAGCTGTTTCTGCAAGAGTTGGAATCCCTGCCTTCTCAATAGTCACAGCTACCAAAAATCTGAAAAATAAAATTCTTGGAAAAGAATGTCTATTTCTATCTCTAGCTCTCAGCACAGTGCTTTGCATGTAGTAAATGCATAATACTCTTAAAAATTCCTTCCTTCCTTCCTTCATTTCTTCCTTCCTCCTTCCCTCTCTCCTTCTGCTTTCGGTTGAGGGTCCTTGATTTTCTCCATCAAGATCTGAGGGGAGGTGATGGTCAAGATAGTGAGAGCAATGTTACTTGACTGACATATGTGGTCTTCTGCCTTTCCTTCAGGGATCCTTTTTCCTTCATGTAGGCAGACTTGCCTATCCTGTAGATTGCAGTTGGTAGGAATGCCTATTGTACACTAATTTAAAAATATCTTTTGACTGAAGCAATAAAACTGTTGACCAGCCAGGTGTCCCCTTTTTAGGGTTCAGACAATGTGATCACAAAACTGATAACAGATTGCAGACCTTTTCAATTGAGGTCTCATTCCAAATGAAGTATGAATTGTTAGTCAGATCCTAACTCTGTCTGATCACAGGGATTGAAGAATGTGGATTGGTGACATCCAATCCAAAAGTCTCATTTGAGCCAAGAGTCTCTACCTCCTTCTTGACTAAAAGCTCTGAACGTAATTTCTAAGAAGACACTGAGATAACCTAAAAACCAAAAAACCATTATCATCACCACTTGGCTATGAGTAGTCCCTAAATCTGGTTGCAGGGCTTTGTCAGGTTAGGATTGACGGAAGTTTTTAAAAATGAATAAACAAGTTAAGAGCTAAATCAATTAATCACAGGATTGCCTCCTCTTAATCTTGGGTGATTTAGATCTCAAAGTTAACCATAGTAACGCGTCCTAAAACCCAGATACAGATACAAATAGTGGCAAATGGGGTCGAGACAAAATAGACTCATAAACTCAGAACTGGAAGAGACTTTAGAATCCATCTAGTCCAATCCTTTCATTTTACAAGTGAGGAAACTGAGGCCTAAGGAGGGTAAAGTGACTGGGCAGAAGCCACGTGGGTAATAACTGTGATAGATAAAATTTGAACCCAGGTTCTCTAATTCCACAGTCTTCTTCTTTTCATTACATAATAGTCCCTTTGAAAGAGACATAGTCAATGACTGATTGGTACAGTAATTAACTGTATAGATGTTCATTCTTCATACTCAAAAAGGACCAATGATATCATGATGTATTGACTACAGTGGATAATTCAATGCAAACTCAGAAAGTTCCACTACAGGTTGGGCGCAAATAGTCCATTTGAATATTTGGGGTGGAGATGTCATCTCACATTTCTTAATGAGGTACTGCAATTCTTTTTTTTTTTTCTCTTTCTTCACTCTTTTTTTTTTATTTACTCATTTACTTTTAATTTACAAGATTCAGTTCCACAATCACTTGAGTTTCAGATTTTCTCTCCTCCCTTCCCCCTCCCCCCATGGTGGTGTGCAATCATGTATAGGATCTGCAAATACTTTCACATTG
>CM053589.1:7881994-7907909 GCA_028646515.1 Pseudochirops corinnae | reverse complement strand
GAGTTTAGGTATCTCCTTCCATCTTGAGGCTTATAGAGTTGTCTTTAGCTGTGCGTTGTTGAGGATAGTCCAGTTTATCAAGGTTGGTCATCATATGTACAATGTGTCTGTGATTGTGTACAGGTTTTGCCTGGTTGTGCTCTTCTCACTTAGCATCAGTCCGTATAAGCCTCTCCAGGTAATTATGAAGTCCATCTCCTTCTCATTTCTTATAGCACAATAGGTACTGCAATTCTTTGCTCATAGGGAATAGTGCCTTCTTTGATGTAAGTATGTCATGCTGGGGGCGGCTAGGCGGCACAATGAATAGAACACCAGCCCTGGAGTCAGGAGGACCTGAGTTCAAATCTAGCCTCAGACACTTAACACAAAAAACTAGCCATGTGACCTTGGGCAAGTCACTTAACCCCAACTGCTCTACCTTCCCCCCCTCCAAAAAGCAAAAAAAAAAAAAAGAAAAAGCATGACATGCTGGGCAGTCTTGTGCCAGTGTCTTCCCTGTCTCATAATCAAAACTAAAGTTCTTTAGAGAGACTTTGAGAATGTCCTTGTATCACTTGTTCTGACCTCTGTGTGAGCACTTGCCTTGTGTGAGTTCTCTGTAAAATAATCTTTTAGGTAAGCATACATTTGGCATTCCGGCTACATGACCAGACATTATGGAAATGTCTTTAAACCTCAAATCAATGATGGCAACATATTTCTATCTTCGCTCTTAGCACACACTTCATGGCTTTTCAGAATCTGGCTAAAGGTTATTGATAACAGCTTGAGATATTGAGATATAATAATTCCCAGGGGTATTTGTTCTTTAAAATGCATTACCAAATTAAACAAGGTAACTCTTAAAGAACAGGTCACAGAATCACAAAATCTCAGAGGTGGAATCATCTCAAAAAAGATTGTGGAGACAATAGGGACAATTACAATTCATTATATAAGGGGGTGACCTAGTCAATCTCATGGTTGGATTTAAATTTGACCTCTGATACTTATTACCCATGTGACTTCTAGAAAGTGACTTTACTTAACTAGGCCTCAGTTTCCTCATCTGTAAAATGAAGAGATTGGACTATACGGATTCTAAGGTCACTTCTAAACCCATACCTGAACAAGAATGCTCTGTACAAGATATTCAAAAAAATGGCTATCCGTATTTTGTTTCAACACCTCCCATGAGAAGGAACTCACAAAGGAAAATGAGATTCACATCCAGATACAGAACCAATGGGATCCAAATACAGATTGAAGCATATTTTCTTTTCACTTACTTTGTTATTTCTCATGTTTTTTTTAAAATCTGTTTCTTCTTTCACAGCTGTAACTACTATGGAAATATTTTTTCATGATAGAATATGTATAAACTAGATCAAACTACCTACCATTTTCAGAAGAGGGAAGGGGAGGGAGAGAGAGAGAAAAATTTGGAATTCAAAATCTTGTAAAAGTGAATGCTAAAAATTTTCTTGACATGTAACTGGGGGAAAAATAAAATACCATTTTCAAAAACATCTCTAGTGAGGAGAAGTTCACTATCTCCTGAGGTAACACATCTACTTTTAGATAGATCTAATTATGAGGCAGTCAGGTGGTGCACTAAACAGAACACCAGACCTGGAAACAGGGAAACTCCTCTTCCTGAGTTCAAATCCAGCCTCAGATACTAGCTGCATGACCCTGGACAAGTAACTTAATCCTGTTTGCCTCAGTTCCTTATCTGTAAAATGAGTTAGAGAAGAAAAATGGCAAACCACTCCAGTATCCTTGCCAAGAAAACCCCAGATGGGATCATAGAAGAGTGGACATGACTGAAGAATGACGGAGGGACAAAACTGTAAGGAACTTTTCTTACTCGCATCTATCCAAAGTCTTCTCTTTGCTCCTAGTTCTATCCTCTGCAGCTAAGCAAATTAAGTCTAATGTCTCTTTTGCATGACAGTCCTTCCAATATTTGACACCTAGTTCATCAAGTCTTTCCCCCACTCCAGTCCATTCTCCACTCAACTGTGAAATTGGTTTTCTTATAGCACAAGTTTGGTCACGTCACCACCTTCATTCACTCAACTGCAGTGGCTCCCTATTATCTCCAGAATCAAATATAGAATCTCTTTTTGGCTTTTAAAGTCCTCCATGAGCTGGTCCTTTCCAATTTTTCTAGTGTTCTTATGCTTTATACCCCTCTCCCCCTCTCTCCTACACACTCCATAACCCAGTGATGCTGGTCTCCTTGCTGCTCCTCACACTGTTCACTACTCATCACTATGAGGTGAAGAGGACAGAGTGCTGGGTGTGGAGTCAGGAAGAACCCAGTTTACATCCAGTCTCAAGTAACCTTGGGAAGTCACTTAATCTCTGCCTCAGTTTCTCAGCTGAAAAGGATAATAATAGTACCTATCTCCTAAGCTTGTAGGGGCAGCTAGGAGCAGCTGGGGCTGGAGCCAGTAAAACCTGAGTTCAAGTGTGGTCTCTGACATTCCTAGCTGTGTGACCCTGGGCAAGTCACTTAACCCTGTTTGCCTCAGTATTTTCATCTTTAAAATGAGCTAGTAAGGAAATCACACCCCACTCTAGTCTCTTTGCCAAGAAAACCCCAAATGGGATCATGAAGAATCAGACACGCCTGCAGTGACTCAACAGTAACAAACCCAAGACAGTTGTAAAGTGCTTAACACAGGATCTAGAAAGTAGTAGGGAATATGGAAGTGCTAGTTATCTCTGTTGTTGCTGTTATTATCATTATTTGATCTGGACCCTGGGCATTTTCTAACTGTCCCCCCCATGCCTTGAACCCTCTCCTTCCCTATGTTGCTCTGCCTCAGTTTCCCTGGCTTCCTTTTCATCACAGCCAAAATTCTACCTTCTGTGACATCCCTTCATTCTCGTGCCCTTTACCTATGGATTATCTCCTCCTGATCCTGTCTATCTCTTGTTCATATAATTATTTCTCAGTTCCTTTCACCCATTCTTATATGGCAGGATAGCACAATCCTGAGGTCTTTCACTGTGAGGATACCCGTGCCAACAAAATTGCAGATCCTTAAAGAACAAAAGAATTGTTGACTTATTCTCAAAGACAGATAAGGATACTAGATTCCAATTTACTTCTGTGTTACTGAAGTATCTCTGCCCTTCACCCCCAGCCCTTGCCACAAACAGCCACCTTTTTTTCCTAATCATTGTCCCAGAGGGGCTTGCATTCTCTTTTTAATGCTTTTGGGATGATTCCTCCTGAAGTCTCCGGCTCCTCTTGCCCAGATTTCCTATAGGTATTTTCACAGGTTTATGTCTTTTTCTCTATCCTGTTGTTTCTGAAATAAGCATGGGAACTTGCTTTTAGATTGGTGGTATCTTCATGTAGTTTGAGAGCAGTTGCAGGATTCTGAGGTGCAGTACAACGAAGGGTGGAGCATGACAAGACAGAAGACAGTATGAGATGGGAGTCAGCTGAGAGAGGGTAAAATAAGCCAGCTTTCTTGGGGAAAGGGAGGAGGGAAAGCAGTCAGGAAGGATGAACACAGATTAGGTCCTACTGGGATCTCCAACGGAAGGAAGGCATTAAAAACTGATCAAGCTAGGTGAGTTTTTGTAGGATTCTTATCTGGGACAAACGGGACCAGGGATTGAGGGGGGAGAATAAGGACCCTAGATCTGGTATACAGAGTCCAGTATTGATTCATCCTGGGGACAAGAGGCTGGAAAATTACCAGCTAGTGGATATTCAAATTCCCCTCCAGTAGGAAAAGGGATTTTCAACGATTATGCAGGTCTTACTTTGGTGGAGTGACTTAAGGGATTTGAACCTCCCTGGTGGCTTCTTAATTTAGCAGGGTTAAGAGGCTACTGAAATCCTTACAGGATGTTTGTTGCTGCTATTATGACTGTTTACTGCTGGTAATGCCAAAGAAACAGACTTAGATAAAGAGGCTAAAGGGGAGGGAGGTAACATGGTAGAACTGATTGAGAGCCAGACTCAGTCAGGAAGACTTGAGCTCAGCTTCTCCTCTGACATATACTGAGTGTGTGTGACTCTGGGCACTTAATTTCTCAATACTCCAGGTAACTCTAAGACTAAATGCAAAGGAGCTGCTGATTTGTGTTGGTGGAGGGGCATTTCCCCACCGGGAATTCTTTATACTGATCATATCTCAGATTTGGACCACACAGAAAAAAATGTCAGGGGAGGGGTGACACTGGAGAAGAGGAGATTACAAAATTATAGAGAGGGAGAAAGACAGAGAGAGGGGGGGATAGAGAGACACAGACAGTCAAAGGAGACAGAGAGAGAGAGACAGAGAGAGAGAGGGGGGAGACAGACAGAGACAGAAAAAGAGGAGAGGAGAGAAAGACAGAGACAGAGGAAGGAAAGAGACAGAGAGACAGACAGAGGGAGAAAGAGGAGGGGGGAGAGACAGAGAGACAGAAAGAGAGACAGAGAGAGAGAGAGACAGACACGGGGGGGGGGAGGGAGGGAGACAACAACTTTTGTCTTAAGTGCATATGCAAGCAGATTGCTGTTTTCCTAGATTCCTCTATTCAGTAATACATTCTTTTATTTTCTTCCCAGTCTAGTTCAAGGTTTTAGTTGGGGTGAAATTGTCATAACCTTCACCCTATACTTTAAAGGAAAAAAAAATCCCATTTTGGGTTCACATACACAGACCTCCAAGTCACCACAAGAAATAGGGCTCTTACTGGCTCTCCAGAGCCAATTCTTAAGTTTTCAGTGTGAGTATTTCTACCTCACAAATGAGCAAATACTGCAAACCAGGGCTTGTTTTCTTGTTTTGTTGGTTCTCTCTAGATTTAAGAAAGCGATGGAGGAAATAATTGATAATCCAGATTAAATTTCAAAGTGTGCCCTACCTTTTTGGAAAGCTGGTTATTAAAGTTTTACCAACACCCCACTATAAGGGCCACCTAAGATTGGGACCTGATTTTACATAAAGACTCTGAGAAGGTGCGTTTATATTTCAAAGAGAAATAGATCAAGGTTGTCATTCTCAATCACATCCCCCAGTTTTCCGTAGGGAACTATGTAGAGTCGTTAGCTTAGTCTCCAATATAAAGAATTCTGGATTAGTGTGAATGTTCCAGAGACTTTTTCCTTTCAAGGAATGATTATCCCCAACAAATCACATCAGAATCTAGTTCAGCAACCCTCTGCGATAGGTGCTATCATTGTCATCATTTTAGAAATGAAGAAAATTAGGCTCAGATAGGTTGTGACTTCCCCAGGACTACCCAACTAGCATGTGATCTGTACAGAGTTCTTTCTGAATCTGAGTGCAGCCCTCCAGCCACTGGATCAGTCCTTTGGGACTATCCAAGTCCCTGAGAGTAGTCTGACAGAATTTCCCAGAGCACCAATCTTTGGCTTAGCTACAGAAAAAGTTTCCTAAGTTGACTTTTCCATGACGTACTTAAAGGCAGATTTGTTTAGAGTATGTCATGGGACATACAATGGAGAGCTAGGGATGAGAGAGGAACAGATTGGTGGGGGAAGAATAGACAAGGAACAGCAGAAATGGTTAGCTCTTTAGTCACTAAAAACCAAAGAATTTTAAACAAGGAAGGGCTGGTTCCTGCACAGAGACAAACTACTACCATCCTCATAGAACTGAAGAAACACAACAGACCAAAGAACAAAAAACGACTGGGCTCACTGAATCCAATACTTCCTACTACCCTTTCTTTCCGAGGGCCAGTAGTACAAGCCAAACCCTCCCAATGTGGTATCTCAGACAACATGGCATGATGAGAAAGCATCAGAAGAACTGAGCTTACATCCTAACTCTGCCCCTTGTAGGCTGGGAAACTGAGCAAATTACCTAATTTTTCTGAGTCTCCTTCCTTCACCTATGAAATGGAGCTAAGAATGAGAATTACGGTTATTTTGGACCTTTGATTTCATCCTCACCTCTGTATAAGCAATGCAGTATTCACAATGCCTACAGTAACTATAAATATGCTGATATGGTTATTAATCACAAAATGTAACAGGCTCTCTACATAAGAAATATAGCTAGAGCACTCATTTAAATACCAGAAAACTGAGTCCCAAAACCAGAAAGTCAAAGCCAACACAGTAGTTACAAAGTTGGCACATGTAGTTAAAGTAGTAAACACCCACATCCTCAAGCCTTCAAACAGGACAGGCTACCTCCAGCAAAGGTCCTCCTCTCCTCCTGCATGCAACTGCTCAGCACCCAGGCAGCTCCCAGCAGTTC
Organism: Pseudochirops corinnae; assembly: GCA_028646515.1. Classification (NCBI taxonomy): domain Eukaryota; kingdom Metazoa; phylum Chordata; class Mammalia; order Diprotodontia; family Pseudocheiridae; genus Pseudochirops; species Pseudochirops corinnae. The sequence goes on along the minus strand of CM053589.1, from coordinate 7,901,682 downwards.
CTGCCCCAGGCAGTCCTCAGGAGTCCTTAGCAGAAATTCTGGCCAGCTCAAAGAAAAAAGAGTTCCGCTGCTGCTGCCCCTGCCTCTGCCCCGCTTCCAATCAGCACCTCACGGAGACTAGCTGGGTTCCAGCTTTCTCTTGCTCCACCCCTTCCTGCTACGTCAGCAAGTTCAAAGGGTGTGGAAGATCTTCAAATCCCAGGACCGTTACAACTGCCCAGCAAGGAAATGCCCTTTATCAAGTCAGATCAACATCTGCTCTGCAGCTTTTAGAGAGAGCTCATAAGTTAAGGGTCTTGCCCAGGATCACACAGCCACTATATGTCATAGGTCAGAGTTTTGACTCTGAGCCTGCCTCTTGATAATAATATTATCATCTGTTATCATTGTTGTTACAGAAAATTCATTCTCATTTGATGAACTTCAGATATAAATTGTCCTGGGACAAGTTATTATCCTGCTAGTATTCTTTCATATATAAAGCAGCATGATGTAATGATAATAAGAACATAGTTAACAATAATATGACATTCATTCATATGGCATTTAATATGTGCCAGGCACTGTGTTAAGTACTTTACAATTGTTATTTCATTCTGATCCTTACAACAACCTTGGGAGGTTTGTCCCCATTTTACAGATGGGCAACTAAGGAAGACAGTGGTTAAGCAACTAGCCCAGGATCATACAACTAGCAAGTGCCTGAGGCCACATTTGAACTCAGGTCTTCCTGACTCCAAGCCCAGCGTATTCCCTGTGCCACCTAGCTGCCCTAGTAAAGAAAGAGTTGGCAGCATAGCTGTGAAAATCTGCGTTCAAGTCTTGCCTCTAACACATACTTGTCTGTGTGTCTCTAGGCAAGTCACCTCACTTCCCAATGTTCAGAGTGATTCCCTACAACCATAAATTGGCAAGAAGAGTTTCCTCACCAGGAGTTCACAATACACACGAAATGATAAGTCCAGTCTCTGTCCCCAATTAATGTTCTGTACGCCATCACACAAGTGGATAAAATAACTGTTGTTTGTATTTGACAAAAAGTATGAAGATCTTTGCTCATCCTTGGTAGGTTCCTGCTTCTGAAAGCATCCCCAGTGCAATCCCAGTAGCAGAGGGGATGATTGGTCTTTCTGCTATGAAACAATTGTTTTATTCTTCTGTCTTTGTATTTTAATAGCTTTAACTTGCATGTAGTTTGGACATGATGAGTATTTGATAATAGCATATCTGTGCAGATCAGTGTTCTATTATAATGGTCCAGATCAGTTTATTGGTTGTTCTCTAGGATATTTTGAGGTCTTTGTTTGTAGCATAAGAATTTATTGTCTGTCAGTCAATAAAAGATATCAAAATTCTGGTGTGTTATTATGGCCACTAGATTATATCTTGCTAGGTGTTCAATATGTGCTAATTTTTACAACCTACAATGATATGTTACACCAGTGGTTCTCAACCTTCCTAATGCCAAGACCCTTTAATACTCGTATGTGGGCATATCTGCATGTGGGTAGACCTGCCTGGAGACGGATAGAGGAGCTGTGTCTTGGCTCCTAAGACCATCGGAAATATGTATTTTCTGATGGTCTTAGGTGACCCCTGTGACCCCTGTGAAAGGGTCATTTGACCCCCAAAGGGGTCGTGACCCACAGGTCGAGAACCACTGTGTTACAGTCACTACTATTGTTTTGCCCTGATCCATTTCTCTGGGTTTCTAATTTTTCTGTACTTTCTGGTGGCAGTGACACGGATCTGAACCGCTCACATAAATCCTTTCATTTCCATGCATAAATCTGCACGACAGTCATCTGTTCAGTGATTGCTGGACAACATATCACTAGCTGAGTTCATGTGGATATTGCCCCTGGAGAGCCTTTTGATTCCATTCTTGGATCTTGGCTATTGCATAGGTTGCATACAGAGGTAAAATATAACCGTTACATTAGAAAAAGTGCATCGGCACAAACCTCCGGGCCCGTGTTATTGTTCAGTGAAATAATGTCTGGTGTTTCAAGGTATTCTTGTAAAAAATTGTTTTTACGAATTTGTCACATTTTCAGAGTATTTGTCAATCTTCTTCCTCCTTTTTAGTGAGGGAGTTCTAGTCTCTCCATAGCAACCTTTGGGTGATGTGCCCTATATTTCATTAATATTGTCTAGGTTTCTTGTTAGGATACCTTTCAAATCTGTTATATCTGTTTGTAGTTCCAAAGGTATACATTAAGACTGATATTACATATATGATAAATGCTTCAAATGTGTTTTTTCCCATTGGGCTTTTATTTCAGCATGCCAGTACATCTCTTCCCAGCCATGGTGTTTGGTGTATCTGGAGGACACCAAGGTTTTTATAAGCATTGCCTTTATGCACTGGCTGAATTTAGATTTAAGTCTGAAGCCTTCAGTCTCTATCTTTCCTCAGCATATGTTAATAATTTAGACTTATTGAGTCCAATAACATTTTGATATCATTGGAGAAAGATTCCACAAGATGAACATGTTTAATGTGTTTTTCAGTGAAGTCACATGATTTTATATCATCCACATATATCAAATAATTAATAACATGTTTTGATACAACTACCTTTCTAAATCAGAAGTCATGGACAATTCTTTTTAGGACAGTGGGTATTAATGGTTTGGGCCCAGTCCTGGTTAGCTAGATTTCTGAGTAGACTGCATAGATGACCCCAGAAGAGCAGGGACAAGGTTTTGTGCGTCCTAGTCAAGGTCTGAAAATTGCATCCTGTGATTGAGAGGTTTTGAACTTTTGCTATTAACACATAAACTTTGAACTATAACAAGTTGATAGTCATGTACCATGGAGGATTGTTTTGTGGAATTACAAATGCGTGTGTATATTGATTGGGGTAAGGGGATAGCTTGTATAAAGGAATATTTATTCCAAAGGTATACCAAGAACACACCAACATCAATCCCTGCCTTAACATCAAAGGAGGCATAATGTCCCTCTATACCACTTCAGCCTCTGGGGAGGGAAGGGGATTAGGTTTGCCCAACTCCACCTGGGTAAAGAATTGAATGCTTTAGGCAGTTGCATGGCACCTAGAGCCCCCCACTCCACAAACACATGTGGAGCCCCCAGAATATTTGTAGCATCCTGAACCAAGGAGATCAAGACACTCTATGGATGAATCCCCCTCTGCTCAAAACCATAGTTCATGTGACCCTATGATGTGGACTTTTTCTCTAGTCAGCTAGAGAACACAGTTAGTTCAAAGCAAAAGCATTTAACAAAAGAGCATAGTAAGAAAAGTTGCAATAGAACATTTTCTCTATAAACCTAGAGCATTCTCATCCACAAATACACACACCACCAGCAGAAAGGACAAGTATAGGGATCACATCTGAGAGGCATACACAGGAAGCATATGGACACATGTGGTAGAGTGACATGTGTCTAAGACTTAAGGATTAGAGGATGTCATTACTCTGTTTTTGGGGGGCCTGCTCCCCTTTAGGCATCATTCTACTGGGCCAGTCATGCCTGCTAGGTATAGGCCTATAATCTCAGCTGAGTACTGCTCTGCTGAGCTTGTGGCTCCTGAGAGATGGGTAGCCTTGTCGGGGACTTATGCCCTCTGCTACCAGTTTCTGGGTTTACCTCTTTGGGGTCACTTCCATGGCAGACTGAAGTCTACTAGAGTATACTAACAAGAACTTCAGGTTGACACCATATCTAGCTTAGGCAGAGTGCCTCCCTTAAGCTAAATCCCTTCTTTTCAACCCCCATGTTTGGGTTCTGTGGAAGATTTCTCCTGTAAATAACTACCTTAGATTTTCATTTGTTATATGAGGGAATTGCCCTACACCCCTCTCTCATTGTAAGGGACAGCTAAAGTTTTAAATGTGTAAGCACAGCGATTTACCCACTGTGATCTCTTCAGTGTTAACCTCTTTGATTAAGAAGGGAAGCAAATAGTTAAGCAAGCTAAGCAGCCTCTGGGGGCTTTAAAATAACTAAGGAATTTTGACAGAAGACAGTCCAGCTGTGGCACAGACAGGCTTTGGAGGATCATAGGTCTTAGATGGACCTTAAGGAGGCCCCCTTGCACCCATCTCAGAGGGCAGCAAGGGAGAGGGGAGGGCAATGAGCCCGGAGGGAGTGTTTTACTTCCCCTCCTTATTAACTATATTATTGGAGAAAATGAACTAATAACAGACATCCCTCTGGGAGCAGTGAGGGCAAATATGGACACAGAATGCTAGCCATCTGCAGCAGAGAAAGGTTTCAGGGAACATGACCCCACATAAGAGAGAACGCTGGCTATAGATTCTGGAAAGGCCATGGGCACTTTGCGAGAACTCTATAAAGGGAGAAAAAGATTTCCAGTGACCAAGAGTTGTGAACCTTTTGCTACATGTGCACCACACACGTACCTCACCATTTTTATGCTCTTAAATTGAAGGCCGTTCTCCTTAAAAGCGTATGTGGGCAGAGAGCACACCCCTAATCTGGAGAGTTTATAATTATTGTTATTTTGATACCACCTTAGTAAATGCCCTTTGCTAAAGGGGCTGACTGGTCTGTTTACTAAAAGGAAACGCACGTAGGGGTGTTGCAGTTTGAGGTGCTGGGAACCCCAAAATGTTAGAGTACAGAGGGTCTGCCTTGAAAGAATTTGACCACTCAAACCATCTTTTGGTGAGAATAGCGAGGTTTTAACGTAAAACCAGTAAGGCAGGCTAGATTCCTAATAACTGCAGCTTTGTATAGCCCATGGGAGTGGGCAGAGTTCCTAGTGACTGTAAATTTGATGAGGATGGGATTGATACTTACACTTATATACAGAAAAGACGGAGAGAAGATTTGGATGGGATTAAGGAGTGGTCAGTAGCCTCAGGAGGAGGGGGACCCAGGTCCAAACAGTGAAAAGATCCAGATGGGATGACAGAGAATCAAGTAAACTAATTAAATAATCAAGGTGGGCAGGATGGGCCAGATGCCTTGGGTGGAGGCCCCCGTAATCTGGGCTACTGAAGTGTATGGGAAAATTCAGGGTCCAGGTCCCACCACCTCATAAAGAGCTCACAAATACTAGAAACTCTCAACCCCTCAGTGCTGCCTCTAGAACTCTGAAGAGAAAAGTAGTCAACCAACACTCTAGGGAACCCAACCAGCACGTGCAAAGGCAAGCTGGGAGAGTAGTCCCAAAGGGTCTGCCACGCTTAGCCTACAAATGAAGCAAAGGTGAGCTAACTGGCAAGGTCATGGTTTTCTACCAACCTCATCTGGATTCCTGCTTTTAGGGTGCATTATGTTTCAGCAGGAAAATCCTGTTGTTTCCATGCCGTTTTTCAGTCAGAAACCTATCTCCCTACACATGTAAGGCTCTGAGCAGAGTCTCCCACTAGAACACTGCCATCCCAACAGCCTGCAGGAGTTCAGCTATTATTAAAGACCGTGGGAGCTTAGAGTTAGGGAAGATTTCGATTGGGCCAGGCCCTCTGCCCAGTTCAATGGCACCTCAAGGTTTAATGCCTCCCTTGATTTCCAAGTCCCTTCTAACTTCCAAGGGATGCAGAGGCACAAGGCCAAGCTGAAAGGCAAGTACAGCTGGGGCTTATTAATAGCAACCCAGAGTCAAGTTGGAAGGCAACAAGCCCTTCCCTCTTCTGTTGGCTCAATCAAATAAGCCATCTGGAGAGAGAAATCTGACTTCAAACTCCATACAGAAACTCCTTAAAAGCCTAGAACACAAGTTTTTCCTCAGCTGGCAATGTGGACTTCTTCACTGTCTCAAGTCATAATTGTGACTTGCAAACTGTGAAATCAGGAAAGTGAGGGCTTTTATGTGTGTTAAGCAGCCTCAGGAACCTTAAAAGCCATGATCTCGCTTCCTCCACTGTGAGAAAATAAAGATGTGTGAGATACTGATTTGGTGTTTGGGACAAGTTTGTAAACACTTTTGTAATCCCATCACTGGCTCTGGGTTCAGATGACTTTTCTGTTCTATTCAGCAATGGCAGGACCTACTTTCAAATCTGGCTCTGTTATTTAATGGGCGTGGGGTAATAGAGCTGGAAATTGCATCCATGGCTGGCATGAGGAAGAAGGATGGAGAGAGAAAACATTTTACTTGACCCCTGAAGCCCTGAATCGGGGTCTGGAGGAATTCCAAAGCAAAATGCTGTTATTTCCAAGCTGAGGCTTTTTTATTTTTTCATTGACAGAAGAGGCAAGCCTCAGAGTAGGTTGGAAAAAAAAAACTCCCCTATATTCAGATCTTCAAATGGTGCTTATGCTTAACAGCAAAGTCAAATGGGCTTTGCTCCCCCTCCCCACAGCCCAGCCCTCTGCTTCCACCCTCTGCTGTTCACATTCACAGTATGAGTCTATTCCAAATGTGGTTCTGGGCCCTGTGAATTTGATGACCCTAAAGCTCCTTCCTCCAAACTTTGGCTCATGAAGGCCACCCAAAAAAGCCAGCCCCCCCCATAGGCAGACTCAGCATGCTATAATTTCAGGGAGCACATAAATCCTTTCCTCTACAGAACCCCCATTTTCCTTCCAGGTCACCTCAAGTTCCCATTATTCAAATCTCTCACTATGTTGGTTTCAGGCATTGGATTGCCAGAAAACTGTGGTTAACATAAACTTATACCACCCAGTCTCAGTTGTAAGGGATTGTGTTTAATGGGCACTATTCATAATGATTTTTTAAGCTGCTGACACAAAACCAAGTCCTCCCTGCAGTCTCCATAACATCTCCACCCTTTTTCTCATCCCATCTCCTTTTAAATAGTTCATAACAGCAACCAGCGGTGATAAGACATGACTAGTTAGAGGGAAAGGGTAGGCCCAAAGACTGAGTCACAGGCTGAACAGAGGGTTAGTAACCTGGAAAACCTATCCGAGCACTAATTCAATTTGTTCCCACTGGTGTGGTGGAAAGACTGGGAGTCATCAAGACTTGGCTCCAGCCCAAGGTTACAGGCTGATGCCACATCATCCCCTTCATACCCCCTATGCTCCAGCTAAACCCACCTGTTTGCTGCTCCTCATACCCTACTATCCATCTCTAACCTACATGCCTCTCTTTACATAGGCTGTTTTCCATACCTAGAATGTTCTGCTCTCGGCCATTACCTCTTGGAATCCCTAGTTCCCTTCAGACCCAGGTGTTGCCTCCTCCAAGGGGCCATTCCCATGGACATTAGTATACTCCACCCTCCCCAATACTTGATTTATTTTGTTCCTCATCCAGCATGCACTTATTTGTGAATATGTATAGACACTCCCACCCACCCACCCCCAGGAACTATCTCATACTGATAAGCCCAATGCCCAACAGCGCCAGACATGGACCCAGATGGCTCTGGAGGAGACAGTGAGGCTGGTGACCTTGCACAGCCCTCCCTCACTCAGATCAAAGTCAACTGCAAGCCATGTCATCATTTCCCTAGTGTCATGGTCCTCTTTGAGGACAACAACACGCTAGAAACACAATAAGGGCTTACTAAATATCAGTTGACTTGTTGGTGACAAGGTCCTTGTCTTGACTCCTCTAGGGACATGTTATTTTTTTTATGTCTCTGCCTCAATTTTCTTATCTATAAAAGGAAAAAATTGGACTAGATCAGTGGTATTGAACTCAAAAATGGGAGGCCACCAAACCATACATAAGGATACCCGATGGCCACATGTTGACTTAGAAAACCACATATTAACATTATGTGTGTCATACTGTATTTTTATCATGTGAAATATTTCTCAATTACATTTTAATTTGGTCCAGGCTATACTCATGAGTATTAGCAATTGTGTTGCTGGAGTGGATAAATTCTAAAAGACCTCGTAGCTCTGAAGTTCAGTGGTTCTCTCCAGTTTGATGGCTAAAACATTATCAATCAGATTACCCAGCAAAGCTTAAAAGACACACAGCCTCACTTTAGCAAGCATCCCACTTTAACTCATTATCATCCATCCTCTCACTTCTTGGACCTCGTCATTCTTTCCATTCATCAGCTCTGCCACCCCTTTACCACCTGCCATCCCTACTGTGTCCAGAACAGTCTTCAAAAAAAGGCTCTCCTCAAACTACTGAACTGACCAAGGCAGGTGAGTGTCAAAGCAAGAGATTCACATCAGAGCATCAAATACTGGTATTGGGGGAGGGGGCGCTGTGTGTGAAGGGTAGGGGAGTAAGGAGGAAGATACCCCAAGGTCATTGAGTGTCTTGATGGGAAGTTGGGAAAGAAGAAACTTTTCCTCCTTTCCAATGCTCCCTGCTGCCTCAAGTATGCTAGGCCCCCATCTATTATCTGTGTCATTGCTAACATGAAGCATGGCTTAGATCAGGAATCTTTTTGCAGACTCTTAGATGAAAAACCAAATGAGCACAAACTTCTCAAAAGCTTTATTAGCTTGTTTCACCATGATAGGATCTCCACCCAAAGCTTCCACTTCTTTGAATCTGCAGCACTGTAAATATATTAGCTCCCACAGTTCCATTTCAGCTTGGAAATGAACATTATACAGTATCTACTGCCATCTTGTGATCATCCTTAGCAGCTCCATGCCAAAAAATGCCACCCAAAAGGGTCTATCTCACAAACTTGCTCCTGTTTAGTTTCAGGTGAAATCAATATGCAGTATTAAGACTTTGGATTACACATATTTTCAAGAGATACCATGATTTTATACCATGCTAACTCTAGTTGCAAAGTGAGAGTCCATGGCCCTAGGAAACCAGTTAGGTCACAATTGGCATTATCTCTTCCAGCTAGTCAGTCCAATCAACAACCTTATTAAGTTTTCTCCGTGATCTGAAGTGTTGTGCGGAATTGAAAAGGAAATCATCAAGGTACCAGTCCCTGTCTCCTCACCCCAAAATATTTGGTCTGGAATAATTTCTAGACTATTTCATTAATTTGCTTATAGTATAGACGTGGTGTTGACTCACCTTATCTTTGCAGGAGTTCTTAACCTTTTTGTGTGTCACGGACCCCTCTGGCAGCCTGGTAAAATGTATGACCTTTTTTCAAAATAACATCTTTAAATAATTCAAGGAAATGTCCCATTTCAGTTGGAGGTTAGTAAATAATGATATAATTTTTCCCCATCCAAGATCACGGACTCCTTGACATCCATCCACCGGCCTGTTGAGAGTCCTTGAACTCCAGGTTAGAAACCCTCATCTGAGAGGGAGGTTGCGAGGACAGGGCTCCAAAAAAAAAGTTCAAGGCTGCCAAAGGTTCAGTTGGTGTATGGACAGAGGTGCCATCTAGGGAAAGGAATGCAGAGCAACCATCCTTATCCAGCAAAACTAACTCAAATCTGGCTCTGCTGCCAAATGTGGCCACAACTATCTGTTCTTGTGAAAGTGCAGTGCATCACCCAAAACAGATTATCCAAAAATCATATTTACTTGACTTAAGAATGTATTGCTGGATTTTATTTGGCAATGTGCTTTCTATTCTCCAAAAAGGTTATTTGGCACAAGGGCTGGAAAATTTGTCTTAGAATCAGGAAGATGGGTTCAAAACCTTCCTCGGATACTGATATATATAAATGTGGGGAAGTCATTTAACGTATCACTTTTCTGAGTCTCAGTTTTTTCTTCTGTAAAATGGGGATGACAATAACTGTACCACCCACTGGGGTTATAATCCCACCTTTGACATGTACTGTCTGTGTAACCACGGGCAAATCTCTTAATCTCCTATTGTCTCCACATAACTGCCTAAGTAACTACAAGACTGCAGAGTAGTTACCAGTGGGCATTGATAAAGAAGGCTTCCTTACCAGGCATTCCTACACCAATGAAATCACAGGTCCAGGACCAAAAAGAAGTACCTGTCTCACAAAGTTGTTGTGAAGCTGGAATGAAATAACATATGTAAAGCACTCTGCGAACTTTAAAGCAAGTATGTACTTGTCCTCTTCATTTCCTTCTGGTTGGTTTGTTTTGCCCCAAGCTAATATTGAAAATAGTTTGTGTTCTCCTGGCACAGGTCAGCCGGTGGAAATTGCTGAGAGGTGGAAATTACTGAGAGGTGGAAGCTTCTCTGGGGTTGTAAACTGTCCTGGGGATAAATCCCATGCAACTAACCAAGAGTCAGCTGATAAGCTCAATCATGACTATGCTTCAGTCTATTCTAAACAGTACTAAAAAAAAAGCCCTTCCAGACGTGTACCATGTCGTGAGCACAGCATCGATAGAAAGGATCTCAGTAAATCGAGATTTGACATATTGAGCAATGGGACTGTTCACTGTTACTGTTTCATGTATGTCCTAAAGAGCTGATGTTTTGTCTATTGTACCTACAATCTATTGAAAGTTCAATGCAACTCCCACCCTTATCCCAGAAAACCCATTGATCTCACCCTCTGGAGCCAGGGTTCCCAACTTTCTTTCCAATCAACAAATTGCGGTTGTCTCAGTGACTTTGCTACACCCTAGCTCCCAGCTTCTGATCCTCACATGAAAGTATGATCTAGGATACAAGCTTATTGTTTAAATCAAAATGGATTTTGGCTTTATTTTGGTTAAATTGATTCATTGTGATTAGAGAATTTCAGGACAATAGTTAAAGTAATTCAAGTGACCTTGGAGCTAAGAATTGCTGAAGTAGTATCTTGTTTCACCTGAAGTTCCCTCAAAGTTACTACCACCATCCCCATCTAAGAAAAAAACAGCTCTGGGTCAGGGTTCAAGCAGACTTTCTTTGTCTTAGAGACTTTTCTCAAATTCTCTGCTTCATTGGTCTTGTGCCAGAGTTGCAGGGAAAGTCCCTTAAACAAGATTTATGTCTAGGACATCCTTGTAAAAATTTAGAGGGCCTTTTTGTATTCCTGTACAAAGCCATACGTGTCAGATAGGGGACAGCCATTACCTTCTCCACCACAAAAGAAATGTCTGATATACACAAGTGTGCATTGTTGCTGTTGTTCAGTTGGGTGCAAGTCTCCATGACTGTATTTTGGGGTTTTCTTGGCAGAGATAGTGGAGTGGTTTGCCATTTCCTTCTCCCGCTCATTTTACAGATGAGGAACTGAGACAAACAGTTAAGTGACTTGCCCAGGGTCACACAGCTAGTATGTATCTGAAACCATATTTGAACTCAGGAAGATGAGTCTTCCTAATTTCCAACCCAGTGCTCTATCCTGACTGCTCAAGTGTGCATTAACAAATACTTAAAACATGAAACAACTGCCTGTCACCTGTTAGGAAGTAAAGACAACTTTGTAGGATAGAACTCTTTTAAAAAGTATTTTCACATCCATTATATCATTAGAATCCAAGAACAGCACTGTGAGGTAATTTGTTTGTTGTTCAGTCATTTCAGTCAGATCTGACCCCATTTGAGGTTTACTTAGCAAAGATACTGGAGTGGTTTTCTATTTCCTTCTCAAACTCAATTTACAGATGAGGAAACTGACACAAACAGGGTTAAGTGACTTGCCCAGGGTCACACAGCTAGTATCTGAGTCCAGATTTGAACTCAGGAAGATGAGGCCTGCTAACTCAAGTCCTAGCCCTTTTTCAGGTCCATTTTAACTATGAAGTTAAGTGACTTCACCAAAGTCACCAAACTAGCAAACTGATTGAGTCTACCTCTTGCCTCCAAATTTAGTGCTTTTCCTACTCTACCAGAGTCATCCCAACATGGCACAACCTCTCCCAGACTCAGCAACCTTCTCCATAAACTGAGGGCCTAAGAGCCTCTTCCAACCATAATTCTCTGACCTAGTCATGAAGGCTCTTCTGAATTTCATGGTGTGAACTGCCATGGAAACATACATAAAAACAAGCAGCATCTTTTGCCCCCCGGGGATATGAAACCACTTTGCATAAAACCTTGTGACCATGCCTAATGGAAGTTTCCTGACCCTGGTTTTACAGAGCTACCTCTGAGGCAACCCAGTGTTACGGTTCACTCACTAATGTCTCCCAAGCTCTTTATTTCATCAGAGACCTTCTGAACCTGAACAGATTTTGTTCTGAAAAGCCTTGTTATAAAGTATAAATTGTCTGATACTTAGCCCATTCCGTAACCTGATTAGAGACATTAGAAACTAACTGCGTTATAGTACCAATTTCTCACAAACTCTATAGAATAAATGTTAATGTTTTAGAGTGGAATTCAACATGGACCCTTCATTTTTTATTCTGGTAACTCATATCCAAAGATCAAATCCTATTACAGCAAATATCTCTGTATAAGAAAATCACTTCCTCCCTCCCCACCCCCCCCAGTGGATGGCCCACTAATTCAAGCGATATCCAACACAAGAAATGTCCTATATGTCAGAATCATAGATTTTGCGCTGAAAGAGACTTCAGAGTCATCCCTTCAAACACCCTAATTTTAGAACTCCCCTAAGGCCAAACAAGTAACAGAGCTAAAATATAAATCTGGGTCCTCTGACTCTAAATCCAGTGTTATTTCAGCGGTACTACATGGCCTCATGAGAATTTGGACAACTCCTTGAAGTTCATCTTACTGAGATTTGACTTGTACAGTAAAAATCTCTGTAAAACAAAACAAAACAATCTCCTAGCTCAGGGGTTCTCAACCTGTGGGTCGCAGCCCCTTTGGGGGTCAAATGACCCTTTCACAGGGGACGCCTAAGACCATCAGAAAACACATATTTCCGATGGTCTTAGGAACCAAGACACCGCTCCTCTATCCATCTCCAGGTGGGTCCACCCACATGCAGATGCACCCACATACAAGTATTAAAGGGTCATGACATTAGGAAGGTTGAGAACCACTGTCCTAGCTGATAGCAGAATCCTAGGATTTTGTAGCTAGTAGGTTTCTCAGATGCCATTAAGTCTAACTAAAAATGGCTTCAATATTTAGAACAATATTTGACTAAAAGTTCTAATACAATAATGCAATCACCTGTATTTACAATCTATCTGCTATTGCCAGCAGAGCACTCAACCCTTCCTTTCGTTTTTTCCACAGGAGGACTACAACCAACTGAGACCACTCTCCTACCCCAATACCGATGTTTTTCTGATCTGCTTTTCTGTTGTAAACCCTGCCTCTTATCACAACGTCCAGGAAGAATGGGTACCGGAACTGAAAGGCTGTATGCCCCATGTCCCTTTTGTCCTCATAGGAACACAGGTTAAAACCTAAGATGCAGACGTATGCGGGTGTGGGTGTGGGTATGGGTGGGCATTAGGAAAAGTCAGAGGATCTTTTTGAGATCTTTGAAAGCTAAACTTATAAATCTAATAAGTATGTAGAGCAATATTTCCTTTGCAAATGCTTTAGGATCTTTCATGTAACCTAGCCACAGTCATTTGATCCATACAAAAGAAAGGTGAAGAGCCAACTTAATAATGGTCTTCACATACATGAATCTAAGTATAGATGTTCTCTGTTTCCATTTAAGAATCGCTCTCCTCACTGCCATCTTGGAGAATAAGAAAAAAACTGGAATATTTTACTGGTATTGCACACACAAAATGGTAGTTATAGAACTCTTTTAAGTTCTTTAAAAACTAGCCAGGTTTTACAAATATAAGAAATATTTTATAAATAAGCAATAGTGTTAATCATATCTGTCTCTACTTAAAGACCTTAAATGGTTCCCCACTGCCCACTGAATTAAGTCCAGACTCTAAGACTCTCCGTGGTATAAGTTCAACCTCTCTTTCCACCCTCATCTCCTATTTCTTCTATTTTCTTCCCCTCCTTTTCCACCAAAGTGGACTTTTTGCTGCTCCCTAAAGACATCCCATGTTTTCCTACCTCCATGTCTTTGCAAACATTTCCTTCCTCCTAGGATGCCCTACTCCCCAGATGCCGCTCATCTACCTCTACCTCTCAAGAAGCTCCTATAAGGCCCCACTCAGATGTCATCTCTTCCTGGATACTTCCATGATCCCTATAACTGGATCATTCAATCCTTGAAGAAAAGGAGTTGGAAAAAAGTGCTGTATTCGCAGCTGGAGAACGCAGATTCAAGCACCAGCCCTGCTACCTGTATAACTTTGTCAGACCGTTACTTAACATCTCTTGTTCCTCATCTATAAAAGGAAGGGGTTAGACTAAGTGACTCTACAGTCCCTTCCACTTGTAAATCTATGATCCTATAAACCTTTTTTGATTTCTTAAGACAATGTTAACAATTATCAACAAACATGAATATTTCAGTTTTTAAAAATGAAATAAGGTGATTTCATGTGAAACTCTGAACTCCTTTTGTATAGTTGTTTTGGGGTTCTTTTAAGGGACCATGTCTTCTTCATCTTTCTCTTCTTCACGGTGACTAACACAGTACTTTGCTCATTATAGGTTCTCAAAAAATATTTGTTGAAGGAACGATTTTCAAATAGTTCCCTCCATGCCCACACAAACAGAATTTAAAGATGGCATTACCCATTTACATGGATTTTGTTCCTTTTTATTAAAATATCTATGCCTGCATAGACGCTGAATGACACAGATAGTGTTAGGATTATAGGCATCGGCCCTCTTTGATATCATTTTATTTGTTTTCTGGCTTTATGAAGACTGGAGAGGAAAAGAAATCAACAAGGGGATGGAAAGATGTTTTCTAAAAGAAGATGAACGATGCATATATTTAAGCATTGTAAATTGTATGTGTTTGTATAAAACAGACAAGCAAGAAGAAATATCCGACTTCTAAATTAGAGTTATAATGCTGTTTTATGAAAAGCATACAAACATGGCAGTGTTGTCTGATTCTAGGTGCTCACAAAAAAAATAAACCCCAAATTCAAACACCCCCTGTAATTTAATGGCAGTACCGCTTACTGAGATGTTCTGATGTTGCTCATCAAGGCAGGAAATACACACTGGATTAGAGATGAATAACATAAGTATAATCAGGTTGGGAATTAATGATGGTTCAGGTAAAAAGCCCATGAAAACTCAGAGCATTCCATGTCACTCCCAAATGTACAAACGTATGTGGTGTGGTTATAATGTGACGTGATAGTATTTAACATGAATGTTCAAATTTATCCATCCAAAACAACATTATCCACGTTAAAGTAGTCACCTAGAGACCCCATGCACTTATTCCGCTGCTTGTGCTCTGATTCACTACAAACCCTTTTAATATCGTCTTCTTTTGAGTTTGCTCAGTGGTGACAAATATTCATCTTCTAAGGGTATATTTGATTTTTAGATATCGTCAAAAGAGATTAAGAAGTCGTATGGTGAATAAGCTGAATGAATATGAATCTAGATAATGTCTTAGGGGGGTAAACTATAATATGTAGTTATAAACTATCTTGTAAGACTCATAAAGTGACTCTGGAGGCAATTCCAAGAATTTTTGTTCAAACGCCAAGATCATAGGCATTAGCACATCGACTCCTCAGGCGACATTTTGGAAGAACAGCATTCATTTGTAATTATGTTCATTGTGTATGCTGCTCAAAAAAACACTCTTCTTACTTTATGATCCTAATCCATGAATGTGGCTGCTCATTTCCCAGATAAAAAAATTCTTGTAGTATGTTTGTAGAATTTTTTTCAATTCTAAAAAATTTAAAAAAAATTTTTAAAGTATGTTTGTAGAATGTTTGTTTCCATTGCTTCACAATGGAAATCATCTACTATAATTTGGGGGAAAACTGAGTTTGTCATGTGTGTTCTTTTTGCTAGATTGATCTTCGGGACGACCCCAAAACGTTGGCTCGGTTGTTCTACATGAAAGAGAAACCCCTCACTTATGAGCACGGAGTGAAGCTTGCCAAGACGGTACAGTCAAACTTAAATGAAATCTTCAAATCTATTCTAGGAAAACAATTTGGAATACCATATACGACTACATTGGAACTGGCAAGAGGAAAGAGACTACCATGCTTTTGCCAATTATTTTAAATCAATTCAACAAGCATTTATTAAGTGCTGGGCACTGGGGGTACAAAGACAAAACTGAAATAGGCCTTCCCCTCATAGAATTTACATTCTACTGGGGTATATAAGTAAATATGTAAGTAAGAAAATAGTTATCCCTTCTAAATCATGACTTTTCCCACTTTGGTTCCTATATATCATGGGTTGGCATAAGAAATTAAATGGGAATTGGGGGGGAGTTTTGAAAAATCCACAGGCAAAATGCAAAGGCCAGCAGATGACACAGAAAAAAATTAGGAACTCAGAAATGCATAAGATATATATATAGTTTGTATGATATCAACCCAAATTTTACAATAAGATACCGTAAACACTCCATAAAACAAAAAGAAAAAATTCATACTTCTTCTCTTGTACAAAGGGAGGACCAAAAAAATTCTAGGCCAATTTTCCGGATCATGGAGGTGCTGCGGCCCTAACTGCGCTCCCAATGGAAGGGATAACTGTACAAAATGATTTGGAGGTGGGAAAATATCAACAACTGGGAAAAGGAGAAGGGATCAGGAAAAAAAATTGTGGGAAATATCGTTTGAGCTGATCCTTGAATAGGTGAGAATTTGAAGAATTAGAAATGATGAGGGAAAATATCCCAAATGAAGGAGTGCAGATGGGAAGAGGGGAAACAGTCTGGTTAATAGCTCAAAGGAGACAGTGGAATGGAAGGTAGACCAGTTCAACTGGAATCTAGAGAATATGAAAGGAAGTGAAACAAAATCAGTTTAAGAAGGCAAGACTGGAGCTAGATGATGAAAGGTTTTAAAAGCAAAAGGAGTTTTTATTTGTCCTAGAGGTGATGGAGAGCCATTGAAATTTCTGGAGTGACGTGATTCGACGTGTGCATTGATTGGATGACTAAACAGAGGATGAGAAGAAAGTGAAGGCAGAGAGGCCAGCGAGAAGGCTGCTGCTGCAGCGTAGCAAGGGGCGAGTGGAGAGGAGACAGTTGTGAGAGGATGGCAGTTCTTTCCTGCAGCTTTGTGGGAATGGTTCATTTGATTAATGTGTTGTCAAGCAGGATTGTCTGTGTCCTAATAGGAAGGATATTTGGCTAATGATGACATCTGAGGTTCTTATTGTTTGATTTAACAGCTTCCATGATTACTGTTTGCTGCATTTTATGATAATAAAATCATTCATCCAGTCTGTTTATTTGCAAATCTCACGTCACATTATAGGTGCAACATTAAAATTAGCCTGTAGAGGCATTTTATGGTTGTTTGGGGGGAAATTTTACACTAGCATCTAGCAAGCCCATGTGTGCTTAATCCTTTAAAAACTTGACATAATTAATAGAATGGAATGAGCCCTGGATCTGAAGTCACGGGATCTGGATTCAAATTCCAGTTCTATCACTCTTTATGTGACAAAGAGCAAGTCACTTAACATGAGAGGTGATGTAAAGTATTAGAAATAATGTGGATTTGGAATCAGAGGACCTGAGTTCAAATTCCAGTTCTGTCATCTGTATGACCTTGGACAAATCACTTAAGACCTCTCCAGGCCTCACTTTCTTCATTTGTAAAAGAATAAAGTTGGAGTAGATGACCTTGAAAGTCCCTTCTGTCTCTAAATCTATGATCCCACTACTCCCTGGGCCTCAGTTTCCTCATATGCATAATAAAGTAGTTGTACTAGAAGTCGTCTAAGGCTCCTGATCCCCTTGGAAAATCTGTGCCATCAAGAATTTTTAAAAGAGTCACTCAGACAAAAAGGAACCACGGCAGGAATACGAACTTTTTTCCCTGGGACTTACAACATACTCGCAGCTGGGTTTATTTTTTAAATGTCCTTTCTTGGCAGCAATAGTTATTTGGTTATGAAAACATTTGGGGAAGTATTTGCTAAGTTCCAAATTCTGCTCATGTCCACTGTGTCTCCTGTTGCTGCAAATATCTGGCTAAAATTGATACTAAAATTCACAAATTGAAAACAAACTTCATTTCATACAGTGAATGTGCTTCTGAACAGTTTTCTGTAAATCAAATCATGCTTTCCCAAAGACATTTCACCAAACTGTCAGCTGTGATAGTTCTGCTCCAAAACTATAGAAATTCACAAAGCACAAGTAGTTGGATCCATATGAAATGTATATTGCTGTTCAGTGATTTTTTATTCATTATTGATTGTTGCTTTCATCGCAAGTATTAATCTGAACTTTTCCTACTTTCTTTAAACTTCACAACACTCCTCTTCCCTGATGCCCCCACATTCCAAGCAGATAGCCTTGCTTCTTATTCACCGAGATTAAGACCAACTGAAGGGAATTTCTCCAGTTTCCCTCCTCTATACCTCAAAACTCTTCTGCCTTCACCCATCCTTTCCTCTTTTCTTTCTGATGAAAGGAAGGAGGAAAGGAAGGAAGGAAGGAAGGAAGGAAGGAAGGAAGGAAGGAAGGAAGAAAGGAAGGAAGGAAGGAAGGAAGGAAAGAAGGAAAGAAGGAAAAAGAAAATTTCTTTGCCATCTATTCCCTCTACTTTTCTCCAAATCTTTGCACTTCAAACACATCATTACACCTTCTCTCTTTGTTCTTTATTATCTCCCTCTACACTAGTTCTCTCTATTTTATTTTGTTCAGTGTTGCTTTGTTTTGTTTCGTTTTGTTTTGTTTTAGATTAGGTCCCTCTTACCCAGGCTAGAAGTGCAGTAGCCACTTATGGGCTGGATCTCAATACAAATCTGCATGGAAATTTTAACTTGCTCCATTTTTCCCACATTGGCAAATTCACCCCTCCCTAAGCAGGCTGGTGGTCCTCCACTGCTGGGGACCAGACAGTATGAATGAACAGCATTGCTGCCAAACAGTATGAACACCCAATAAGCTTCAGCCCTCAGAATTCCCAAATGCAGGCAATCCAACATCCTCAACAACCCTAGCCATAGGGACTACAGGCATGTACCACCATTCCAAGGGTTCCTCCCATTTTATAAGTTTTTTTTAAAGCCTTTCTTTGATCCTTCTACCCATTTAATTTACTGTCCCATCTCTCTCTTCTTTTTCACTGTCAAATTTTTAGAGATTCCATCATGGTTCCACTTTCTCATCCACTTTCTCCTCAACCCCTTGTAATCATATTTCCATCAACGTCATTCTATTAAAAATGTTCTCTAGGAATCACCAGCAACCAGATCTAATGGTCTTTGTTTTTTGTCTTGATCCTCCCTGACTTCTCTTCAGTGACGCTTTCTCTTCTGTTGGCTTTCTGCAGGCATGTCCTGGCTCTCTGGCTATTCCTTCTTTGTCTCTTTGGACAGCTGCTTTCCCCCTCCTCTATAGTGACGAATTCCCCCAAGTTCTATCCTGGACCCTCTCTTCCTCTCCTTTGCTCTCTCCCTCAAATGATGGGATGATCCATATCTACAGCTTCCCCATAACAACGATCATCTTTTTCTGTCCCCTAATGAAAGAATCTCTGTTCTTTCCTCCTCAGAATTCTACGTCATGTTTATTTTCCCTTGTTGAAGCCTCAAACCTGTCTGTTGCCTTTACTGAAATTGTTAAGGTTTCACTATGTCCTACCCTGGAGCCCAATCCAATAAATAGGTGACGAGCGTGTGCAAACTAGACCACTTAGCTCACTATGGCTACTAGCTAGTCCTATCGTCCAGACCATATCACATCTCATCCAGCCATCAAACCAGGCCAACTCACCGTTTGCCTGACTTCCCAGACAACATCTCTGCCCTGCCTTCTTTTCTACCTCTCCAGAGCAAAACACCCTTCCCTAGTAACCACTCCCCTGTATGTATGGTCTTTCCCTATTAGAATGTAAACTCCTTGAGGGCAGGGACTATTTCTTTTTTTAAAAGATTAT
>CM053589.1:7865468-7881494 GCA_028646515.1 Pseudochirops corinnae | reverse complement strand
AATTAATCACTAAATTAGAAATAATGAAAACCAAAAGAGAGATTAATAAAATTGAAATTAAGAAAAATATTGAATTAATAAATAAAACTAAGAGCTGGTTTTATGAAAAAAATAATAAAATTGATAGACAGTCAATATGATAAAAAAAAAAGAAAGAAGAAAACCAAATTATGAGTATCAAAAATGAAAACAGTGAATCTACCTCCAATGAAGAAGAAATTAAAATAATAATTAGGAATTATTTTGCCCAATTGTATGCACATAAATTTGACAATATTAGTGAAATGGATGAATATTTACAAAAATATAAGTTGCCCGGATTAACTGAAGAGGAAGTAAATTACTTAAATAACCCAATCTCAGAAAAATAAATTGAACGAGCCATCAGCAAACTCCCTAGGAAAAAATCTCTAGGGCCAGATGGATTTACTAGTGAATTCTACCAAACATTAAAAGAACAATTGATTCTAATACTCTACAAACTATTTGGGAAAATTAGTGAAGAAAGAGTCCTACCAAATTCTTTTTATGACACAAATATGGTACTGATACCTAAATCAGGAAGATATAAAACAAAGAAAATTATATACCAATTTCCCCCATGAATATAGATGCAAAAATTTTAAACAAATTTTAAATAAAAAAAATTTAAATAAAACTAGCAAAAATACTACAGCAACTTATCACAAGAACAATACCCTTTGATCAGGTAGGATTTATTCCAGGAATGCAAGGATGGTTTAATATTAGGAAAACCATCAGTATAATTGATCATATCAACAATAAAACTAGTAGAAATCACATGATGGTCTCAATAGATGCAGAAAAGGCTTTTGACAAAATACAACACCCATTCCTATTAAAAAAAACACTAGAACGTATGGGAATAAATGGAGTCTTCCTTAAAATAATAGGTAGCATCTATTTAAAGCCATCAGCAAGTATTGTATGTAATGGGGATAAATTAGAAGCATTTCCAATAGGATCAGGAGTGAAACAAAGGTGTCCGCTATCACCTCTCTTATTCAATCTGGTACTAAAAATGTTAGCAGTATCAATTAGAGAAAAAAAAAGAAATCAAAGGAATCAAATTAGGCAAAGAAGAAACTAAGCTATCACTCTTTGCGATGATATGATGATGTACTTAGAGAATCAAGTAAAAAATACTACTTGAGACAATAAATAAATTTGGCAAAGTTGCAGGATATAAAATAAACCCACATAAATCCTTCGCATTCCTATATATTTCTAATGAAATCCAACAGCAAGAGATAGAAAGAAAAATCCCATTTAAAGTTACTGTAGACATTATAAAATATTTGGGAATCTACCTGCCAAAACAAACCCATGACCTATATGAATACAACTACAAAACACTTTTCACACAAATAAAGTCATATTTAATTATTGGGAAAACATCAATTTCTCATGGTTGGGTCGAGCTAATATAATAAAAATGACAATTTTACCTAAATTAAATTACATATTTAGTGCCATACCAATCAATCTACCAAAAAATTACTTTATAGAGCTAGAAAAAAAATAGTAACAAAATTCATTTGGAAGAACAAAAGGTCTAAATTATCAAGGGAATTAATGAAAAGAAATGCTAGGGAAAGTGACCTAGCCATCCATACCAGATTTTAATCTGTACTATAAAGAAACAGTCATCAAAACTACTTGGTACTGGCTGAGGAATAGCGTAGCAGATCAATGGAATAGATTGGGTATGCAAGACTCAGTAGTCAATGACTATAGTAATATACTGTTTGGTAAACCCAAAGACCCCAGTTTTGGGGATAAGAACTCACTTTTTGACAAAAACTGCTGGGAAAACTGGAATATAGTATGGCAGAAACTGGGCTTAGACCATTATGTAACACCATATACCAAAATCAAATCTAAATGGGTGTATGATCTAGGTGTAAAAGCTGGTACTATAAGCAATCTGGGAAAGCAAGGAATAGTTTACCTGTCAGATTTATGGAGTAGGAAAGACTTTATAACCAAAAAAAATTAGAGAGCATTATAAAATGCAAAATGGATAATTTTGATTATATTAAACTGAAAAGTTTTTGTACAAAGCCAATGTAACCAAGATTAAGAGGGAAGTGGGAATTGGGAATGAACTTTTGCAACCAGTGTCTCTGATAATGGCTTCATTTCTAAAATATACAGAGAATTGAGTCAAATCTGTAAGAATACAAGCCCCTCTCCAACTGATAAATGGTCAAAGGATATGAACAGGCAGTTTTCAGAGGAAGAAATTAAAGATATCTATAAGCATATGAAAAAAATGCTCTGAATCACTATTGATTAGAGAAATTCAAATCAAAACAACTCTGAGATATCGCATCTCACCAGTCAGAATGGCTAAGATGACAAAACAGGAAAATGATAAATGCTGGAGAGGATGTGGGAAAATTGGAACAGTAATGCATTGTTGGTGGAGTTGTGAACTGATCCAACTATTCTGGAGAACAATCTGGAACTATGCCCAAAGGGCTATAAATAATTGCATACCCTTTGACACAGCAATACCACTTCTAAGGCTGTATCCCAAAGAGATCATAGAAGTGGGAGGAAGACCCATAAGTACAAAAATATTTATAGCAGCTCTTTTTGTGGTGGCAAAGAATTGGAAACTAAGGGGATGCCCATTAATTGGGGAATGGCTAAACAAGTTGTGGTGTATGAATGTAATGGAATACTGTTGTGCTATAATAAATGAGGAGCAGATGGACTTCATATTTACTTGGAGAGACTTTATATGAACTGATGCTGAGTGAGAAAAGAAGAACCAGGAGAAATCAGTATACAATTACAGACACAACATATGTGTGATGACCAATTTTGATAGACTGGACTCCTCAGCAATGCAGGGTTATAAGACCATTCCAAAAGACTCATGATGGACAGAGATGTCTACATTCCAAGAAAGAACTAGGAAGAACAGAGTTTGAATGCAGATTAAAGCAAACTACTTCCTCTCTTTCTTTTTCTTGTTTGGTTTTGTTTCTTCTTTTCCACTGTTCATTCCATCCATTACAATCCTTCTTTATAACCTGACTAATGTCTAATGTGAAAATATTTGCAGATCCTATACTTGATTGTATGCTGCCATGGAGGAAGTGGGGAGGAGAGGCAGGGGTAGAAAATTTGAAACTCAAGGGACTGTGGAACTGAATCTTGTAAACTAAAAGTAAACAAACAAATTAATAAAGAAAAAAAATGAAATAAATAAATAAAAAGGATTTGTTCTGTAAAACTTAACACTCAATCAAAAGGCTGCACCCAAGAACCTAGAAACCCACATGTGGCCTTGAGGCCACAGGTTCCCCACACCTGGTTTAGCCTGTCTTTCCAGATGGTTTTAATAGTGTGGGGCAACTATGCATGCTACAGTTTCTTGGAGCCACAGGTGACAGTTGGGTGACAAGTGAACAACAAGATGGATAAGCAGCCCTGAGAAGGGCTCAAGAAGCCCTGTTAGCAGAGAGGCTAGTCCTCCTTGCAAACTCCATACATCTAGTTCAGGCAGTTCACAATATAATGGTGCAGTAATAGGAAGGAACCTTAATATGTACAGGAAAACTCTTTCCTGCCACCAACTGTACTAACTGGAAGTGAGTGATGGATAGGTAGCCATTCCAAACATCTTCCCTTAAAGCTTCTACTAAGGAAAAAGAGGAAGAAAAGACCATTTCCCATTTCTCTTATAAGGAATGAAAAGCTTGAACTTAATTTGACCTAACAGATAAAATAGTGTAATCCTTCTGTTGGAAATTCTCACATGACATCGACATGACTACACTTCAGGTAATTTTTCACCTATCTGCTGTGTTTCCCTACCCAAAAAAATCATGGAAATCCATTATGTGACACTACCTACAGTGCTGTCAGCATTTTCCCTTGCAGCTTAAGAAAACAGACATTTACTTACAGGTCTAAGAAAACAAATAGATTCCTTGTCAGAGCTCATGGAAAATATTAACACTTATTAATGTTAATTAATATTACTTATTATTATATATTAATAGTATGTTATATTGACATTTTATATAATATAATATTGCTAGTAATAATGTTATTATAACAATATTAATATTAAATACCCCTTCTGGGAAACTTGCACAGAGGCTATCACTTACACTTTGTGCATACATAGGAGCCTCCAGAAGGCATTGCCTCTCCTAGTTTCTCATTAATCAATGCCTGCTGCAGCTCTCCAAAATCACCAGAAGGTGGCGCCCTCATCACTCCTCGGCAGTTTTCCCCAGCTCCCAACTCTGCTTACTAACCCTGCAGGTCTGTACAGCTCAAAACCAGCTCTGTTGGTCATCTCTCCCTCTTGGTTTGCCAATTGTAGTTCTCTATAGCCACCAGAAGGTATCATCAAATGAGATAACGTGTGCAAAAAGTTTTGCAAACCTTAAAACACCGTATGCTAGCGGTCATCATTATCCTTACTACTAGCTATTTCCGTAGAGAAAATTCCTTTTTGTGAGGCCCGTTTGAAAGAAATATAGCTCAAATCATAACAGAGCAAGAAGACTTCATTCTTTAAAAAAAGTTTCCTCATCATTCACCCCCTTTTCTCCAAGTTGTCTTCATTTTAGGTATCAGGTTGGGCCAGGTTAATTCACAATTTGAGGTCCTCTTTATCCCAGCATCTAACCCATGTTTTACATATGTGCCGGCAAATCTAGAAGCTTTTCAAAATATCCCAATTTCAGATTCTAGTTCTGTGAGTCCTCTGTAGCCCACTAAGTGGAGTATATTTTTCCTTATCCTTAGCAACTTGGAGACTAGCTGTATGGCAGAGAGAAGACTGCAGGTAACTTGCAATATGGCTCATAAACCCATAATTCTATGAGACAAGTTGGTATTATTAAAGGTACCTTCCTAAATTTTGAGACTGACAAGAAAATAGGGTAAACGGTTGTGCTCTCCCTCAAAAAAAAAAACCTCCCTGATGCCATTATAGGAAACAGAAGTCTTAGATAAATTGATCACTGTCTCATTTCAAATTTGAGAAACTGTTTCAGTTCTATAGCACTCTTGTTAATATGACTCTCAAATATTATTGTGTGGAGAGAGCCTAACAAGCAGGAAATAAGGAAAAGTCTCATATTAGAGGAGAAATTTTAGTTATTTTTAAAGGAAACTAGAGATTCTAAGAAAAAAAGGAAAGGAGGAAGTGATTGCAGGCATGGGGGATATCTGTACAAAGACACTGAGATGGGAGATGGAATATCCTGTGAGAGGAAGAGGAAATAGTCTAATTTCACTGGAATATATTGTATAGAAAGGTTAGTAATATGTAATTAACCTGGAAAAATAGGCTGAATCCTTGTTATGAGGAGAAGGAAATGGAATAGTTTCTATTTAATCCTAGAGATTATACAGGTGGAGCCTCCAGAGTTTATTGTACCAGGAGTAATATGGTCAGACCGATGATTCTGGAAAAACACTTCGGTGGTGATATGGAAAAAAGGATTAGACTTGAGGAAGGTGGATCAACTAGGAGGCTATTTCAATAAGCTGGGAAAGAGAGGATAAGGGTCTAAGAGCGGTGGTCATGTAAGTGTAAAGGAAATGATTTATGCGAGAATGTGCTAGGGGTGGAACTGACAAAGCTGGGGACTGGAGAGACATTTGGATAGAGAGAGTGAGGGTCAGCGATAATGCTGATATCTAAACCTGGGTGCCTGGAAAATGACCTTGATGTAAATAAGAAATTTCAAAAGGGGTAAAGGTAAGTTTGAAGGTAAAGACAAGTTGATTTTGAGATGCCTATAGGACATCAGGGCAGCTAAATGACACAGTGGATAGAGTGTCATACCTGGAGTCAGGAAGACTCATCTTTCTGAGTTCAAATAAGGTCTCAGACCTTCAGTAGCTATATGACCTTGGGCAAGTCACTTAATTCTGTTTGCCTCAGTTTCTCATCTGTAAAATGAACTGGAGAAGGAAACCACTGGCAAATCACTCCAGTACCTTTGCCAAGAAAATCCTAAATGGGGCCATGTCAGACATGACTAATCAACAACAACAACGATAACATAAGACATCCAGTTGGAAATGTTCAATCATCGGCTGATTGAAGCACAGGGAAAAGATGAAGTTTGGGTATGTAGATCTAGTATTTAAATATAAATGATGATTAGACTATTTCCTCTTCCTCTCACAGGATGTTCCATCTCCCATCTCAGTGTCTTTGTACAGATATCCCCCATGCCTGCAATCACTTCCTCCTCTCCTTTTTTTCTTGGAATCTCTAGTTTACTTTAAAAATAACTAAAATTTCTCCTCTAATATGAGACTTTTCCTTATGTCCTGGTTGTTAGGATCTCTCCACACAATAGAGATGATCATTGAAACCATAGGAAATTATGAGATCAACAAGAGAGTATAAAGAAAAGAGAAAGAGGATCAGGACAGAGCCTTAGCATGTATCTCCAGCTTAGGAATATGGGATATAGATGGAGATCCAGGAAGGGAGATTGAGAAAGATCAGCTAGAGGAGGATAAAAATCAAGAGGGAGAGCAATGTCTGAAACCTCAGAATGGAGAGAGTGCCTATATAGCCACTCACTAGCAGCTTTCCAGAGGATGGCTGCTGTGAACAGCTTTCAAGGTTCTGATTACATGGTGTGATGAACTCTCTATTTATTCAATAACAAATCAGAACAAAACATTCACAGAAAATCAAAGTACAGTATTTACAATGTTACAACGTATCACAGAAAATCAAAATACAGCATTCACTATATCACAACTCAACAACTTATCACTAAAATGGCCACATAGTTTTTGCCAAAGTGGTCACATAGTTTTAAACAAAGTACATTCATTTGGTCAATCACAAAATCCTTAATTCAATCACAAAGTACAAAAGTCATAATAAATCATAATCTCCTCAGTCAGTACACAGTATCCAAGTAAAGTTATCTTTCACCTTGACTCGAGGCTGGCTCTCAGTTCCTCTTCCATGGTCCCAGCTCCAACTGTCACCTGGGTTCAAAGGCTCCCAGTTCCTTGTCCAGCACTTTCTCCAGTTCTTCTTCCAGTTCCCATTCCATATTGAAGCTCGAAGTGTCCAGTCCACCTCAAGTCCTTCACAGTTCCTGTTTCTGGGAAGACAAAGCTTGACAGAGCCACAATAACATTCATAAACATTGCCAGCACCATCATCAATTCACTATCTGCCTGTGAAATCAACTTGGACACACCAACAAGGTCTGAGAACTCAACACAAATCATAAACGTAGAAATCAACACAGATCCACAAACAAGGTTCAAGAGGTCAGCACAAATCATCAGTAAGTCCCAGGACTTCCAAAACCCTCCTCCAGGACTTCTGTAAACATACCACCAGAAAATCCTCTTTCAGGGCTCCCAGTAAGGTCCCAAGACTTCTGTGCAAAGTATCTCAAACAAACATCAATACAGACAGAACAATCAAACAGAGTGCCAGGATACTACAAGTTTTTTCCTTCTTGACTCTGCTACCACAAGAGTGCTCTTCTCAGTTCTGCTGTCTCTAGCCTGAGCTTCTCCTTATATATAGTCATTAGCTCCTCCCCTTCCTGTTGCAGGAGTTCATGAGTTCTAAGGTTCACAAGTTGTAGGGCTCACATATTCTGTTTTTTAATAGACTTGATACAAGGCTCAAAAGACACTTGAACTGAAACAAGGTATTAATTCAATAGCTGAAACAAGGTGTGAGCTACTTCTGTGCTTGCCATTACAATGCCCAAGAGAAAGTGATCAACAGTGTCAGATGCTATATAGGGGCCGCTAAGAATTAGAGTTGGGCAAAAGTTGCCATATTTAGAAATGTCACAATAAATCTGATGACACTTCCACATGATAGCCCTTTAAATACTTGAAAACAGTTCACATGTACATAAGTCCTTCCTGTTGTTGAGAATCGGATCTCTTGTGAATTCTCAACACCTCTACTTCATTAATTGTAGCAACTCTCAGTGGTTTCTAGCTTGGTAGTTTTCTCTCTCTTCCCCTTCTTTTTATTTTAAGGCCCCATGAATTAGATTTGCATGATTCCAGGTAAATATATTATTTCCAACCCTTCTTAAGTGTAATCCATCCTTAGAAAGGTACCACAAGTTCATCTGTAGCACCTTCTTCACTTTTTCTGCATACACTCAAGAAACTAGAAACCAAATTCTATTCTTTCTTTTGTTCCCACAGGAGTATTAAAGAATGATTGTGTTGCCCGAGATAGTCATAAGTGCTTTAGTTACATCAAAAAGTGCTAAAGACAACAATTTCATGGGCTACTAGTCAGAAGTGAACCTACACAAAATGGTAAGGTCTATTTTAAATTCAATACCACCAAACATCTCCTTTTTATAAGACCCTATCTCCCACTTTGTACCTCATCCAGTTATGTAGATCCCTTTGCTCATAAAATTAAGTGACTTTATTAACAAATTCACACAAAGGTGTTAACATTCCCCTTTGTTAACAGTCCTATGTACATTTGGATTTTTAAAAGGATAATTGCAGAGGAAAGAGTTTAATCCAAAGGAATAAATCTCTAATAGTCAGATTTGGGGCTATCTTGGTACTTAATATAAAAATATTTTGATTAGGAAGAGTCCAATCTATAAAATTGAGATACAATTAAATCCACTTATTCTTTGTTCTTTGCAACAAATCAGGCCTTGCAATGATCACTTAGAAGAAAGGTTGACTCTGCTGCTAAATAAAAGGAATCTTCTGGCTAGAACCAAGGATAGTTTTAGTTCCAGAAAAGATTTGGGATTAGGGATACAATTACTATTTTCTTTCTTTCTCTTGAGGGTCAATTAGAAAACGTTTCAGTGTTTTTATAGCCATGAGATAATAACTCTCTCACTCTAAACCTTGAAGAGAGAGATACATTACTATAATAACAAGTTAAGGATACTATGAAATATGGTTACTTGTGGCAAAAACATGAGTATGGATTGCCAGATCACCCGACTTACAGAAAAATTCCCGTCCCTGTTAAAAGTATTCTGTGGGTCCATGTCCACTAAAACTATGGCTTATGAGTTCCCATTAAAGTATTTAACTTTAATAGTAAGCCATAGGATATAAAACAAAGGCATTTAATGAAATGCCACAGTATGAAAAGTATTAATAAAATATATCTTTCATAAACGTGGGACATACTCTCCCACAAATATATACACCATCAGTGGAAAGAGTAGACACAAAGGGAGTGTATGTAGAGTTATACACAATTAAGGAACACATGTAGCAAAGGCACATGTGTGGAGGAGTAGTTCACATCTCCAAAAATGCAGAGCTACTGATATCCTCTGGTAAAGTATCACCTTGTTCCCGATGGATTTGTTCCACCTTCTTATTCACCTTCAGACATTCAGTCTCTACCATATTCCCCTGGATGTTGCTCTGTGAGACAGAGTCTTTGACAGACATTGTTTCACTGAGTGATGCTCTGCTGGATACCACTCTTAAAGATAGTATCAGGCACAGCCCTCCTAGATACATGGCTGGGCAGCTTCACTCTTTCTCCAGCTTCTGGCTTCAGGCGAAGTCCTTAGCTATCTCTTCC
The DNA here is from genome assembly GCA_028646515.1 of Pseudochirops corinnae. Classification (NCBI taxonomy): domain Eukaryota; kingdom Metazoa; phylum Chordata; class Mammalia; order Diprotodontia; family Pseudocheiridae; genus Pseudochirops; species Pseudochirops corinnae. The sequence goes on along the minus strand of CM053589.1, from coordinate 7,871,902 downwards.
TGATGAATATAGGCTTAGTCTACCAAAGGATAAGATTTTAGCTGAGACATGAAGGAAGTCAGAGAAAGCAGAAGACAGAGACAAGAAGGTAGAAATTCCATGCACAGATGATAGCCAGTGAAAATGCAGAAAAAGAGGAGATAGAGTATCCTATACAAGAAATATCAAAAAGATTAGCATCATTAGATTATAGAGTACATGGGGGTGGAAATAGAGAGCAAAATATAATAAAATTGAAAATGTAGGAGTAGGCAAGTTTAAAAGGGCTTTAAAAGACAAGTAGAATGTTATATTTGATCCTGGAGATGATAGATACTGGACGTTATTGAATTGGGGGGAAGGGAAGGGACAAGAGAACTGACATGATTAGACCTGAGTGAGGTGATAGAGGCCTTCATGAGGATGGTAACTGTGTCAGAGGAGATAAGAGGAATAAATGCAAGAGATGTTTTGAAAGTGAAATGTATAGGACTTGGAATCTAATTGGATATGGTGGGTGAGAAAGAATGAAGAGTCAACGTATCCTAAAGATACCAAGGATGGCATGATATCCATACCCAGGATATGAGCCTGGGTAACTGGAGAATGGTGATGTTCTCAATAGTAAAAGGGAAATTAGAAAGAGGAAAAGAATTATGGACAAAAGATAATCGGTTCAATTTTGGACATGTTAAGTTTAAGATGCTTATAAGACATCAGGTTGGAGACGTCCAGTAGACAATTAGAGACACAAACCTGGATATCAAGAAAGAAGTTAGGGCTGGATAAGCAAATTCGGGAATCATCAGCATAGAGATAATAATCACATTCATCGGAGTTGATGAGATCACCAAGTGAAATACTATGGAGAGGAGAAAAGAAACCAGGACAGAACATAAGGAGACACCCACCATTAACAGGAGAGGCCTGAATGAAGATCCAGCAAGAAAACTAAAGAGTGGCCAAATAAGAATGAGGAGAACCAGGAAAGAGCAGTCACACCCAAAAAAAAAAAATGGAAAGAAGAGAATATCAGGAGAGAAGGGTGTCAGGGAGTATCAAAGGCTACAAAGAGGTAGCAAAAGATGGGGAAGGAAGGAAGGAAGGAAGGAAGGAAGGAAGGAAGGAAGGAAGGAAGGAAGGAAGGAAGAAAGGAAGGAAAGAAGGAAGGAAGGAAGGAAGGGAAAGAGGAAGAATAGATTTATTAAGTGCTTAACTATGTGCCAGACATTCTGCTAAACACTTGGGAATAAAAATACAAGCAAAAAGAATGACAGATCCTGCCTTCAAGGAAAGAATTTATATTCTACTTGGGGAGGACATCACATAAAATGAGGCTGAAAAGCTGAGGTAGGGTTTGGGGATAGTGGTGGAACAAGGGCATCAGCTGTGGGGAATGATTCTGAATGACGTCCATAAAGTCAGAAACAAGGCCAGGAGGAGAATGAAGACAGGTGGCCCTGGACCCTTCCACACAATGAAGACCCCAAACACAGGTTTGTTTGTAGGAAGTATCACCCTGGTGGTGTCATTAGTCCTATTCAAGAACGAAAGAGAACAACCTATAAAGAAGCAGACAGTAAAATGGGGGCAAGGGGGAGTGGAGATAGCGAAGGTAAGTGAATGCGTGAGATAAGAGAGCTGAGTCTGCTAAAAATAGAAGGGATGGCATAGGATCACTCACTTTGGCAAGGTGACAGACCATCTCTTCATGTGAAATAAAAGTGAAGGAGGCAATAGTGGCAGAAAGTACTTAAGTAATGTGAGACAAGTAAATAGGATGGTGAATTGATTAAGGAAGTATAAAAAGATGACCTGGCTTCAGTGAGGGATCAGTTCAGATTAGTATCATAAATTTGTTAGTGGACTCTCTCAGCAGTTTGTCAGAGCAAGATTGGTGTTAGGGTAAAGGAGCAAGGGATTCAAGGGAAAAGGACAGAGTAGAATTGAGCTGGTTCACCAAGTGGTCAAGATAGAGAAGTGAGGGGAGTGTGGCTAGTGCAGGGGTGATGTCTTGGGAAAGAACTGAGGATTAGAGGGAACGAAGATCATGGAAAGGATGAAGAACAAAGTTAAGGGTTAAAAGAAAGAGGGAGCTGTGGGATGAAAACAAATTATCGTAGAGTGATTATAGCAGCCATGTAGCATAGTTTATATAGAGTGCTGGCCTTAGAGAGTCAGGAGGATTGAATTCTAATCCTGCCTTAGATGCTTGCTAGCTGTGTGTCTCTGGACAAGTCACTTGACCTATCTACCTCCATTCCCTCACCTATAAAATTGGGTTAATAAGAGCACCTGGCTCACTGGGTTGTTATGAGGATTAAATAAATACAGTCTATGATGCTCTTTGCAAACCTTGAAGTGCTACATAAATGCTAGTTATTGTTATTATTATTATTAAACTTTAGTGCTCATGAGCATGGAAGTGGAATAGTTGTGGGTGATGACAAGATCAAGGGTGCATAAGAGAGGTGAGATAGTGGAATGGGTCATGGGACATTATGGATTGAAGAAATGGGAGTTTATGACATTTGAAAGAGTATTAATAAGTATGTTTAAGTATCCCTAGTGTGAGGGAAGAAGATGGGGAGAAGAGAACAAAATGTGAAGAAAATGAGCACCTGGAGGTCGGTAAGGATGAAGAGCTGCCAGAATCTTGATTGCTTAATAAACATGGATTTAATAAAAGTTGAAGGGAGAGAGAACACTGAGAGATGGTGAGTGAGAACTTGGAAGTGGCAATGGGAGCAAGACATGTTCCAACTTTCCCGCAACAACCAATGAGTTGGGAATATGAGTAAAAGCGAAGGCTGCTCTGGAAAGGTGGCCAAGAAAGCCATATCATCAGAGAGAGCCAGGTTTCAATGAGTGTGAAATGGAATCACGACTTACAACGTAATCACAGTCACAATTACAAATCCCCTCATCTATAGGAACTGAGTCTCAGTCCAAGCTACAAAGGTAAAAAAAAGCATAGACTTACTCCTAGTCTCCTCAAAAATAAGTTTGCCTCTTCTTTCTACTAAAATTCCTGGAACAGAGGCTTGAATTGTCCCATGATTGGTACTTTACCCTTGTTTATAGTTAGCACTCCCTATGCCTCTTAAAATTTTAAATAATATCTAACATCTAGACTACTCCTTGGTCAATGTTCATGTAAAGATTATTCATCAAACAGCTCTGGGATTCAGGATTCTACATTTTTTTAAATTAAAAACACTCCAGTTCCTCCATGCCAATGAGTGGGAAGAGAAAGGACACACAAAGCTCATCAGAGGGGTGAGATTGGTCTCTTCTAGCTGCCTAGCAACTTTCCCATCTTTTATATGTAAGTACAACCAGCAAATACCTTTGTGAGTTTATCTTGACTTTATTTTTACAGTCAAATTTTGTTTCTTTTTTTCCCCAAGATTATCCCAGCAAAGCAATGATATCTGTGACCAATAGAAGACAAACTGGACAGATGCATCATTGAGAGGCCAAATTCAGAATAGCATTCCACTCCCCACTTTCCACCCCCATTCCCCACCCCCAAAAAATAACATCTGGTTCTAAAGCTTTGTCCTTGATGACTCAACTGCTGTGTATGTGGCTGGCTGCCTTGTTTGCCTGACAGCTGTACAGCTGTAGCCATATCCACTTCTGACATTAGTTGCTGCTGTATAACATCTGGCTTTTCCCCTCTACCATACACTTCCCCTCATTTGTTATATGGGGCAGACCCTTAAGGAAGTAAAACATGATCCTGCAAGAGAAAAAACTTTGTTGTCATGAGGGTATTAAACTTGCAGCCAGGCTTTAGAATGGAAACTTTCTTTTTTGGTGCCCAGGGCTCTCTTTTAGGGCAATAAAGAACTCCCTATCAACATGTAATATCTGGGGAAGCAAAAACAAAGCAAAACTTTAGATCACATTAGAGATTGGACAGGATCATCTTAACAGAAAAGGGAAAAATGAGAAGAGAAAAAAAAATAAGCATAGAAAACATGTAAAAATGCTTAAACTAAAGGAACAGTCTGTCCAGAAAATGAATAGGACTTGTCTGAGCCGCACCAGAGGAGCTCAACAATTACTTGCTGGAATGAACTACATTAATTTTAAAATTATTTTTATTTCATTAAATATTTCCCAATTAGATGTAAAAGAATTAACAATCTTTTTTTTTTAATTTTTGAGTTGTAAATTCTCTCCCTCCCCCTTGCCCCTTCTCCCTACTTGATAAGGCTAGCAATCTGATACCAATTATACCTTTAAGGTTATGCAAAACATATTTCCATATAAGGCATGCTGCAAATGAAATAAATAAAATAAAGCAATAAAAATAGAGTAAAAAACAACTATGCTTCCATCTGCACTCAGAGTTCATCAGTTCTACCTCTGGAAATGGATGACACCATTTTCATCATGTGTCCTTTGGAATTGTCTTCAGTCGTCTTGATCAGAATAGCTAAGTATTTCATGGTTGATCATCGTTATAATACTGCTGTTACTGTGTGTAATGTTCTGGTTCTGCTTACTTCATTTTGTGTGAGTCCATATAAGTCAGTGGGTTCTCAACCTTCCTAATGCCGTGACCCTTTGGTGCTCATATATGGGCGTATCTGCATGTGGACGTATCTACATGTGGGCGGACCCACCTAGAGACGGATAGAGGAGCAATGTCTCGGTTCCTAAGACCATTGGAAATATGTGTTTTCCCATGGTTTTAGGCGACCCCTGTGACCCCTGTGAAAGGGTCATTCGACCCCCAAAGGGTCGCAACCCACAGGTTGAGAACCACTGATATGTCTTCCCAGTTTTTTTTAGAACATTCTGCTCCTTATTTCTTATAGCAAACAGTATTCCATCACACTCATATTCCACAGCTTTTCAGCCAGTCCCCAATTGACATAAGCATTTATTAAGTGCCTACTATGTGCCATGAAATAAACCCTTTATAAAGCTCATTTGATCTTCACAACAATCCTATAAGATAGGTAGTACTATTATTATTATATATATTTTAGAGTTCTGGAAGGAGGGTAAGAAATCAGAGAGAACAGAAAGATGACTCCCTCCTTGGGGTCATTCCCCCCCCTGAATGAATCAGGTTCATATGAGGTCAAAGCCTCTTCTCTTGTTAAGGTATCCACTGTTGGGCCTATACACAAAAGAGATAGAAGAAAAAGGAAAAGGTCCTTTGTGTGCCAAATATTTACAACAACTTCTTTTGTGGTCACAAAAAAAATCCCTGGAAACTAAGACAATTTCAGCAACTGAGGAACAGCTAAAATAAATTATGGCATGTTATTGTGATGGAGTATTGTTGTGTATTTTAAAAGGGCAGAGTCAAGATGGTGGCACAAAAGCAGAAAAACTCCATGAGCTCCCCCCATAACCACCTCAAATACCTATAAAATATGACTCTAAACAAATTTTAGAGCTACAGAAACCGCAAAGTGACAGAGAAACAAATTGCCCACTGAAGGCAGCCTGGCAGACGGACAGGAAGGGATTATCTCAGTGTGCTGGGAGCTGAGACCAGCAGCAATTTTAGCTGACCACGGTGGCCTGACCAGCCCAGCTGGAGCATTTGGGAGAGTGGATCTCCAGCAGCTGTGGCAATTTCCAGAATTATCAACCCATAAATGCCAAAGACAAAGTGAAAGGTTAGTGGAACTCAGCTGAATTTGGGGGGGATGGAGGAGCAGGTTCAGCCCTCTGCCCCCAGAGCCAGACATGGCAAAAGCAGGGGCCATGCAGCCGCCTCCATGTGGTTGCTTCAAAAGCTCCCAGCCTGCAGATTGCAGGGGGGCTGAGTGATCATTCAGAGGCTAAGCACTCTTGCCTTAACCTTCCTGGATCAGGATTGTGGTCTTGGGTGGTACCTGAGGTGCCTGACCAGTGAGCCAAAGCTGGTGGGGGCTGTAGGGACGGCAGCCTCCTAAAAGCTCCAGCAGCTGCAAAAACCTCAGCTATTTGGAACAAAGCTCTCCCCTCTGGAAACAGAGTTCTACTGTGACTCAAAAGTCAAGTTCATTGACTGACAACATGAGCAGGCAAAGGAAGCAAATCAAGCTCAGCAATCCAACTTTAGATTCCTTTTTTGGGGACAAAAAGGATCAAAGCATGGAACGGGAGGAAGACAACACAGTCTGAACTCCTGCACCAAAAGCCTCCAAGAAAAATACGAACTGATTACAGGCCATAGAGGAGCTTGAGAAGGATTTTGAAAACCAAATAAGAGAAGTGGAGGAAAAATTGGGAAGAGAAATGAGAATGATGCAAGAAAATCATGAAAAGAGAATCAACAACCTGACTGAAGAAAATAACACCTTAAAAATAAATTAACTCAAATGGCAAAAGAGGCTCAAAAAGCCAGTGAGGAGAAGAATGCCTTAAAAAGCCAAATTTCCCAGATGGAGAAAGAATCTCAAAAGCTCACTGAAGAGAATAATTCCTTCAGAATTAGAGTG
>CM053589.1:7825667-7857945 GCA_028646515.1 Pseudochirops corinnae | reverse complement strand
CATCCTATCCTGCCCCCCCCCCCCCATTCTAATTTCTACTTTGACCCTGTCCTTTTACAAAAGTGTGTGCTTCTAACTAACCTCCCCTCCCCCCCAACCTGCCCTCCCATCTATCATCCCCTCTCTTATCCCCTTCCCCCTTACTTTCCTATAGGGTAAGATACCCAATTTAGTGTATATATCATTCCCTCCTTAAGCCAGTTTCAATGAGAATAAGGTTGTTCCATTCCTTATTACCTTCCTGCTCTTCCCCTGCATTGTAACAGTTTTCCCTTGACTCTTTTATATGAGATAATTTACCCGATTCTGTCTCTTTTACTCTACATAATTCTGGTACCAGAAGACTCCCTTCTACTCATCTCATGTTGTTTGACTGTGAATAGTCAAGTCAAAATTGCTTCTCTTAACATGCATCGGGAATAGCAAGGGAGTCCTCCCTACATGTACATTTGTAATAGCTTTATGCCTTCTGTTGTAATGCAATCCCCAGGCTATCTTTCATATAATAATATTTTACATGCAGTGTACTCAACATTTTTTTTTTTGCTTTTTAGCTAAATGATCATGGAATATCAGGAATGGGGGAGCAAAGTCTAAAGGTTGGCAAAGTTCTTGCATATATCACATATTTTGGATGAAATTGGTTAGAGCAGTGGTTCTCAACCTTTGGGTTGCGACCCTTTTGAGGGTTGAACAACCCTTTCACAGGGGTGACAGGGGTCGCCTAAGACCATCAGAAAACACATATTTCCGATGGTCTTAGGAACTCAGACACCGCTCCTCTATCCATCTCCAGATGGGTCCGCCCACATGCAGATATGCCCACATACGAGTATTAAAGGGTTACGGCATTAGGAAGGTTGAGAACCACTGGGTTAGAGGAACAAAATATCAAGGATGCGTATACATCCACTTCTCCACTCTTTCCCAACAGCAACACTAATAGGCAGAGGGTAGGAATTTTTATGGGTTTATACAATTTAGAGTTAGAAAAATTCTTAGAGGATATTGATTCCAAGCACTTAATTTTAATAGAAATGGAAACTTATGCACAGGGAGGTTAATATTTGATCAGGCTTATTCAACTATTAAATGTCTGAGGCAGGATTTGAACTAAGGCTTTCCTGACTCAAAATTTTGCACTCTTGAGCTTACTGAGACATTGCTCTTTAAGGTCAAGGATATACAATTGTTAATTAGGCAAATTTTGTTTTCTGATACTCTACCTCCTCTTTGGCATCCTCTCCCCAGACACCCAGTACTCTCATACTGTTACTGGCTGCTCAGGGCTTTTCTTTCCCAGTAGTACCCGATTACTTTATACATAATTATGTATTTAACCTCTCACCAAAATGTACCTGTCCTTTGACCTGTTTCCTTTGGCTAATGCTCTCTGCTTTCCAGGCAAGTCTGAAAGCTAATTCATACTAATATGTTCATAGACGCTAGAGTATTTGTGTGTTACTGCTTCCTGTGTAACACATTTGTATTTTAATTGAACCAAGTGAAAAGAAACCATTGCAATCTGAGCGGAAGCAATTCCAAACATTGGTAGTTTGTATGCTGTGGTTGTTTGTCCTTCATTTTAGAAGAGGAATAATAACATCATGGGGTGATATCTTGACTCGAACATGAACTGGATTTCGGTGAGACAGAGTTGCATAGAGTCATTAGCCTTATTTTCTCTTCCAGAGTCATCAAAATCCAGTGGCAGGACAAAAGTCAAGATGACAGGTGATGGCCCAAGTTCTAGTGGATAACTTTGAGATCTTTGATATCTGACCAAGCTCTAAACATTCCATGGCACCTGCTTCATGTGTTTTCATGGCTGTTGGAACAAATTGTTGCCATCTACCCATTTCTCCAGAGAAAGTCTTCGCATGGTTGAAGTAGACATCCCTTTAAATCACTGATGGATTTGAGGGCTGTTGGTTACCCTCAAATTGGTTTAGGCCATCTACCAAGTTGGTTTTACTAGGGTGTGACCACTGTGAATACTACAGCTTCTTGGAATCACAGGTGGAAGTTGGTTGACAGGTGGACACCAAAGGTGGATCAGAAAAGGGCTTGGTGAGGGGCAATTATGTGGCGCAATGGATGAAGTACTGTCCCAGGAGTTAGGAGGTCCTGAATTCAAATCTGGCCTCAGACACTTACTATCTGTATGACCCTGGGCAAGTTGCTTAACTCTGATTGCCATTCCCCAATTACTTAAAAAAAAAAAAAAAGGGTTTGGCAAGCCCTCACATCAAAGGGGCCAGTCCTCCATGAATAACCCTTATACCAATATTACCCCATAATGTGGTAGGCTGGTGTGAAAGAGTAATACGGGGAAAAAAGACTCTTAGGACTTGAAGTCTCCTCAAGGGAGTCTTCCTACTTTTCCTTTATGTAGGCTAACTCTGAAAGTTTAGGTCTGTGTCTCAGTAATACCACTGATGGGATTAATTAAAACTTGCTTTTCTTGGTTTTATCTATTTGAGATATTAGTTGCAATTGAAATCAAAGGACATTTTGTTTATAAAAGAGAGATATAATGTAGTAGAAAGAATGCTACATGTGAAGCCAGAATATGTAAATTCATGTCCTGCTTCTACTATTTACTATTTGTGTGATATTGGTCAAATTGATGAAAATCTTTGGACCTTAGTTTCCAAAACATGAGGAAATTAGACTCAATAATCTCCAAGTTCCCTTCTGGATCTGACTTTATGATCCAATGACTAGAACTTTGGGGAATAAGTGTCCAAACCCTTAGGCACATGAAAATGCTTGAGTCAAAAGTTAATGGATTTCTATATTTCCTCTACATAGAACACATTTCATCTATTACATGTAGGAAAATGGATAGATGAGAATGAATATTATTTTCCAGATGGTGCTTTCTGGCACACATATTGGCTGTATTATGAACTTTAGTAATTGAGGAAATATGTTGTTCTGAAACACCTCATTTGAATATTACACATCTCCAGGGTTCTGTTACCTTGGATCTTCAAATTAGATTAATTTTTCTAGGGACTAGATTCTAATTTTACATAATTTGAGACTAAGTATGTTTATTTTTCTTCCTAAAGGAAAGGATCTCATCACACCTGTATAAATGGGCCACAAAATTACAGAATATCAGAATAGATTTTACAGTTTTAGTTCAAGTCATACTTTAAATGGAATCCTTTCTGCAATATTGCTGATAGCCTCTTAAGATGTCTGGTGAAGGATAACTTGCCTTCAGTAGCCCATTCTCATTTATTAAATATCTCTCATGTTCCAGCCATCACACTAGGTTGGTGGATGCAAAGACCAGAGTAAAAAACAACAAAAAAAAACCAGTCCCTACTCTGAATGAGCTTACAACAGTCCAATCAGAGGAAGCAATATGTGTGCGTGTGTGTGTGTGTATGTATGTATGTATGTATGTACGTATGTATGTATGTATGTATTGGTGATTTGGGGAGAAGGCACTAACAACCAGGGGATTAGAAAAGATTTCATGTACCAGGTGGCTCTTGAGCTGAACTTTAAAGGAAACTTCTCTTAAGTTTTCTCATGATGAGTCTATATGTTTCTAGTACTGTGTGGGATAGAAGCAGAAGTTGATGAGAATTAGTCATTCCCTCTTGACCTCATGGACAGTTCTACTAAATCTCAATTCTTCCTTTGAGGTGTAACTTTCTAGTCAAGACCCTCAGCTCTGCTCCTAAGGCTGATGATTTTCTTTAAGATCTGCCTAGGGAAGAGCAAAGGGATATTGGAGATACCAAAGCCAACTACTCCAAAAGTAAGTGACTTCAGTTTGATTTATCCTTCCTGTTATATGTACTATGAGAGATTCAGGGATGTGTAGCTTTCCTTTTGGGCTTGATTCACAGGGTCTTTCTATGTATTTAAGTCACAAAATGAGTGAATAAAAATCTCTTTCCAATCAAGCTGTGTGCCCCCAAGTTGGGAATTTTCCCAGCAATTATGAAAATGTCTCCCTCCATGGATACATGGATATTTCATCACCTATTGACTGCCCTACCAGCTGAATTGAATCCCCAAATCACACATCAACCAATCATTCAACAAATTCATGTCTTATGAAAACAATTTTTAAAGAACAACTGACAAAACAGAAAGCCAACGGACTCTTAGTGAACAAGGATTGCTAAAACAGATTTATCTCCCCAGAGAGAGAAAGAGAATGAAGGGCAGAAGCTGGGAGCATGGAATTCACCATGTTCTGTCTTCACCATAACCACAGAAATCTGTCCATCTGGCTTAAACTCACACCAATCACAGAGTCCTAATATCTGAGACTCAGTGTCTCCCTTTCTTTTCACTCTGTACTGTTGTGACTGAATCTTCTTGAGTGCTTCCTTACACGGTTTCTTCTGCTTTCTAGTTTCAAAGACCCCAAATCTTCTCATCACATCACTACCAGAGTTTCTTACAGGATCCCCTTAGTGTTTTTGATAACTTCTCACAAAATTTTTGCTCTGTCTCTCTTATGGAATTAGGAGAGGCCCGTTGGTCATAATCTCATGACTCTCATGGGCTCAGATAGAAAGACATTAGGGAATTTATGTCTACCAGCAGACATTGATCTCCAATGTTCTACTTCTTTAGGAATGTTGAGAGGAGATAAGGAGAGAATATATTTTAGGCCTGGAGACAGGGCCTGGAGTGCCATGTGCAAAGAGAAGTAAGAAGGTCATTTTGGCTGGACTATAGCATGTGTGGAGGGATATAATCAGGGATGTGCTGGAGTCAGATTGATTTGGTTTGAGAGAGCTGATTGAATTTTCAGTGTGAACATTTAAACCTTGGAAATCAGCAAATGCTACAAATCAGAACTTGATCATTTTGTTGATTTCTAGACCTAAGAAAATGATTGATAAAATGTTAATAATGCAAATTAAAATGTTTTAAGCTTACATTATCCCTCCTGCTCCAAAGCCAGTTATTAAACACTTATCAACACATCCCTAGGTACAATGTGCAGTAAAGGTAGGAGGTTAAGTTAGTGGCCAGGTTCTGAAGGGATTTACAGATATAATAAAAGATTTTATGTTTGATACTAGAAGTAATAGAAAATCAGTAGAACTTATTGAGAAGGTATATGACATGGTCAGATTGGTGCTTTAGGAAAAACAGTTTGACAGCTATGTGAAGGATGAATTTAAGAGACTTGAGGCAGGAAGACTGAATTCTAAGGTAATTGCAATAATCTAGGTGAGAAGCAATGAGGGAGTGATGGCTGGGTGAGTGGAGAGATGGGGACAGCTGTGAGAGATTGTTAGGAAGATTTTCCTTACATGTATCTGAAATTTACCTTTCTGTATTTTTGTCCTAAATTTTGCCAAATTTTGCCAAATCCTAAAAGGCCAAGCAGAACAAATCTGATCCCTCTTTGGCATGATAATCTTCAAATACTTAGACTACTATCATATGACTTTAAAGTCTTTTATTCTTGTGCCTAATAAACTCCATTTCTTTCAACTCAACCTTACATGTCACGGTCTCTAATCCTTTCTCAATCTTGATGATGCTCCTCTAAGTGGACCTCCTTTGTCGCAGTAGCCTCCAAATAAAAATGATGTATCAGACACTGGTTAACCAAGGTGAAGTTTATTAGATTTATCAGTTTTTTCTTTCTATCCAATATAAATGTCTATTTTAATGCATACTAAGATTGAATTAGATATTTTGGGGTACCATGTTACATTATTTACTTATGGATCTTGTGATCTACTAAAACCCCTAGATATACTTTATGTGCCATCAGATTTCTAGCCCTCATCACCAGTTACTGTTTGTGACCTTCTCTTCCTGGCTTGGTGTCAGGGAGGTCACAATAGGAATTTTTCCATCATATTAAAAAATCATCCTCTCCTCTGTGAGTCTGGGGTAAGAAAGAAGTCAAGGCTTTAGGGGAGAGAAAGGAGAGTCAAATGGAATCTCAAGATCTTGGTAATGGATCTAAAGGCCTTATTGCCTAAGAATTCTTCTTTGTTGCCAATGTAAATGTATAATATTCCAACATAATTCTTCATGTCAAAGAATAGTGTGTTGTGAGTCAAAAAGCACATGAGGATTACTCCCCATTTCACATGAAATGTTATTTAGTTATGGCTCTCCTGTTGAACACAAGTATCCATATGATTTTTAAGCTTGTTTTATTGGATATCTTCTTCTCAGATTCACCCCATATTTCTAGCCTCTTAAGCTCTTTTTGGATTCTAACATATAATATCTATCTGACTCTATCATATAATGTGTTAACTGCACCTGTCCTCCAACTTCTGCCTCAGCTTTATGTGTCTACAAATTTGATGAGCATTCTATGCCTTCATCCAACCAACCTTCAAAAAATGTTGAGCAACAAAGGGGAAGGACAAATCTCTAGAGCAATGTGTCAGAGAGCTCCTTCCAGTTTGATACTGACTTATCAATGACTACTTTTTGATTCCAGTTTATCCATATGTTCTAAATCTGCCTAACTTCAATATTACCTAGACAGAGGTCTCAAACTCGAGGTCCAGGATAACAAAAATCAGAAGTGGTTCTCAACCAGATTAAAATATAATTGGGAAAGGTTTACATGAGAAATATACCACATAGATACTATTAATTTGTGGTTTTCTAAGTCAATGTGCAGCCTTCAGGAATCACTTTTTATACCCCTGCTCTGAATCATAGCTTTCCAGTGTCACAATAACAGCATAAGGAATTCTGTCATATGCTTGGTGGGCTAGAGAAATTCCATCATCAACTAGTCAAGTACTCCTGTAAAGACAGGATATGAGGTTAGTATGGCATTACTGGCTTTAAGTAGAGATATGCTGTCTCATACATATAAACTTCTTTTAGTCATATAGTCTAGAATTTTCTGAGGGGCAACTAGATGGTTCAGTGAATAGAGTGCTGGGTCTGAAGTCAGGAAGATTTATCTTCCTGTTTGCTTCAGTTTCTGCATTTGTGAATGGAAGAGGAAATGACAAGCCACTCCAGTATTTTTGTCAGAAAAACACCAAATAGTTTCACAAAGAGTTGGATGTCACTAAATTGATATAATAACAACAAACGATGGGTCTGGATTTTGTGAGCTGGTGTCATGTTCAGCAGCATTGTGATAATGGTGGTTAGTTTTCTAGTGAGGCAAAGCTAGCATAGGTGAACATTGAGCATAAAGACAGCTTAATAGCTCAGTGGGCAAAGTGCTCGGTCTGGAGCAGTGGTTCTCAACCTTTAAAGCTGCAACCCTTCAATACTTGTATGTGGGTGTATCTGCATGTGGGTGGACCCACCTGGAGACAGATAGAGGAGCCATGTCTCAGTTCCTAAGACCATTGGAAATATGTGTTTTCCAATGGTCTTAGGTGACCCCTGTGAAAGGGTTGTTCAACCCGCAAAGGGGTAATGACCCACAGGTGGAGAACCACTGGTCTACAGTCAGGAAGACCTGAGCTGGAATCTGGCTTCAGACACTCATTAGCTATGTAACCCTGGGCAAGTCACATAACCTCTGTTTGTCTTAATCCACTAGAGAAGGAAATGGCAAACCACTCCAGTATCTTTTTCAAGAAAGCTCGATGGAAAGTAAGACCCATGGGATCATGAAGAGTCAGACATGACTGAGCAGTTGAATGATATTGAGCATGGATGGGTGGGCCTGTACACCATCATACAACATTTCCTTTGGTGCACCCCAATACCTTCAGGTCAAGGTTTAACAAGACTGTTTCCTAGGAATGTTATATTTTATTTGCTCAGAGTAGATATGGAGTATGTATTTTATAATATTATGCACTGAAGTCAGTGATATCACTGCTAGAACCATACCCAAAGATATCAAAGAAAGAGCAAAACCCCCTTAAGGAGTATTTATAGCAACACATTTTGTTATAGGAAAGAACTGAAAGTTAGGATGGTACCCTTCATTTACAGAATAGCTAGACAAATTATGACAAATAGCTAAACAAAACAATCCATATTAATATAATAAAATATAATCGTGCTATAGGAAGATAAGGGACAGTTTCAGAGAAACTTGGGAAGTCTTGTATGAACTGATAGAATGTAGTGAGAAGAACCAGGAAAATGCTTTCTATAGCAACAATAATATTGTAAAGAAAAACAATATTGAAAGACTTAAGAATTCTGACAAATGTAAAAACCAACCATGATTCTAGGTGATGAAAGATAAATCATGCTACTTACCTCCTGAGAAATGATGTATTCGAGGTGCATAATGAGATACATTTTCATACACGAGCACGTGAGAATTTGCTTTACTACTTAATTATGCATATCTATTAGAAAAAGTTTTCTTTTTTATTTCTTTTTTTTTTCCCAAAGAGGAGTGGTGGTGTAAAAATTCAGTTGTAGGAATGGAGTAGTAAAAAAGAAAAGAAAAGAAAGGGGAGTCACTGAAGCAACAGAAGGAGGGACAGGGGGAAGCACAAACAATCAGGACAGCTTTGAAAGTTATACATTGAATTTAATATGTTCTCAAAAGGAAAAGCAAGTTCTACTTTAATAATGATTTGAAATTTCCTGTACAATCTTTTTTTTTTTCTATTTTCTTATGGAAATGCTCATCTTATTTAGTGTTTGTTAAATTCAGAATAAAATAAATAAAAAAAACTGACAAAGCCATCTGACACGATTGTTTTACTGAGCCGGTAGAGCATGTCCAATTTCCTCAGTCCAATGTTTTAGAGGATCCTGCTGCCTCTCATGTCTTCAAGGGAGCTAATTGCAAATTTCAGCCTATTTTGATGAGTTCACTTTAAAGAGAGCACTTTCAGAGACTAGGGAATCACAGTGCATTGAAGTAAGTACACAACCTAATAAGATGGACATTATGCAAATCTGCAGATGTTTGGAGGCATTTCATTAGGGTGCCCATTTCAGTAAGGAGCTTTGAAATTTCGATCTTCTCTGGAAAAGAAGACAGTTCATAAGCGCTAGTGGGATTATATGTGGGTGTGTATATAAACTGTGCTGTAACTGCTTAAGAGGCCAAAAAATTTTTAAAAATGCTTTTGGACTGAACGTAATTTTATTTAAGAAAACCATATAGTCAATGACCAAGCATTTAAGTGCCTATTACAGTGCCAGACACTGTGCTAAGTGCTGGAAATATAATGAAAAGCAAACCAAATAGTACCTTCTCTCAAGGAGCTCACAGTTTGATGGGAAAGACGACATGCAAACAACTATGTCAAAACAACACAAATACAGAATAAATTGGAGGTAATCTCAGAGGGAAAGAACTAACATTAAGGAAGATTGGAAAAGGCTTCTTGCAGAGGATTGGAACTTTAGCTGACATCTGAAGAAAGCTAGAGAAGCAAGAAAGGAGAGAGAAGGAGAAAGAGAGACAGAGACAGAGAGAGAGACAGAGAGAGAGAGAGACAGAGAGAGAGACAGAGACAGAGAGAGAGAGACAGAGAGAGTGACAGAGACAGAGACAGAGAGAGAGACAGAGAGACACACAGAGAGAGAGAGAGACAGAGAGAGAGAGAGAGACAGAGAGAGAGACAGACAGACACACAAAGAATTCAAGGCAGGGGGGACATCTGATGAAAATAGGGGATGGCAGGAAATGTCCTGTGTGAGGAAGCTAGGTTTAATGGTTAGTTTTAGTTATACTTGACTCTTCATTCTTTCAATATACCTCATACCCAATCAGTTGCCAAGTCTTGTCATCTCCAACTTCACAAAATCCTTCATATCCACCTTTTCATTTAATATTCCATTTGAATGTGACTTCTTGAGAACAAGGGTCATTCATTCATTCATTAATTTATTTATCTTTCTATCCTTTTGTTCATTCATTTATCCATCCACTTATTTATTTATTCATTTATTTACTTATTCATTCATTCACTTATTTATCTTTCTTCTTTCTTCCTTCCTTCCTTCCTTCCTATCTTTCTATCTATCCATATTTATTTATAGCCTCCCTTTGTATTCCAAATGTAAACCCGGAACTTAGCACCTGTCATATAGTAGGCACTTAAAAATGCTAGTTGACTAATTTACTGATTGGGGGACTTCTTATGAGGAGGATAGGAGAAAGGAGAGCTCATCTTCCTATCCAGTGAGAGCAAGTCAGCCAAAGCCCATGTCCTGCCTATATGTGAGCTTAATTCTGGTTTTGGAGGCTGTCTGTTCTGTTCTTCCTGTTTTTTCTTATCTTAAGTAAGTAAGGATGAATATGGAAATGAATGTGTCCAAGCATGGATCTTACCTTGTGAATTCAAGAAGTTTGGATATCCTCAGTTTTTTGGCTAAGGCCTCTAAGAACTATAGTGGAGCTCTTGGTGATGATCACCTTTAAGAAGATGAACCTGGTTCCTGGCCTGACTTGTCAGAAGATAGAAGAGACAATACAGAGTTGAGGTGAAATGTAAACTATCCAATCATCAAACCTATAAACTGCTTCATGCTTATAGGACTGATCAGTTTCCTGCAGAGTTTAGCAGTCATTACTGTTGCTGCTTGTTTGGTTTATGTATTTTTTGTCAATTGATGCTTTTAAATGTTTTATGCTGTGCATTTCTTTGGTATGTGAAAAATACATTCTACGTTTGACTCACATTGTACATTGAATACCATTCTATGGGGTTACTGGCTCTTCCCTAAATTTGACACTCTTATCTCATAACTCAAAAGTTATGTGTTTAGGGGCGGCTAGGGGCACAGTGAATAGAGCACCAGCCCTGGAGTCAAGAGGACCTGAGTTCAAATCCAGCCTCAGATACTTCACATACACACACACACACACACACACACACACACACACACACGTGCCATGTGACCTTGGGCAGGTCACTTAACCCCAATTGCCCTCCAAAAAGAAAAAGCAAAAAAAAAAGTCATATGTTTATATTAGTTGGTCCCTAAATGTGGAATGCTCTTTATTTCTTCCTGTTACAATCTTTGCTTTCAAGAGTCAGTTCAGGGACCACCTTTGTGAAGCCTCCTCTTATCCACTCAGCAGCCAGCACTAAGAGCATTACATGACATCATTACAATTTTGCTTGTGCTGTTACACACATACGTGCATGCGCACGCGCACATACACACACACACAAACACACACACACACACTGTATCCTTCCAATTGAATTGAAGTTCTTTGAAGTCAGGGAATATTTTGTTTTTGCCTTTTAGCTCCAGAAAATAACATTGTATTTTACACTTAAAACAACTTTAATCAATGTTTATCAAATTTAATCCCCATGCAATACCCAGTCTTTTCTGATTACCCATTGACACATTGGAAAGAACATTGTCAGGGCCATTATCTGTGTCTATGGAAGAAACAAAGCTAGTCCACATAAGGATCAACTCATGACCAATCTCTCTAATCCACTGAGCTGAGCAAGAAAGGACACTCCTAGTAAAATTCATTGAAATGGCAAAATATTAACATCCGAGTCCTTGGAGAGCCATTCTCCTGAGCAAGATCCAAATGCCAAATACACCAATTCGATTACTTTCTCCCATGTCTTTTTTTTCTTGAATGCAGAGTTAACACACAGGAGAGAACTGTTATTTCATGGTAAATCATGTCATTTGAAACCTAATAACAGACTTAATAATAGTAAAAATCTGCTATAATGTGGTTAACTTGGAAAATAAGTGTGTCTGGAGACTTTGTAATCCTATATATGAAGAAATTAACTGAACAAAATTTGAATTTATCTCTATAAAGTACCTGATATTGATAACATCCATTGATAACATCCATTATGTGGGCTCACATTGCCTTTTTTTCAAAGAGGTGGTTATTTATTCCTATCAGACTCATGCAGAAGCCACATTATATGTTTTTGGATATTTTTCATATTAAAAAAATTCTTTTCTTCTGATTTTAATGAATTTAATGAAAAGAACATCTCTATATAAACAGAAAAAGATTATATGAAACTGCTAGTTATATACATAATTTAAAATTACTATTTTTATTCTGTTGGCATGACTCAATAATGAACAACTAATATTCCTATAATTATTTAGATCTGTCTTTGTTTCTGTTTTGTAGTTGGATTAATGTAGTTTATAGTTGCTGTTTGTGTCTTACGTAGATTCCATAATACCTTATGAATTCTATGGATAACTTGAATAGAGTTTCTTGTCCTATCTCTTCTTGATAAGTTTCATTCAGAAAGGCTTGGGATACCTAGGTGGTGTGGTAAACAGAGCACTGGTTCTGGAATCAGAAGGACCTGAGTTCAAATTTGACCTCAGACACTTGACACATTTGCTAGCTTTGTGACCTTGGGCAAGTCACTTAACCCCAGTTGCCTTGCCTTCCCTTCTCCAAAAAGAAGACTGATAATTTATGTGGGTTAATTTTCTATGCTGCTATGTTGCTATAGTACAGTATAGTTATTTTGATTAATTTTTAGTTGCATATCTAGAGATCTTTATGTAGACTAAAAGAGATAATTTTGATTACAGTTTCTCTATGATTATTCCCTCAATTTATTTTTCTTGTCATGTTGTTATAATTATCATGTCAATCATTATGTTGAATAATAGTAGTGATGATAATCATTCTTATTTTGGTACCAATCTTATTGCCAAGGCATCTAGTTTATTTCCACAATATACAAAATGGGCTCACAGTTTTAGATAGAAAAGATTTACCCCATTAAAGAAACATCCCTTGATTCCTATACTTTTTTTAGTGTTTTCAACAAAATAGATGTTGTATTTTGTCAAAAGTCTCAGACACTTAGCTGTGTGACTCTGGATAGGACACTTAACCTCTCTCTCAGTTTCATCAATGATAAAATGGGGATTATAATAGCACTTTCCTTATAGGATTGCTGTGAGGATATGTAATGGCAAGCAGACAAGTACTTAGCACCTTGTTTCAGTTGTGCCTTGTCTGTGATTATATCAAGTCTTTGTTAAGAAACAGACCTTGTGAAACCCACAGTGGGAGGGACTTGCCAAAGACAGGAATAGGAAGGATGTAAGAGGTAGGTGGAACAGGGAGGAGCTAATGACCAGATAAAAAGCTGGCCTCTGTCTATGTATACCTGTACACATATATACGCACACTCACGCATGTATTCATGCACCTATATACCCCCTATATAGACATATGTGTGTATACATACACACACACACACACACACATATATATGTACACACACACACATTTATATTCCTTTCAACTATCCTTATACTGAGAAAAGTTTCATAAGTTACAATGATCATTTTTCCATGTAGGCATATAAATAGTTCAACTTTTATAAGTTCCTTATGATTTCTTTTCCATGCTTACCTTCTCATGCTTCTTGTATTTGAATGTCAAACTCTCCATTCAGCTCTGTTTTTTTTTTCTAGAATACTTGAAGGTCTTCCAACTCATTGAATGACCATATTTTCCCCTAAAACATTATACTAAATTTTGCTTGGTAGGTGATTATTGGTTTTAATCCTTGCTCCTTTGATTTCTAGAATATCATGTTCCAGGCCCTTTGATCCCTTAATGTAGGAGCTGCTAGATTCTGTGTTATCCTGATTGTGTTTCCACAGTATTCAGATTGTTTCTTCTGGGCTGCTTGGAATATTTTCTCCTTGATCTGGGAACTCTGACATTCCTAGGAGTTTTCTTTTTGGGGTCTTTTTCAAGAGGTGATTGGTGAATTTTTCCAACCTCTATTTTGCCCTCTGGCTCTAAAATATCAGGGCACTTTTCCTTGAGTATTTCTTGAAGGATGATTTCTAGGTTCTTTTTTTGGTCATAGCTTTTAGGTAGTCCAACAATTTTTAAATTGTCTCTCCTGGATCTATTTTCCAGGTCGGTGGTTTTTTTTCAATGAGATATTTCACATTGCCTTCTATTTTTTCATTTGTTTGGATATGTTTAACAGTATCTTGATTTCTTGTAAAGTTATATCCTTCCATTTACTCCAATCTAATTCTGAAAGAATTATTCTCTTCAGTGAGCTTTTGAGATTCTTTTTCCATCTGGCAAATTTTGGTTTTTAAGGCATTCTTCTCCTCATTGGCTTTTTGGGCCTCGTTTGCCATTTGAGTTAGTCTATTTTTAAGCTGTTATTATTCTTCAGTCAGGTTGTTGACCCTTTTTTCATGATTTTCTTGCATCATTCTCATTTCTCTTCCCAATTTTTCCTCCATGTCTCTTATTTGGTTTTCAAAATCTTTCTTAAGCTCCTCTATAGCCTGTTTGTATTTTTCTTGGAGGCTTTTGGTGCAGGAGTTCTGACTGTGTTGTCTTCCTCCTGTTCCATGCTTTTTGATCCTTTGTGTCCCCCAAAAAGTTCGATTGCTGTGCTTGCTTTGCTTCCTTTGCTTGTTCATGTTGCCAGTCAATTACTTGACTTTTGAGCTCTTTCCCACAGTAGAACTCTGCTTCCAGAGGGGAGAAGTTTGTCCCAAATAGCTGGGGTTTTTGCAGCTGCCAGAGTTATTAGGAGGGTGCCATCTCTACAGCCCCCACCAGCTTTGGCTCACTGGTCACACACCTGAGGACTGCAATCCAGGTCCAGGCATGTGAAGGCAACAGTGCTTAGCCTATGAATGGTTGCTTGGTCCCCTTGCAATCTGCAGGCTGGGAGTTCTGAAGCAGCCATGTGAAGATGGCTGCAGGGCTGCCGCTTCTGCTACTTCTGGCTCTTGGGGCAGAAGGCTGGACTTGCTCCTCCATCCCCCCCAAATTCAGCCAAGTTCCACTGACCTTTTACTTTGTCTTTGGCATTTATGGGTTGATAGTTCTGGAAACTGCCACAGCTGCTGGTAATCCACTCCCCTGAATGCTCCAGCCATGGCTTGTTCTGGCCTCCCTGGGGTTAGAACTGTGGGTTCATGTGTGGCTGGGCTGGGCTTCCAGCATGCTGCAATGAACCTTCCTGCTGGCCTGCCAGGCTGCCTTCAGCAGTAGATTTGTTTCTCTGTCACTTTGTGGGTTCTGGAGCTCTAAAATTTGTTTAGAGTTTTCCTGCTTCTAATGCTGCCATTTTGACTCCACCCCGCCAAATCCCTCTTACTTGATTTTCAAAATCCTTCTTGAGCTCCTCCATGGCCTGTAACTAGCTCATATTTTTCTTTGATGTTTTTGGTGCAGGAGTTCTGACTTTGCTGTTTTCCTCTGACTCCATACCTTGATCCTTTTTGTCCCCAAAAAAAGGAGTTTATGGTTTGATTAAGTTTTTTGGGCTTGCTCATTTTGCCAGTTAATTACTTGACTTTTGAGTACTTTGCCACAGTAGAATTCTGCTTCCAGAGTGGAGAGAGCTTTGTCCCAAATCACTGGTGTTTTAGCAGCTGATAGAGCTATCCATTGGGCGCCTTCTCTACAGACATCACAAGCTCCAGCTCACTGGTCACACACCCTGGGACCACCACCTAAGATCATGATCCAAATCCAAGCAGGTTAAACAAGAACAATTTCCCTTTGAATGGTTGCTTGGTCCCCCTGCAATCTGCAAGCCAGGAGCCCCTGAGACAGCCAGGCAGTGGCAGCTGCACAGCTGCTGCTCTTCTGTTGCCTCTCACCCTGGCGACAGTCCCTCTCCTCAATCCCCCTGTTCCCACAAAGTTCTACACTGACCTTTTACTTCTTTTTTTTTTTTTTTGGAATTTATGAATTGATAATTCTGGAAACCCCTACAGCTCCTGGTAATTCTCTCTCCTGAAGTTTGCCCTGGCCCGCTGCCGGTCGGGGCCACCCTGGGGCCGGTAACCACGTGGCTCACATGGGGCTGCACTCAGCTTCCAGCCTGGTGCAATAGGCGCTTCTTAGCCTGCCAGGCTTCTTTCAGTGGGAGTTTTGTTTCTCTTTGTCTCTTTGTGGGTTCTGTACCTTTAAAGTTTGTTTAGAGTCATTTTTTTACATGT
Source organism: Pseudochirops corinnae (assembly GCA_028646515.1). Classification (NCBI taxonomy): domain Eukaryota; kingdom Metazoa; phylum Chordata; class Mammalia; order Diprotodontia; family Pseudocheiridae; genus Pseudochirops; species Pseudochirops corinnae. The sequence continues at coordinate 7,842,069 of CM053589.1, read as the reverse complement.
ATTGGAAGTGATTGGAGGGGAGCCCACACCAAGTTTTTGCTTCTACTCTGCCATGTTGGCTCCGCCCAGACATTTTATGCTTTTGTAGCTGTTCATTCATTTCATTTAAATGATAAATTTTCTTGGTATAATTAGTCAAAAGGGTTTCTAAAAATCTTCTTTATTCGGCATTTGCTGTGATTTCTCTTTTTTATTTTTAATATTGGTAATTTGGGTTTCTTTCTTTAAAAAAATCAGACAAATGAATATTTTACCTATTTGTTGTTTTGTGTTCTTCAGAAAACAGCTTTTAGTTTTATTTATCAACTCTTTTTTTGCTTTTAATTTTATTTTCAGAATTTCTATTTTGTCATTTAGAGTTTTAAAGTTATTAGTTTTCCACTTTTTCACAGTTGTTTATCCAATTCATTTATATATATTCTTTTTTGAAGACAACAAATATAATTTTTATTGTACTGTAGTAGATAAAAGGATACAGAATAAATAAAGGAGATGTTGAAAGAAAATAAGTCTGCTCGACATTAGTGATTTATAACTGATGCAATAGGATTCTGTTCAACTACTTCTTCTCCTCTGGCATAGTGTCAGATTACAGGTTATTACTCTTTTAAACTTCCTCTCCTGTTGACACTCTACCTTCCAAAGATGGCGTTGGTTTTGTTGTTTTGTTTATGACTTATCCCTCTTTGAATCTTTCCTCCTTTTAATCCAGTCTCTTTCCTCTCCCTATTCCTGGTGATTATTTCTTAAGTTTAATATATTTCTACCCCAAACTCTCTCTCGCTCTCTCTCTCTCTCTCTCTCTCTCTCTCTCTCTCTCTCTCTCTTCCCCTCCCTCTCTCCTTCTCTTGGGGTGTGTGTGTGTGTGTGTGTGTGTGTGTGTGTGTCCGCGCGCGCGCGCGTGTGTGTGTATCCAATGTTCCTTTTCCAATTAAGACAAAAGTAAGGTTAATACGTATCCCACTCCCCTACCCCTTCCTCCATGTTAATATAACATGCTCACACATTCCAAATATGAGATATTTTTCACCATCTTCCTCTATTTTTCTTTCTTAGTGTATTCCTTTTAAACATTTCCATTTTCTCTTTTTCTTTAGATCATCAATATATAACAAAAATGCTGCCATGACTTTTGTGATTTAATCCCTCTTTGATTCTTGAGACACAAGAGTTATTGGAGGGGGGGCATATTTTTCTTCTTCCCCTTAGACTATAAGTACTTCATCATTGTATGATACCTTCCAGTTGTTCAAATGTATTTATGTTTCAATGCTTCTTCTCACTTATGTGATTGCATTTCAAATTGCATTTCAAAAAGGAATATCTAGAAGTCTACTATTTCATTAAAGGTATCTTTCCCTCCTATAACATTATACCATTTTACTGAACAAGTTATTCTTGACTGCAAACCTTTATCTTTTGCCTATTGGAATCTAGCTTTTCAAGTTCTTTTCTTCTTCATATCTGTAGGTGACAGAGCTTGCGACTGTGGCATATTGGTTCTTAAACAATTTCTTTTTAACTACTTTCAGGAATTTTCTTTGACTTGGAAACTGCATTTTGGCTACCACATTCCTGGGAGTTTTTATTTGGGGATTTTATTTTCAGGAAGTGTCTTGTTGATTCTTTATATTTTGACTTTGCTCTCTAGTTCTAATAAGTCTGGTCAGTTTTAATTCATGATTCTTGAAATATGATGTCTAAAATTTTTTTTTTGTCTTTAAGAGTCTAAGATTTTATGTCTGATGATTCTTAGATTATTTTTCATTGACCCCTTTTTTGGGTCAGTTGCTTGTGATACTAGATACCTTAGAAGTTCTGATTTTTTTAGTCTTTCACTTTTGTTCTAATATTTTTTTTTTTTATCATTTCATGGAATCACTGATATCTGGTCCAATCCAATTTTCAGGGAATTTGTTACTGGGATAAGATTTTGTGCATCCTCTACTATGCTGTTTTTTTTCATTCTTTCTTTCACAGCTCCCTTTCTCATTTTTCCTCTGGAGATCTTATTTCATTTGTATGACCAGTTTAGAACTTTTACTTGATTTCTTCTAGAAATTCCCATAAAATTTGTGTAAAATCTGTGATTTTCCTTGAGACTTGGTTTACTGTTTACGTAGCATTATTCTTTTCTTCTTGCTCTATAGAGAACTGAACATCTCTAGCTCCATAGTATTCTTTATCATTGATGTCCATGTTTGTTTACTCATTTTTCTAGCCATGCTTCCTGAATTTGAACTTTTTGTCAGAAATAAGTGCCTTTCTGGAAGGAATGGGAAGATCTTCATTGGTACTGATCTGTATTTTCTCAGGTATAGATATTTAACAAACTGAAATTTCATAGAATTGTTGTTTTGATCTCATTCTTGTGTGCTTGTGAAACCTGGATTCTGTACCAGTGCCATGCCAGAAAATTGAATGATTTCCATTTGAATTGTCTTAGGAAGATTGTAAAGCTCACCTGGCAAGATAAAGTATTGGACACTGAGGTCCTTTCTCAATGTGAACTGCCAGGCATTCAAACTCTACTGCAGAGAATGCAGCTCTGGTGGCCAAATGATTTGAATGCCAAATGTACATTTGCCTAAAAGACTATATTATGGAAAACTCACCCAAGGAAAGCAGTGGCATGAAGGTCAGATGAAGCAATGTAAGGACACTCTCAAGGTCTTTCTGGAGAACTTTTGTATTGATTATGAGACATGGGAGACATTGGCACCAAACCATTCAGCATGTCTGCCCACATCAAAGAAAGTTCTGTTCTTTTTTTTTTTTCTGTCAGGTGGATGTTTTATTTCAACAGACATCTTTGTTTTTGTTTAAAAAACAAAAACAAAATCCAGAATTCAACCAGTCATTTCACCCTGTTAGGGAGCCAAGTTCCCCATCTAGAATTCAACAGTTGTTTCTGGAAGAGTCACTCGGGAGTCTTTGTTGGCGCCAAGAGATATGGAAGCTGCATTTTCTAAGTTTTATTAAGAAAATGAATCCAATGTGTTCCTTCTCAAGGAGGTGATGGCTGGGGCGCTAGGGAAAAATGTCTTGGACTTTGAGCTGTTGGAGCTCCCAAGAGTGTTAGCTGGGAAGGGCAGGGCCAGGCCACATGGTACTGGGTAAAGGGGAAGATGGGATCCTTGAGGAAATCAGTCCCAGAAGCCTAGAATCCATCTTTGGCTTGGGTCTGCCGTCGGCTGAGCTTGTTCTCTGACCAGGTATTCTTCAGCTCCAACTCTCGCTCCTTAGCCTGGTGAATCAAATATGTGATTTGGTGTTTTTGGCTCTGCTGGCCTGTTGGCTGCTCACCCTTCTTCTTGCTGAATGACTTCATAGTTTTTTCTTCTGTCAAGGACTTGGTCATCCACTGCTGGGCCCCGCTGAGCTGGTCATCCCCTTTAATCTCCACAAAGTTAATCTCCTCCCTTCCTCGGTTCCTCTTGCCCTGAAGTCGCTTAAACGCTTCATCATCAATGAAAGAGGAGTCTGGGGTAATCTCCTGGAGGGGAGCTAAGGCTGGATCAGACTCAGGGTAGTAGCCACTACTGTAATAATCCTGATAGTAAACACCTGTGGCATTAGAGTCACCATATGTAGGGAACTGGTTGTAGGGCTGACTGCTATAGTCCTCTCCAGGCTTAGGTACCCAGGGAGCCCCACTTGAGCCAGCCACCATCTTGAATTCAAGGGGAGCATTGGCTGCATTGTCCTGAAAAGTGGGATCTGGCTCTGTGCCTGGGGGTGGCTCTTCAGAAGCAGCAGGGACAGGGTAAGGGTATGGCTCAGTTCCAAGAGGCTCAGCCTTGTCTGGAAGGGAGAAGAAGTTCTCAGGGGCTACTTCCTCATCACTGTCATCCTCCTCTTGTGTGATCTGCTTTGTCACTTGGAGGGCAGCACTCTTGGCAGCTGCTTTGATGGCTGACGGTGATGGGGTAGTAGTGGTGGCACCCACAACAGGGGCAGAGGAGGAAGTAGAAGAAACAGATTTGGTCTTGGGAGCTGGTTTGGAGAGCTTGGTGTCGGCAGAGCCATCAGTGGGTTTTCGAGAGAAAGCGTAGGGCAGGAGCAATCGGTTAGTCTCTTTTGTGGTCAGGTTTCTGGGTTGGGGAAGCAAAGCTGATAAACCTGTCCCTTCACCAGATTCCTGAAGAACAGTTTTCTTCTTTGTAGGTTCATCTTCCTCTGAATCTGAATCTCCCTGGTGCAGCTCGGGGGCCGCGATCCGCACCGGCTCCGTAGTCCTCTTCTTTGGCTTGGGGAGCCCCAGAGGGGGCCCGGCACCGCCGATCGGAGGAGGCAGGTTGAGGCCTGGAGCCCCCGGCAGGGGCAGCCCCAGCCCCAGCCCCTCGCCCACCCCTGCGGCCTCAGCTAGACTGAGGCCCAGGGCCAGGGGGATGCCACCCAGGCCGAAGGGCAGCGGCAGCCGAAAGTTCTGTTCTTTATGAGCAAAGCAGAATTGCAGTAGTTCAAAAGAAATGTGAAATATGCAAATTTAGAGACATCTCCTTGCCTATGGTAGAGCCTTCTGAGCTCATATTGATTTGATCAGTCATAGTCAGACACACTGTACCTTAACCCCAACATCATGATGTCATTTTGGTCATCTTTGATTATGAAGGACAACAAAGAAGAGTATAGATAATGTAGGACCTTAGGAGTAGCTGATTAGTGTTGTTTCTGGGCCTTGTACTGGGTGCTCGTACCTAGGTGATTTAATTCAGGGTATGCCCTGAGTATTGTCCTCCCAGCCTAAGCACAACAGGCTTCAGAACCCTGGTCTAGAGTCAGAGAAACACAACTTCAGTCTCCAAGTGTTCTTGGATAGTTCCGCAAGCTTCCTTCCTCGTACCTTTAAATTCTAGGTTTCCCTGGCTTGCCACTGGCCTCTGAACTGGAAGACTTCTGTGAGCTGTGTCCTCAGCCTGGGCTTTTTCGGTCTGGACCTTTTTCTGAGTGCTTATAGGCTTATGACTATCCCTGTCTAGACCAGGGCTTTATTCAATTCATATCTATCTTTCCCGTCTATAGGCCATCCTCCGTGATAATGACAAATATTTTATTTAGCGAATGTTTCCCTGTTACATACATGGAAGAGGATAGTCAGATGATAATAGAACAAAGTTATCTACGCTGTTGAATCCATCTAATCATCTTATATATACATGGGAAACACTATTAAATTGAACCTTCAAGGCTGCCTTTTGCTCTAGCAACCATTGAACACTACATAAATGTGAATTTCGTTATTGTTATGTGCAGTGCACTGTGCCGAGTACTGGGGGAAAGACAAGGATAAACGAGATGGGATTCCAGCTCTCAAGATGGTTACATATTAGGAGAGACATTATGACATGTATACAAAGAAGTATAATACAGATTAAAATACGGTATGTGTTGGAGCACAAAGTATTGTGAGAATAGGTAAGGAAGAAATGAATTCTAGACCCTATTCTGTATTCTATCCTCACTGTCTCAAACTGTCCTCGTTATAACCAAGGACATACATTCATTTATTTGCAAGATAACAACTTATTGTTTAAGGAAGGGAGTAATGTTCAGTGCTTTATACTAGTGATGATGAACTCAAATAGAAATAAATCCCTGTGGCCTACATATTGACTTAGAAAACCACAAATTAACATTATCTATGCTCTCTTTTGATCTATTTTAAAAAATATTTCCCAATTACATTTTAATCTGGTTTACCTGTGCAGATATGAGTTTGATACCTCCGGTGCACAGTCATTAACTTCAAGATGTTGTCTGAAAACTTGTCTCACCTAACTTAAAAGGCAATGAGATGTCATAGACACTCATCTGGAGAGCATTCAACAGTGTGTGCTCATGGCCTACTTACAATGTAAATGTCACTGATGAAATTAAGGAAAGATAAGACTGATTGGGGAGAAATTTCCAGCTGAGATCTCAGAGAAAGATTACCTGTAAAGAAGTCACACCTCAGGTTTCCCTTCCCTCCTCATTGTAAGAAAAGGTGAACTTTTTCTAATATATAGATTTCTGTAATGATTTTATAAATTAAACAATCTTATTAAAATATTTTGAATGGCAACATTATGAATTAATGGAAACTTAAGATAGAAGATGAAAAAGCTGTCCATCCAGAGCAATTCTGAAATGTTACTGTAACCTGTTTGTCCATAATAATTCCCTATTGGCATCTACCCTAAGAAAAACAGACCCCAGGAAATGGAAAAAGCCTCCTTAGGCAGCTGAGTCTTTTCTTGTCTGTCTCATTAAGTATCTAGAGAGCAAAAATGAAGAGGCAGTTCTAAAGCATGTACACCTCAAGTAGGTGTAGGTAGGCTTTATGTTTATGAGGGACAGGCCTGTGTGATGCGATTGGCTTTGATTCAGGTTCATTTGGTACTTTAAGTTCAGATGGTAATGAAAAAAAAAAGGCATTCAATAATCTCCAGCCATTTCTGGTCAGAGCTCATCTTTGTTTTAGTTCTCTCCAGATTCAAATAGAGTTTAGTCAACATGCTTTGAACTCAGTTCAGAAATTTGAGGCAGCTAGGTGGCACAGTGACCATGAAGTCAGGAAGTCCTGAGCTCAAATTTGGCCTTCAGAAAAAAAATATGTTCAAAAATTACCAAAAATAAATTCCCTCTCTCTCTCTCTTTCTTTCTCTCTCTCTCTCTCTCTCTCTCTCTCTCTCTCTCTCTCTCTCTCTCTCTCTCTCTGCTTTTCCCTCTCCTTCTCCCTTTCCTTCTCACTCATTCCTACTCTCTTTCTCATCCATACTCAAGACTAAAATTGGAAAGTCTTTTCTCCTCTGGTCTGGTTTCCTCCCTCAATCCCAAATTGTGAGCTTTTAGGCTTAGATAGAATCTTTGTTGACTGATAGGTTATATTAAGTAGCAAAGTAATTAAGCAAAAAGGAAGGAAAGGTTATGACAGGACTGGTCTCTCTCACCTCCACAAGTCTTCTTTTTTCAGTTGTTCTGAGTAGTTGAAGTAAAAGATTGAAATTTAAAATCTAGGAGGAAAATTTCTCCGAACTACACTGTGGGAAGGTAGTGGATGAATGTAATACCTGTGGATGAGATTTTGCTCTCACTAACTGCTGCTGGTTCATTATGACCTCCTCTCTGGCCAGCATCAGTTGATCCCACCTCTCTATCTGCTTTGTATCTTTGGTCTGTCGGGTCAACACCTTGCTTCTCCTCTCAGTCCGATCGCTTTGACTATTCCCTGTGAGTAGCCCTCAGATCAGTCCCAAGCCCCTACTTAACCCTCAAGGAAAGGAATCATAGCCTGCATAGACTGCTGGAGCTCTACTCCTTACTCTCAGTGCCTATCATGTGTTTTCTTAGCAGGAAGAGTAAGGAATAAATATTTATATGCTATCTACTGAGCGCCAGTGCTACGTACTTTATAAATATCATCTAATCTGATCCTCACAACAACCCTGACAGGTAGGTACTGTTATTACCCCCATTTTACAAGTGAGAAGATTGAGGTTTGCAGAGGTGAAGTGACTCACCCAGGGTCACACAGCTAATAATGTCAGAGGCCAGATGTCAACTCAGTTCTTCCTGACTCCAGGCATCCTTACAGAATTTTTTTCCCCTAGACCATCAGAAAAGTGAAGAATCTGAGTTTCTCCTACATGCCCACAATATTCTAACTTTGTGGTTTTCCAAAGTCTTTGTGACCCCAAGGAGAGCCTTATGAAGCTTCCTAAGTTTCAATAATAATTGATGCAACCTTAGAATTGAATAGAAGAGGAGGGTCAGGAGCAGGCTATGAGGTATGTGGGGAGAGAATTGGGTGATCATGTATGAAACAACAAAACTAAACTTCCTCCCTCCCCATCCCCTACTCTACACAGGAAGGCAGCTATGTCAGGAAGCAGGTAAGCTGGAGGAGCGCCAGGTAACACGGTTTGGTGGAAAGAACATTCTACTTGGATTTAGAGCTTTCACAATCAAAATCTACCTGGGCCACTTAGCTGACCTTGCACTTTCTGGGCATCAGTTTTCTTTTCTGTAAAATGAGGGAATTGAATTGGATGACCATTGAGGACACGTCCAGCTTCAAATCTAAGATCTTAAGAATATAATAATATATTTTTATTGAATGATATAGAAAATAGCTTTTAAAGCTAGATGTCATCTGGTCAGTTTGGTGAGACAAAAGTAAAGAAAAGAGGAAAGAGAAAGAGGGAGAGGTAGGGAGAGGAAAGGGAAGAGGGAAAGGGAAAAGGAGAGGGAGAGGGAAAGAAAGAGAGAGAGAAACAGAGAGACAGAGACAGACAGAGACAGAGAGACAGAGACAGTGAGAGAGTGAGTGAGTGAGAGAAAGAGAGAGAGAGAGAGAGAGAGAGAGAGAGAGAGAGAGAGACCTAGGATTGAGATAGTGAGGAAATAATATATTGAAAATAGGAAATGAATGAAAGGCAAAACCTAGTTGGTCTTATTAGGATTAAGCCTGCAGTTGTTCTTTGTTAAAAAAAAAAGGGAAATCTGAACATTAAAAACAGATAAATTAGAAGATGAATAATTGTATTACAAAAGATTTTTTTTTGTTTTGCTAAAATATCTCCTACCGCACAGGTCTAAGTAGTGAGTAATAAATTTAAAATTTAACAACACAAACACATTCATTTATAACACCTCTTTGTGAAAGAAACTATCTCATTAATTAAGCAAAGTCCAATTGTTGTCTATGGCAATTCAGATTCCTGTGTCCCCTTAAAAACAAAATTTTAAACAGTCCAACTGCATAGCTTCTATTTTGAAAAGTGCTAAGATCTTGAAAATACATTTTATAAAATATTTCTTTTTTTTCCTTTTTTTCTTTTTGGAGGGCAATTGGGGTTAAGTGACTTGCCCAAGGTCACACAGCTAGTTTTTTGTGTCAAGTGTCTGAGGCCGGATTTGAACTCAGATCCTCCTGACTCCAGGGCTGGTGCTCTATTCACTGCACCACCTAGCCACCCCTAAAATATTTCTTAAGCCAATATTTAGATAGAATGTGATTTCATTGGTGGGCTTATTTTCTAGTCACCAGTACAAATCATGATCCTTCCATGCCTTCCTATCCTGTGCAATTATCATTCAAATACTTTCATCATGGACAAAATGAAAGAATTTTTGTAAAGTAACTTGCAAGTTTTAAAATGCTATATAAAATCTAGTTAACAATAATAATTATTATTATGATAAAAATGTCTGTAGGGAAATATAATGCCTAGCACATGCTAAGCACTGCGAGCTTTTTTTTTTTTTTAATAAATATTATCTCATTTGATCCTCAAGACAACTTTGGGAGGTAGGAGTTATTGTCCTCATTTTCCAGATGAGAAAAATGAAGCAAGCAGAGGTCCCCAGGGTAACAGAGCTAATAAGAAGCTGAGGCTAAATTTGAAGTGAGGTCTTCCTGGCTCCAGGCCCAGCCCTCTCTCCACTGTGCCTCCTACCTGCCTCATTAGAGGGTCTGCACAGTACTCATTATACAGGTCAAGTAAAATCAATAAGAGATTTATAGGGGATCTGCCATGTACAAGGCACTTTATCAGGCTCTAGGGACACCAGGACAAAAATCTAAGTAGTCTTTGCCTCTGAGAACCTTATATTCTACTAGGCCATACTACATGAACACAGATAAGTATAATACAGAATAAGGACTGAAGGGAGCAATTAAAAAAACACCAGCAATGTTGCCTGGTAATATATAAGAAAAAAGAAAATCCTGATACTCTGGGAAATCTGGCAGAGGTGATATTTGAACTGAAACTTGAAAGAAAAGTAATCCTAAAAAGTGGAGGTGAAGAGGGATCATGTTCCAAGCAGAGAGGATGTAATGTTTTCATGCTTATGGTTGAGAAACCTAGTGCTGAATTTGAGAACATCACTAGTTTGGTTGAAATTTAGAGTGTAGGAAGAGACTAATGTAAAAGAAGCCTGGAAAGGTAGGTCAGAGCCAGGTTGTGGAAGTCTTTGGTGCAGTGGAAATATTGTTGAATTTAGAGTACTGAAGGATCTGAGTTCAAATACTGGCTGGCTTTGCCACCCCATCCTTATATAATCTTGGACAATTCATGTTTCTGGGCCTCAGTCATCTCATCCATAAAAAGAGGGAGTTAGATTCAATAACATCTAAGATTGCTTCTAGTTCTAATTTTCTGATCCTATGAAATTACAAGATTAGGAATTTGTATTTTATACAATAGGTAACATAGAGTCACAGAAAGTTTTTGTGTAGGCAAGTGACTTCATTAGACCTTTGTCTTGGAAAGATTGTTTGGCAGCTGTATGGAGGACAGAATGGAGTGGGAAGAGACTCATGTATATAATTTTTAAAACACTTAACAGAAGCATGTGAATTGCTTTTAGAAAGCAATGATAATAAAGAACACACTTCAAAGACTGTTAGGGTTATTGTGTTGATTTCTTTTTTTAAAATTTAATTTATTTATTTACTTTTAGTTTGCAACATTCAGTCCCACAGTCCTTTGGGTTCCAAATTTTTTCCCATCACTCTCCTCCCCCAGCCCTGACATGGTGGCATGCAATTCGATATAAGCTCTACGAATACATTCACATTAAACATTAGTCAAGTTGTAAAGAAGAGTTATAAATAATGGAGTAAACAATGAGAAAGAAGGAACAATAAAACATGAGAGAGAGAGAGAGAGAGAGAGAGAGAGAGAGAGAGAGAAAGAGAGAGCAAGTAGTTTGCTTCAATCTGCATTCGGACTCTGTAGTTCTTTCTCTGGATGTGGATAGCCCTTTCCATCATGAGTCTTTAGGAGTTGTCTTATAACCTTGCATTGCTGAGAGGAGCCCAGTCTATCAAAGTTAGTTGTCACAGATAATGATGTGTCTGTAATCGTGTACAAAGTTCTCCTGGTTCTGCTCTCTTCACTCATCATCAATTTATATAAGTCTCTCCAGGTTATTATGAAGTCTGTCTGCTCCTCATTTCTTATAGAACAATAATATTCCATTACATTCATATACCATCACTTATTTATTCATTTCCCAATTGATTGGCATCTCCTTGATTTCAAATTCTTTGCTGCCACAACAAGAGCTGCTATAAATGTTTTTGTACATGTGGGTCCTCCTCCCACTTGTATGATCTTTTTGGGAGACAGCCCTAGAAATGCTGGGTCAAAGGGCATGCACTTTTTAAAAGCCTGTTGGGCATAATTCCAAATTTCTCCAGAAAGGCTGGATCAGTTCATAACTCCACCAACAATGCATTATTGTTCCAATTTTTCCACATCCTCTCCAGCATTTATATTTTCCTGTTTTGCCATCATAGTTAATCTGTGGAACCTCAGAGTTGTTTTGATTTGCGTTTCTCTAAACAACAGTGATTTAGATAATTTATCATATGCCTATAGATATCTTTAATTTCTTCCTTTGGAAACTGCCCGTTCATATCCTTTGACCATTTATCAATTGAAGAATGACTTGTATCCTTATAAATGTGCCTCAGTTCTCTGAATATTTTAGAAATGAGGCCTTTATCAGACACTGGTTGTAAAAATTCTTTCCTAATTTTCTACTTCCCTCCTAATCTTGGTTATATTGGCTCTATTTGTACAAAAACTTTTCAGTTTAGTGCAATCAAAGTTATCCATTTTTCACTTTGTAATGCTTTCTATCTCTTGTTTGATCATAAATTCTTCCCTTCTCCATAAATTTGACAGGTAAACTATTCCTTGCTCTTCCAGATTGCTTACCTTTATATGTAGATCATGCACCTGTTTAGACTTTATTTTGGTACGTAGTGTAAGATATTGATCTATATTGCACTGATTTCTGATGTGGGGAAGTTAAGCATTTCAAGGATCATTCAAGCCCACAATGAAACAGATCAGTCACACCAAAGCACAAAATTGTCAGAAAATGAAAAACAACACCAAGGAGTGCCACTGATGGAGCATATTTCCACCAAACATACTAATTAATCCTCAGAAAACAAGCTAAAACTTGAAGACAAATGTAGCGAGGATAGTGGTTATTATGGACTCTTCTATAATACGGTACAGACTTCTTGAAGTTGGAAGAATAGTAAGAAGAATAGTGACAAAAAGAAAAAGCTTCTAATCATTGCTAAGAAGGAAAACCTGTTTGTCATGGGCAAAACAGTACAAAGACTAGAGTAATGAAGATTGGAAAAGATTATTTTTACTAGGGAAAATTTTTTTCAAGGCTATATATTAAAACCATGGGCAGGTAGGTGGTGCGATGGATAGAGCACTGGGCCTGGAGTCAGGAAGACTCATCTTTCTGAGTTCAAATCTGGCCTCATACAGCTATGTAAGCCTGGACATGTCACTTAACCCTGTTTGTCTCCATTTATTCATCTGTAAAATGAGCTGGAGAAGGAACTGGCAAATCACTCCAATATCTTTTCCAAGAAAACTCTAAATGGTGTCATAAAGAGTTGGACACAACTGAAAAATGCCTCAACAACAACAACAACATGTTAAAACCACCGCCAAAGAAGTCCAGGTGAACCTATAGAATCAAGACCTCTTACAAGACTGTAAGAAATATACCCCAATAGATTTTGTATGTTACTTCTAGTGGAAAGTCTTATCTCTGTTGAGGAAATGATGACCTCCAATAAATATATTGATATACTGAGATGCAAAATTATTCCAGAATTACCAAAATTCTCAAATTAAGAATGCAATACAACTTGAATTATGGCACACATTATGAAAATTTAAGAATTTGCTCATGAACTGAAGATAAACATGCTCTATCAGTCTGAGATCTAGCCCAATTTAAACCTTATAGAAGATCTGTGGGTTATATGGAGCATAATGACACACCCTTGTAATCTCCTGCTACTGAGAAAGCTGAGACTGGTAAATCATTTGAGTCCAGGAGTTCTGAGCTGCAGTGGGCTAAACTGAGCTTATGTCTATGTAATTTCTCCTTGTTTCTCCTAGACTGGCATCAATATAGAGATCCCTCAGGAGAGGGGGATTACTAAATTCCATAAGGAGGGGCACACTGACTCAGCTCAGAAATGGAGTACATCAAAGTTCCCATGTTAATTAGATGGGGACTGGGTTCCTGCACTTCTGGTCTAGGCAAGATAGACCCATAGAAAGGAAGAAGGAAGGAAGGAAGGAAGGAAGGAAAGAAGGAAAGAAAGAAAGAAAGGCAGAAAGGAAAGAAGGAAAGAAAGAAAGAAAGAAAAAGAAAGAAAGAAAGAAGGAAAGGAGGAAAGAAAGCAGGAAAGAAAGAAAGAAGGAAAGAAAGAAAGAGAGAGAAAGGAAAGAAAGAAGGAAAGAAGAGAGGGAGGGAGGAAGAAAGAAAGAAGGAAGGAAGAAAAAAGAAACAATAAAAGCAAGAAAGAAAAAGACAAGGAAAGAAAATCTTTGGTGAATAATCAAGGAAAAATGGATTGTTTTTTCAAAAGTATGCCAAATATCCAATGTGGTGTAGTTTCATGATGAAAAATTAAAGAATGTGTCAAAGTCTTGTGAACTCAATGCTCAATCATGTAAAACAAGGGATTATGACAACATGAAGGTATATTGCATATTAAAAAATTTTAAAGATGTAAAAAAGTTGTAAATTTTATTGTATGATTATAAATTTAATTATTTTGCTTTTTCCTAGGAAATTTATATACCACTTTAAATTTATATTTAAGGGCTTTAAGAATATCTAGGAATGTATTATGGGAGATAAGGAAATGTGAGTTTTCTGTTTGAAATTTTCTTCCATTTTCCTCTTTCATTTAGCTCTTTAATTGATTGAGGAAGAATATCAGCAGAGCTCTTCCTAATCCCACAGTGGTCATCATTCCCTCCCTTGGCCTTAAGAAATAGTTTGGTCCAGAGTCCCAAGTGGAGAAGTGGTGCAGGAGAGAGTTAGTTGTTTTCTCTGTCCCAGTGCTCCAACTTCTGCCATGACCAATTTGTCAAAAGAGAAAAATTCTAGCCTGAGAGGGTAAGGACCATGAATAGGTCTTTGCTCCTGCTAGAATTCTATACTTGGGGACTAAAGATCTGTATTCACACCTTTGCTTTTGTGCTTGCTACCTGTGAGACTTCGGGCCTCAGTTTCCTCAACTGTGAAACAAGTGAATATAGTAGAAGTTCTCTAAGGTCCCTTCAAGCTCAAAATGATATGATTTTATAACCTGGGGAGCCCCCAGGCATACGTTTAGCAGGGCTATCGAACAATCCAACTCTGCTTATGCTAGAATTTGTTTGTGAATAATAGCACAGTATTCGACCTCCTAGTACTCTGTTTATCTTCATTTACCAACACCTCTAAGTGCCTTAACCCCAAAGCAACTGCGCTGCATACAAAAAGAAAAGGTACAAGTAATAAAAAGATGTCAGTAGCAGGCACAGAGAGTTGGGGGACAGATTGAGAAGGAAATGATTACCTTGCTTTATAACACAGGTCATTAAAATAATGTTGGGTAAAATTCTCCAGCCAGAGAATACACAGCTTTTATCTTTTCAGATGTCAGCAAACCATTACATGTAAAAAAAAATTCCCCATCAAATCTGGATAATGCTGTAAGCATAAAGCAGCAAGCTTAAAAGCTGAAAATTATTAGAGTAGTCTTCAAATGGCAAATATGACTATTGCCTAATAATAAAAATAGTAACAATAACTCAAATTTATATAGCAGTTTTGTATTCGTAAAACACTTTATATGTATAATTTTCATTTGATCCTCAAAATAACTCTGTGAGCTAAGTGCTATTATTAATTCCATTCTACAGATATGGAAGCTGAGGCTCAGATAGGGTCAGTTACTTGCCCAGGGTCACACAGCTAGTGTCTGAGGAAAGGTGTTATCTCAGGTTTTTTCCATGCTTGAGGAATGGTGGCTAAGGAAAAATTGTAGAGGAAACTATTAAGAAGCTTGTCACAATAAAAGAATCCGGGTACACAAAACTGTGTGATTACGGAAGTGACAGAAAAAGAAAGAATTTCTATGTCCCAAGTTGATACTTAATTTAAAAAAAACAAGGAAAGAAACAACCTCCAAAGATTCTAGGGCTAATTTCCTAGCTAGTCCTGTGCTTGAAGATTTTCTGAGGGCCAACCCACCTTTGTAAAACAACGTTTTTTTCTCTCTCTGCAGATCCCTTTTGATTCTATTAGTCCACAGTGACAGGGCCATTGGACACATGACATACCGCCTCACATGGACTTTTTTTAAAAAAAGCTTTTGTTAAATTGGATGTTTTTGTGCTTCTCAATCTTACAAAAGGATTTGTGGAATCCTCTTCTTATCTTTGTGGCCAGAACAGTCACAATGGACTACATATGAGGATTAAAATCATCAGCATGCCTCGTGGCAGAATAAATCAGAGTGGATTACACCAAACATTTTAACAAATGCTGTGGCTTCTGGCACACATTTATCTCTGCTGCTGAGATTTCAGAGAATGTTTTGAGACATCATTTTGGGAAACAAAAATGAGGCATAAGATTTCTGGGAGCTCTTGAAGTTGTACCTCTGTAAAACCTGTGGGTTTTAGGAGCCACTTAAAATGTTGCTGTTGTTTTAAAGCAAAGGAATGTCTTTAGATGAGCATTGCTAAGAAAGGGCATTACTGTTTTTTTTAAGGATGAATCTCCTCATCTTACCCAGGCTGGAATAGTGGGCTGATCCCAATGCTGATTTGCACACGAGTTTTTACCTGCTCTGTTTCTGACCTGAGTATGTGATTCTCTTTAAGCAGTTGGGTAGTCCTTTGCTCCTAGTGGGGGTGGGTGGGTGGGGACAGGTCACCATATTAATACCAAACTAAGTGTGGACACAAGATAATCTTAGTTTGCTATAGATCAGAATCCCTGAACTGAAGAGATCCACAAGTCTCAGCCTCCTAGGTAGTGAAGATTACAGGTATGTGCTGTCATGCTCAATAGAAATAGCTATCAATAGGACTGTGAATGGAGCCTTCTGGTCTTTTCCTGTCCCTTTCTTTTATGAGTTGTGTGGAATGATGCCCTACTTTGTCTTTATTTCTGCTTCTCTCTATCTGCATCTAGTAAATATACTGCAGTTTTCAGAACGGCTCTGATTGCATGTCCTGTTGCTACCACATGTTAAGTGGAGGAAAGACAGTAATCAATACCTTTACTCCTAAATTGAACCTTTGAAGTTCTTGTGGTAAAGGATTAATTCAAGTAACATAGTATGATATAGTGTTGTATAGTATGGTATGGTGTGGTGTGGTGTAGTGTGGTGTGGTGTGGTGTGGTACAACATGGCACAGCACAACATAACGTAACATAACATAACATAACATAACATAACATAACATAACATAACATAATATAACACAACGTAACATAACACAATATATAATGCAATACAATACAATACAATACAATATAATAAATATAATATGATATGATATGATATGACATG
>CM053589.1:7810871-7825167 GCA_028646515.1 Pseudochirops corinnae | reverse complement strand
CATGACATAGTGTAATATAATACAATATGATATAATACAACGTAACATGACATAATGAAATTATAGTCTTGGATAACTGTAGTACCTTTCTTCCAAAATGCTTTGAGTGCCTTTATATCAATGTTTACTCAACCTCCAGCCCAGAAATGCCATTAAGGATCCCTCAAAGTAGAAAGAAGATTCTCTTATACTCATTTAATAGGTGGGGAAATTACAGGTTAAAGAATATAACTGAGGCCTAAATAAGTAAATGAAAAACTTCCCAATTCATTGTGCATTGAAGAAATAGAACCTTTCTCGTGAACTATTTGGCAAATGTTTGTGTAACAACACAGAATTGCTACTAAGCTCTATGCCTGGGGCTACTGGAGAGTGAGAGGGTTCAAGGAATCTTGACAACCTGGAAAGAAGGGGGTAGAGAGAACCAGAGGGAAGATTCACTCTCTTTAAGACCTACAAAGTGGTTCACTCATCCTGCCTCAGTGTTCCATTCTGATACAACTTTTACTCAATTTTTCTCTCCTCCTTTAGTCATCATGGGCTAGAGGACCAAAGGACTACTCAAGGTTTTCTGTGTTATCCCAAATCAGCAATCCCTTCAGCACTTAGCCATGTCTATCCCCACAGGTTGTCAAGGATAGTTCTGGACACATTGTATTAGATGGCTACAAAAAGCCCATCTCTCTGCTTGCTTCATAAAATGTATCCTAGTAAACCATCCACCTACAATCTATCCTACAATCCATCGTGTTTACAAGTTAACTCTCTGATAAGTGCGTTGAAGGCTTAGCATTAGAAATTTTAGGCATTGTTATTAATTTTTTATACTAAACTCAGAAGAAAATATTTGAGAGTCAACAATGCACCAAGAAGATGAGTTTTTTTTTTTGGGGGGGGGGAATCTTTTTTTCAATATATAATTCAATTGCTTTGAAAGGAAAGCACAGGAATATTGGCAATTGTGCCAAGACCTTGCTTCTTTTTTTGGAGCCATAATTAGAATATCTGAAAGCATGGTGTGAAGAAAAGCCTTGTAGCTTTAAATCACTCTTTTAAAATAAAAAAAAACAATGGAAGAGTATTTCATCATTTTATAAGCTAAATTAACCTTCAAATCCTAGAGCAC
Organism: Pseudochirops corinnae; assembly: GCA_028646515.1. NCBI lineage: Eukaryota > Metazoa > Chordata > Mammalia > Diprotodontia > Pseudocheiridae > Pseudochirops > Pseudochirops corinnae. Next base: position 7,824,041 of record CM053589.1, on the reverse strand, counting down.
TTCAAAATGTAATTACTGGGCTCAGCAAGGGAAGTGAATTAAAAAAAAAAGCAGATATCTCAGTTTTATTTTTTCAGTTATTTCAGATCCATATGGCTTTTGTGTTGATAATGACAAACCTTTGGTTTTTTGAAAAAGTACTTGTATGGATTATGACAAATTAAAAGTCCCGATGGAATGATTAATTTTCTTTAAAAAATAACAATACTACATTCAATGCATTTTTGTTGGAGCTCTTTGCTTTCACATGGGAATATTTCATGTTATCTTTACAACCACCTTTGTGATATTTGTAAAGGAAGGTATTTTTTTATGGTCAACTTTGGGCACCATAGCTAACCTTTGACATTTGTGAGGGCATAGTGAACTGTCATCAGCCTCAATAGTGGTAAGAGCCATTTTTTTCTATCTTCTCATACAAGATTTAGGCACCTTTTTGGTATAATATTCTTATCAGTGTCTTCTACACTGTTCACTTACCTTTTACATGATTAATGGGCCTGGGAGAAAGAAGCTGAAGTAGTCTACAATATACATCTAGAGAGATTTCTTTATGCCTGCAGGGTCGCTGGCGACAATGGCCATCGATGGCTCTGTGATATTTGTAGTGGTCTTTTTTACCCATTAGAACGTGAGCTCTTTGAGAGAGGGGATCGTGTTTTTGTCTTTCCTTATATCCTCAACTCTCAACACAATATCTGGCACATAGTCAGCCTTTACTAAATGCTTGTTGACTAACTAAGTGATTGTAATGATGAACTTTGTGCAAGTAGTTCAGCCAGCATTGTGAAAATTGGCAGTTAAATTTGGTAGTTTTACCAGCACCGATTTTTTTGGGCGGTAAGGATCTTCTCTAAATGTCTATTGTAATGACTCAGAGCAAAACAAAAAATGACTCTGAGTACTAGAGGAGAGTGAGCTCTGGCAGATCCTGTGGAGATGGAAAACAGGGGCCTGTGATCTGCCAACTAAGGACCAGAAGACTGACTTCTACATGGTGATATTTTTGAGTGTAATAACCCATGAAACTGCAGAGGGTTTGCACTCTGTATGGGTTCTGATAACTAAACTAGTGATATTGTGGGCCTTTTGAAAATAGATACTTATGAGAAAAAGCCATGACGGAAGAATGGTAAGAAAGTAGTGTGAGGAGCTTTTTTCCATCGAACTCCTCCAAACATATCTAGAAAATGCACTAGACCAAATTCTGATGAGGATTTCAGAAAAAAAGTCATAGTGAATCCTTTGCTCAGCATAGGGAGATAGAGAGTTTTGTGGATGCTGGGAATGTGGTCTGACTAGGAGTATGTATGAGAGCACTCCAGTGCCCAGGGAAAGACTGTGCACCAGTGCAAAAGGAGGTCCCAAACACATACCAAGACTCCACCAGACTAACATGGGTGCATAGTAAGAGGAACTGGTGACACCTAGCAGCTTTGTCTCTTACTATTGAGTTGTGGATTATGGATCCAGGGCATGGATCAGATAGCCTTTATTTTACCTATCAGAGAAAATGTATAAGGTACAAAGCATTCAAAGGAACTCAGGCGTAAATATTTATAAAATAATCAAATAGCCTATTAGACTCAATAGACTTCTTCTAGAAGATTTACACACATTGTGGGCTGCTGAAAAGGTAGCATTGCGTCCTAATGAATGGAGGGATTCAGAGAAACATGAGAAGATATAGTGGTTGAGAAGAACTGATGCAGAATGAAATAAGTAGAACTGTGAAAGGCAGTGTTGCACAGGTGACAGACTGCTAGATTTGTAGCCATGAAGACTGAGGGTAAAATCCAGCATCTGGTACATACTAGCTATTCTGACTCCAGGTAACTCATTTACTTCTGTGAGCCCAAATTTCCTTATCTGTAAAATAAGGAGAGGGGGGGGAGTTCTTGCCAAGTGTTCAATAAAATGGTAGATCTGCCATTTTTGCCAATTCCCACTAATTCCTTTTCCCCCCTTTCTCCCCATTCCAAAAGAAAGGGGAATTATTGTTTAACTAAGTAAGCTTCATGAGTAAGTTTTATTAAATTTGTGTCAGCTAAAAATTCCTGCTGCTACAGAAAGTGTCTCCTGATTTCCTTTCATTCTGATTCCTTGCCCTCTCTTGATTAGTTCCAATTTATGCTGTACCTACTTTGTTTGTACAGAGTTGTCTTCCCATTTTGGGAACTCTTGAGGGCAGGGGTTGTCATTTAGCTTTCTTTGTACTGGCAGCAGCTAGAATAATTCCTGGCACATAGTGAGTGCCCAGTTTACTGACTGACTGACTGACTGCCAGATGCTGTGCTAAGTGCTGGGATACAAAGGAAGACCAAAGCAACATCTTTTCTCAAAGACCTCACAATCTAATGGGAATGGGGAGACAAAACGAAATAAACTAAGTACAAATAAGATAGGCAATATGGGAGTGATATCAGAAGGAAGGCACTAATATAACTTGGTTGACTCTGCCCCCAGTTTTCTCAAGGACAGGCTGGTTGCATTTTATATCCATAGGGTTCTTTAGTACCCTGAAGAGATTAAAAGATTCTCTGTCTTTTTTTTCTGCCATTGGCTCTGGGTCCCTCCAGTTGTGGTCTCTCCATTTTAGGGACCCAATGATTAGCATCCATTAATTCCATTTAACCACTTAACAAGGATTATTAGCTCTTCAGATAGATATTTATTTCAATCATATAGCACCATAATGCAGAAAGTAATACAAGAAAATTTCCCAGAACACGTGAGTACAGAAAACAAAATACCAATCAAAAGAATTTACAGGGGCAGAAACCAAAACTTTAGCCTACAAAATACTTAATGGTACATTTAAACATTCCAATGGAATGCAGAACATTCTGCTTATGTTCAGGAGAAACACCCTCAGATATAAAAGAAAGGAAATTCAAATAACACTACACTTCTGTTCACACTACAAATTAAAGAAGGGATTGGTGTAATATATTCCAAAAAAAGAGCAAAGAAACAAAAAAATGTGTTCTAAATATTATAAAAACCCAGGGCCAATTGTTAATGAAAAAAGATAAATGTAGATTAAATAAGAAATGGATATTTGAGGCATTCTTGCCCACAACACCCTCCCCACAAAAGCACAGGCATGAGCAGAATATTGTACTTATAAATATCCCATATATAAACACAAGAATGGCAAATAAATGTAAGCCAATCCCCTCTTAATTGTAACACAATCTCCCTCCAGTGGAACACTAAATGATTTTTTAAAAAAGAACATAAAAGAATAATGATGAAAGCAGAATTTAAGGACATAGAAGTGATGGTAGAAGAGCTGCCCTGAAATTCTACAGAGTATTATTTTTCTCCAGGCTTCCCTAGACTTTCTCTACTGTGCCCTGGAAACAATGTCTTGGGAGCTCCCTCTAGCCTGTGAATTCACACCTTACAAGTACACATTGCAATTCTTGTGGCCTCTCCCACTGATTGAATGACTCCGCTCAGAACCTCCATTTAAGAAGGCTAATCAGGTCAACCAAGTCTTAACTCTTTCCCCAGACTTTATCTCCCTTCTGCTTCTCAGCTTCTTTTTTGTTCCCTTATCTCATGAGAGTGTAAGCTCCTTGAAGACAGGACCTGGTTTCTTTCTGCTTGTATTGGTATTTCTTGCACTAAGCACAGTTCCTGACATTATACTAAGTACTTATTAAACACTTGTTGACTGCTAGGTTCACCAAACCTCACAACATCCCTACAAGGGAATCAATCTATTTTGTAGGACAAAATTACAGAATGAGAGGGTACACAAATGGGAAGAGGAAGTGGAGGAAAGTGGGAAATATATGATATATACTAACTCTGATAGTCCCTTAACAGGCAGCTAGGTGGTATAGTGGATAGAGCAATAGGCCTGGAGTCAGGAAGATCTGAGTTCAAATCCAGCCTCAGACAGCACAGTGTGACCCTGAGCAAGTCGCTTAACCCCTATTTGTTTTAGTTCCTCATCTGTAAAATTGCAGCATACTGGAGAAGAAAATGACAAACCACTCAAATATCTTTGTAAAAAAAAAAAAAATCTCATGGACAAAGTCCATGGGGTCCCATAGACTCAGACACACCTTAATGAATGACTGAACAACAAGTTCCTCAGCTAACAGAGGAATTAAAGAATAGCAGGAATCACTTCAGATTTGTTCTTTTTTCTATAATAGGTAGAGAAAATTCTAATATGGTAATATTGGAAATTTCTAACATCGAAAGACATGTCATATAAACAAAAGCTCTCTGGATCCTCAATAATTTTTAAGAATGTAGAGGGGTGCAGAGACCAAAAAAATTTGAGAACCATTCTCCTCTCCTATTCCCTATTTATGGACATTAGCCCAAGGTTAGTCTTCAGGATAAGGAAGGCAGACAAAGAGATTTCCTCAAAACCTATTAACCTTCAAAGATTCACATTTGTCCCACCAGACTTCCTAATCATGGAAGATCCAACCAATGCCAAACAGAGTTCAAAAGAACTGACCAGAAAGAATATACATTGTCAGCATCCAAAGACAGTGAATAGTTTTAAGCTGGTTATAGCTTAAAATAGGTCCAGGATTAGGGTTTTAAGGGTCCACTGGCTGCTGTCTTTATGAATAGCTTTGCTTCTTTCAGATTTTAGGCTATTCTGCATGGCAGCTAGAAAGTAAATGAAATTAAAACATGAAGTTAAAACACAGATATCATTGAATATTCAATTTGAAATAAGCCTCAGAGGTGAAGTGAAGGGGCCAACTTGGGCCAAGTTCCAGGAAACTGCGCCTCCACAAAAGGAACAGGAAGGACCTGGGGCCCCTAGCAAAACACCAGGTGCAGGATGTTTATGCAAGTCTGTATCCTGATTTTTTTTCTTTCTGATATGTTTGTGGTTTCCTGATATGTTTGTGGTTTCCTGATATGTGTGTGGTTTTTGCCTTTAAATGCCCTGCTTACACCACCACGCGGGGCAGATCCCGGGGCTAGACTCCGGGGTTGTTGCCGGCCGGCTAATAAATGCTCCTTAATTCGTTCAAATTGGCTATCTCCGTTTCTTCTTATTTGGTGTCCATTTCAGAGGTCATCTCATACATGCCTGGCACATAACAGAAATTTAATAAATACTTGTTCATTAACAAGTTAGTCAGCATTCTCATTTTTAAAATGAGGAAACTGAGGTCCAAGGTGGTAAGAATACACCAGCTGTTTAAGTAGCAAAAGATAGGAAAGGATATGTGGTAAAGAATACTCTCCCCAAGGGATCATTTACCTGAATTTTTTTTTCCTTTTTGGAGGGCAGTTGGTGTTAAGTGACTTGTCCAAAGTCACACGGCTAGTAAGTGTTAAGTGTCTGAGGCCGGATTTGACCTTAGGTCCCCCTGACTCCAGGGCTGGTGCTCTATTCACTGCACCACCTAGCCACCCCTGATTTTCTTACTTAGTTTGGAGTCTTTGTTTACCAGGTGCTTAATCCAAAGAGTGGGGGCTGTGATTTCTAAAAGAAAATAAAAAGACAAAAATAAAGGGTTAGAGGTTAAATGAAGAGGAGAAAATGATTATAGTCACGAAGTCAGACTCTGTCCTTTCATACCTTGATTCTGACTTAGGTGTCTGCTCTAATATCCTGGGGGTAACTCCCCAAACCTAGGAGGTGATACCTCCCTCTCTTCCAAGTCTGCCCTCATCTCTTGATTTCTCCCTTTCTTATCTTCCCTAAATCAGCTCAAAGGATCTGATTCAGGGTCACAAGTTTAAGTCCCTCCCCACCCTTCAGTGATTCTGTGGGGAGACATCTGCACTGTATAGTGGGGACCCATCCACAAAGTGATCAGAAGCCAGGGGCCCTAAGCCATTCTGACTAGAAATCAAAATATTATCCCAGGAGATGAAGAAGGCTGGGCCAAGCCCACTTCCTCTCAGCTGCTTCCTTGGGAGAAGATTTAAAGGGGATAAGTCAACAAAATGAGATCCAAACAAGCCACAGAGACCGCTTTAACTGGGAGCTGCTGAGACTTTACCCAACGAGGGATAGAACGTGAAAGGGTCATATAAGTTCTCTCTTGTTGTCCTTCCAATCAACCAGACTCTCAAGGCAGGCCTGATCCAGACTGGCCTTGAACAATTCCTCTGTCTTAAAGGCTCCAAGGGAACAAAGTTGATTCTAGGGCTCCTAGGTATTTGGGTCTCTCAATGAACAGTCTAGAGGTCTGGAATCTACTCCTTTCTGGGGGCATCCTGAACCTATTACAGGGACATCTGAATCACATGATATATGACATGATATATGACAGACATGATATATGACACACCATATTATTTTCCTTTTCTGTCACATTAGCCAATCTGACAGGTATGAGGTAGTATTTCAGAGTTGCTTTAATTTTCATTTCTCTCATCAATAGTGATTTAAAGTATTTTTATAGCTACAGATAACTTTGATTGCTTTGTCTAAAAACTGTCTGTTCATATCCTTTGACGATTTGTCAATTGAAGAATGGCTTGGATTTCTATAAATTTGACTCATTTTTCTATATATTTGAGAAATGAAGTCTCTATAAGAAAAACTCTCTATAAATTTTTTTCACAGTAATGATTATGAACTATGTTATTTCCCTCCATCCTATTTTCCCCGTTTATCCTACTTGTTCTCTCCTTTTACCCTGTCCATTCTCAAAAATGTTTTGTTTCTGACTTTTACCTCCCCCAAACTTCCCTCCCCCTCTTCTCTTATTTCCTTTCTTTCCTAATTTCTAGCAAGATCAATTTGTACACCCAACTGAGTACGTATATCATTCCCTCTTTGAACCAATTCGGATGAAAGTAAGATCCATGTGATTTCCCCCTCCCACTTCCCCCATTACCTCCTCCACTATAAAATCTGCTTCATCCCTCTTTTATGTCAGATAATTTAACCCATCCTACCTCCCCCTTTTCTCTTCTCCCAGGGCATTTTTCTTTCTCATTCCTTAATTTAATTTTTTTTTTAGCTGATCATACTATCACATTCCACTTACACCTCCAATTTATATATACATATACTCCTTCTAACTGCTCTAATAATGAGAAAGTTTTCATGAGTTATTAATATCATTTTCCCATATCATTTTCCCATGTAGGAATGTAAACAGTTTAACCTTATCAGTTCCATTATGATTTCTCCTTCCTGTTTATTTTTTGTGTTAGCTTTAGCAAGAAGAGAAGAAAAAGAAATGAAAGGAATTAGAAAAGGAATAAGGAAACAAAACTATCATTCTTTGCAGATGATATGATGGTACACTTAGAGAACCCTAGAAGTAAAAAAAAACTACTTGAAATGATTAACAGCTTAGCAAAATTGCAGGACACAAAATAAACCAACGTAATTCATCAACATTTTTATGTATTACCGACAAAGCCCAGCAGTAAGAGATAGAAAGAGAAATTCCATTTAAAATAACTGTGGACAACATAAAATATTTAGGAGCCTACCTACCAAGACAAGTTCAGGAACTATATGAATACAATTACAAAACACTTTTCACACAAATAAAGTCAGATATAAACAAATGGGAAAATATCAATTGCTCATGGATAGGCTAAGCTAATATCATAAAAATGACAATTATATCCAAATTAATTCAGTGTCATACTAATCAAACTACCAAAAACATTTTTATAGAGCTAGAAAAAAAATATAAAATTCATCTGGAAGAACAAAAGTTCTAAAATATCAAGAGAGTAATGAAAAAAAATGCAAAAGAAGGTGGCCTAGCCATACCATATCTAAAACTATATTATAAAGTAGCAATAATCAAAACTATTTGGTGTTGACTAAGAAATAGAGTGGTGGATAAGTGGAATAGATTAGGGACACAAGACATCGTAGTTAATGACTATAGTAATTTACTGTTTGATAAACCCAAAGACTCTACCTTCTGGGATAAAAACTCAGTATTTGACAAAAAGTTCTGAGAAAACTGGAAGATAGTATGGCAGAAACTAGGCATAAACCAATATTTCACAATCCCAAGGTCAAAGTGGATACATGGTTTAGACATTAGCAAATTAGGAGAGCAAGGAATAGCTTAGCTGTCAGATCCATGGAGAATGGAAGAATCTATGACCAAAGAGATAGAGAACATCATGAAATGCAAAATGGACAATTTTGACTACATTAAATTAAAAAGATTTTTCATAAACAAAACCAATGCAACTAAGATTAGAAGTAAAGCAGAAAGCTGGGAAACAATTTTTACAGCCAGTGTTGCTGATAAAGACCTCATTTCCCAAATATACAGAGAACTGAATACAGAGAACAACAAGTACCCTAGCATACCCGGGATGGCTGCCAGTATAGGTTCTTTGATCTGCTTTTCTAAAGGAAAGCAACTCAAAAAGGGTTAACAATCTTACTTTAATCAAACAGATATCATTCTCTTAGTTCAGGGGAAAAAGTCAGTACCCTGAACTTCAGAAAATACAAACAGAAATTACAAGCAGACATTAAATATAGACAGAGAAAATAACACAATTCAACAGACCAACAGACAGGGCTTATAGCTGTCTGACCATTAAATGCATACAATGTTAATTACCAGAGAGAAGCACCAACATCTGGGTTTTCAAAGCCAGGGGGCTCAATAGCTGCCCAGAGTCTCATCTGGCCAAATCACAGAACTTTTTCCTTAAGCGAGCCCCAAAGAAAAGCCTTACCTCAGAGAGGTTCTCTAGGGTCAGAAAACATCACAACTTTTGTGGCCCACTACTCAATTATAAAGTAACAAAAGGTGGGCCTTCCTGAAAAACAAACCTCGCTAAGCAAGGATTTCTTGTTGGGTTCTCAATGAGGCCCATTAAGGGGCAAGAAAGATCTTCAAATTCTCTTACCATTACATTGAATCAAATTTATAAGAATACAAGTCATTCCCCAATTGATAAATGGTCAAAGGATATGAACAGGCATCTTTCAGAGGAAGAAATTAAAGTTATCTATCACCATGTGAAAAAATGCTCTAAATTTCTATTGATGAGAAAAATGAAAATTAAAACAACTCTGATGTACCACCTCATACCTATCAGATTGGCTAATATGACTAAAGAGAAATGATAAATATTGGAGAAGATGTGGGAAAATTGGAAAACTAATGAATTGTTGTTGGAGTTGTGAACAGATCCTGGGGAACGATTTGGAACTATGCCCAAAGGGCCATAAAATGTGCATACACTTCAATCTAGGGATACCACTGCCTAGGTCTATATCCCAAAGGGATCATAAAAATGGGGAAAAGACCCATGTGTACAAAAATATTTATAGCAGCTATTTTTATGATGGCCAAGAATTAGAAACTGAGGAGATGCCCATTAATTGGGGAATGACTGAACAAGTTGTGGTATATGAATGTAATGGAATACTATTGTACTATAAGAAATGATGGACAGGCAGATTTAAGGAAAAAAAACTGGAAAACTTTGCATAAACTGATGCTGAGTGAGGTGAGCAGAACTAGGAGAACATTGTACACAGTAATAGAAACCTTGTGCAGTGATCATTTATGATTGACTTAGTCCTTCTCAGCAATAAAATGATCTAAGACAATTCCCAAAGACTCTTGATGGGAAATGCTTTCCACATACAGAGAAAGAACTATGGAGTCTGAATGCAGATTGAAGCATATATTTTCATTTTTTGTTTTTTCTTCATCATGGTTTTCACCTTTTGTTCTGCTTCTTCTTTTATAACATGACTAATGTGGAAACATGTTTAACATGATTGTACAAACATAACATATCAGATTGCTTGGTCTCTTGGGGAGGGAGAGTAGAAGGAGTAGGATGAAAAATCTGGAGCTCAAATCTTATAAAATGAATGTTGAAAACTATTTTGACATGTAATTGGAAAAAATAAAATACTACTAAATGAAAAACATTTTAAAAAGAAAAAAAGAGTGTATTTATCACTAGAAAAGGTATATGATCTGATTTTCTTCTGATTTTTTACTAATATGATCTTTAATATTAAGGCCTCCAACCTTTTTAGAGTGCATTGTGAAATACATTGTAAGGGATAGATCTAAGCCTATTTTCTGCCAGGTTAGTTTTGAGGTTTCTCAGTAGGTTTTTTTTTTTTTTTATCACATAAGTAGTTTTTTCTTGCGTAATTTTTTCACCACTTTATCAAACAGTTGATTACTGAGTCACGTTGTTTCTGATTCACTCTTTCTAATCCATTCCATTGATCTACCTTTCTATTTTTTTTAACCAGTGCCAATTTTGTGATTGTTGTTTTATTATGTAATTTGAGGTCTAGAAGTGCTATTCCCTATTTTCATCATTTATATACAATACTATTTTATTTTTCATTTACCTTTAAAATTTCTTCCAGCTCTGAATCTATAATCCTTTAAGATCTACTAAGATTTTTCTGGGAAGGCTTTGGTATAAAAATCAGCCTGAAAAATGAATTACAAAATAATCCCCACCTGTGTATGCCACAAGAAAGTCATTTCTCTAACAGTGGTGATTCTGACTCAAAACCTCAGCTAATTCAGTGGCAGAAGTGATTTCTCATGGTGGGATGGGAAAGGTAGGTCCCTGGGATTTGAAGCATTTTGTAGACCAGATTTCCATTGTTATAGATTCTGGGAGTAAGCAAGAGGTCTATTTTAGCTTCTTTCTTTTCCTAATTCCTACATAGCAGAGCAGTGGCTTCAAGTAAAAATCCTGGCAGGGTATCAACTCCATTCCTTGAAAAGTTGAAATAAAAGGGTCATGAAGAAGTCGAAGTATCAAGTTTAGACTCTTCTATCATGGAGTTCATCAGTAAGTGGAAGAAGAAGTAGGGAACAATAGCTTTGGTGAAGCAACCTGAAAATTTTCTCAGTTGTAGGGGAGCCATGAGCATATTTGGAAATAAGCAGTAAGAGGGGAATGTGCATGTGTGTGTGTGTGTGTGTGTGTGTGTGTGTGTGTGTATGTGTGTGTGTGTGTGTGTGAGAGAGAGAGAGAGAGAGAGAGAGAGACAGAGACAGAGACAGAGACAGAGAGACAGAGACAGAGACAGAGAGACAGAGACAGAGACAGAGACAGACAGAGTCAGAGACAGAGACAGAGACAGAGACAGAGAGACACACAGAGGCAGAGAGACAGAGAAACTGAGAGAGACAAAAAAGACAGTCAAAGGAAGAGCCGAATGAAGAGTCAGAGGAAGACAGAGAGACAGAGAAAGAGAGGGACGGACAGGGATTTAGAAACCATTGAGAAACCAGGAATGAGATTAAAGGTACAGGGGAACAAAAGGAGGAATTAGATTTGGCAAGAAGAAAAACTGTCTTATCCTCCAAGAATAGAGCAAAGAACAAGTGGTAATGTAAAAACGTAGAAAGATTTTGAGGAGGTGATATTGAACATCTCATGATGGAAGATCTTAATCTTCCCATTAAAGTAGGAGTAAAAGTCTGCTTTGGAGAGAGAAGCTGGGTTTAGGGGTTGAGGAGAATGTCCACATTTCTAATGGCTGCCAAGGTATTCCACTGAAATTGAATAAGCATATTACTGTGAAGTGCTGAGGACCTAGTTAAGATTACATAAGAAAAGTTTGTATTGGATCTAATGAAATAGTATTCCACACCTCGAATGTCGGAGCAAAGAAGAGAGATCGTAAGGGTGACCCAAGGTGGAAGATTACTAGGTCATGAGAAGCAGAAGGTGAAAGTGGCAGGGATGCCAATTTTGTTTAATTTTAATTTCTTGTCGTTCTGAATTTGACAAACCCTAACAAATACAAACATTTCTATACATAAAGAGAAAGAAAATGATTATATGCAAGGTGTCCTAAAAGATATTTGAGCTTTAAATTTCACTAACACTTTTGGGACATCCTACATAAAACCATGAATCCCTGTTATGTTCTTTTTTTCTTTAAAGTACATATTGCATTTTACTTCTGAAGCTCAATTGATTATCTGAATCTCTTTCTGATTATCTTCTTCCCTCTTCCATACATTTAAAAACAAGTTTCCTTTTTTTAGCATCACCATTTCTCTCCTCCAATTTTTTCTCCTTTGTCACAAAAAAGCCCAGTCCAGCAAAGCAAGTGCTCACAATGTCACTGTCCAGAAATATGTCTTACTTGGTATCTCTAGTCTATCAGATCTGTCAAGAAGTGATATCAAGTTTCATAATATCCTTTTGAGTCATAGTTCTTTATTGCATTGTTCACAGTTCTGAAGTATTTCAAAGTTGTTTTTCCTTACAATGTTGTAGTTATAACAGTGAGAAAGAGTGAAGAGTGAAAGATGACCCTGAGATTGAAAATCTGGATAACTAAAAATTGTGGTGAACGTGTTGAACTTGAGATGCTTAAAGGACAACCATTTGGCAAATATCCTAGAAGCAATTGGTTATACAAAATTAGAGCTCAAGAAAGAGAATTGGGCTGGGTATACATGCAACAGCCTATTACAGTAATTAGGTTTTTTAAGCCTGTGGTCAATATATTGATCCCTAAATTTCATGTGGTTCACTTATCTTTGGTTTTAGGGAGTTTATGATAGAAAAATTATGAGTCCTATCACACTCACTCTAATACCTCACTTAGCAAAATTCCTAACTGTTAGGCAGGGAGGTTGGGCACTCTCCCTCGCTTTACATTTATATTTCTGTCTAATTAACCTTTGACTGTTTTGTAGCTGAGACAAAATTCACTTAAGTGGAAATATTTGGTCAATGAAAAAAATTCAGGGATGGTTAGAAGCTTTAAGTTGCCTTATTCACTTTTTTTTTGGGGAAGGGGGAAGGCAAGACAGTTGTGTTTAAGTGACTTGCCCAAGGTCACACAGCTAGTAAGTATGTCAAATCCTCTACTCACTTTTGAAAGTTAAACATAGAACCTGAATCACTCAAATACACATGAGACAGTGAGCTCCTTGAGAGAAAGGACTGACTTTTTTTTTTTTCAACTGGGGGAATCTGGCAAATGTACATTTGTGTGTGTGTGTGTGTTTGTATGAGTGAGTGTGGGAGGTAAGTAGTAAATAGTAAAATAGATAAAGAGTATGGAATTATTCAGTATTTAAAATATTAAAGTTAAGAAAACTAAAAAAAATCCCTCAATTACTGCATGCTTTATATTATATATTATGTAATTTTAAAAAATAACAAATGTGAATGAAAAAGGGTTTATGAATAGAAATCTACCTAAAGCAGACATAA
>CM053589.1:7786279-7801950 GCA_028646515.1 Pseudochirops corinnae | reverse complement strand
CGCTTCCGCATTCAGGTCTTTTATCACCATCCCTCATCCAATCACAGGCTCGGATTACATTTATTACCTTATATGGCACAGCAAGCTAGCTAAGCCACACCCAAACTACGTAACCCTTTTACCCCCGCCCCCAACACTTGGTCACCTCACTCAATGTGTTTGGATCTTTACTGGCAAATTCAGAGGGTTGGACTTCAGAGGTAGGAAATCTGGGACCTAGAGGCCACACATGGCCTTCTAGGTCCTTGGGTGTAGCCTTTTGACTTAAGTCCAAGTTTTACAGAACAAATCCTTTCATTAAGGGGATTTGTTCTGTGAAGTTTGGATTTAGTCAAAGGACCACACATGAGGACAGACCTACAGGGCTACATGTGGCCTTGAGGCCACAGGTTCCCCATCCCTGGACTAGATGTTCAACTCTGAACTCCTGACACTAAGATTTAATTACTGATCAAGTATTCAGAATTATTTAGCAAGGTTAGATAGAAGCTTAATTCTTAGAAGTCACTAAATACATCCAGTTCCTGATAGCTATGGTTTAGCATGAAGTTTGAAGGACAGTCTAACCATACATGATTTGCAGCAATTAAAATATGTGGACCAAGTTTGCATTATGGAAAGAGGGAAGAGAGTCATATTTATGGAGGAGTAATTTCTCAGGGCAACCAAGAAAACAAGGCCAGGCTGGTTTAGGGGAAATCATGGTGAATTTAAGATCAGGAAGTCAAATTCCAGCTCAGCTGTATGATCACAAATTCCATCTTAGTTGTGGAAATCCATTTAAGATCTCAGCACCTTTACTTTCTCATCTGTACAAAGATGGTAATCATACTTGCCCTTCCACCTCAGCCTTGGATTGTAAAGAGTTTTGAAGAAATGCTTTATAACCCTTAAAGTACTAGATAGACATTCTGTGGGGTGGAGTCAAGAGGACAGTAGAGGCAGCAACTCAGCTAAACTCCCCCAATATTCTTCTTCAAAAATCTTTAAAGTAACACCTCAAATCAAAATTTGGTGTTATAGACCCAACAAAAGGTCAAGGTGAGATGTTTTTCCAGCCTAAGATTGGTTGTTACCTAAACAACCTCCTAAAGCAGTGGTTCTCAACATTCCTAATGCCATAACCCTTGAATACAGCTCCTCATGTTGTAGTGACCCTCAACCATGAAATTATTTTCGTTGCTACTTCATAACTGTAATTTTGCTATTGTTACGAATCTATCTGATATGCAGGATGCATTTTCATTGTTACAAATTGAACATAACCCACAGGTCGAGAACTGCTGTCCTAAAAGGTTGTTAGGAGAAGTGTAGGACACCGGGATGGGGCCCAGCCTGGAGCACATGCTGAAGTAACACTGTAGGTGGACATTAGAGGTGGTTGTGACAGTGGCAACAGCAGCAGCAGATGTGGGAGCTCCTAGCTTAGAGATGGTAAGGCGATTGGACAATTGATCAGAAAGATAGTAGAGCACCCTTTGCTGCCACTGGGTGTAGCTAGTCCTGATTGTAAACTCTTTTGCTCATATGTAGTTCTAAGCTGCAGCTGCAGGGCAGAGAGAACTTGTTGGTCCACCAGAAGGGAAGAGGGGCCCTGGTTGCAGGTGTAAGTCAGAGAGATAGGCTAGTACTTGTGACTGCAGGAAAGCAGGAAACCTAGTCACAGTTCCAGGGTCAAAAGGAGCGCTAGAGTTTGTGGCTGCAAGAGATTCTTACTGGGTAAGGAAGGCCTAGAGTGTAGACCAGACAGCAATGACCACACCTTGCCCCAGATCATACCATCTTGGAAACACTGAAAACTTACAGACCTCCAGAAATAGCTCTCAAAATGGCAGTTCAAAAAACACCAAAGCTTGAAGACAGCGTCTCCCTACCAATCTGCCTCTAGTAGGGAGATCGTCCTTCTGGTAAGAAGAAATATTTAAATAAATCCTTCCTGTCTCTACTTGGAGTTATCTCTGCTTATTTTTTTTTTTATTTGGTCAAAGGTCGTCTTTGTCCCACACACTTTCAACCCCTTCCTACATGTTTCTGGCAATAGGAATTGGACCAAGGGTGCAATAGTTGCCACATAAAGAGATACTTCCTTTGCCTCTTGCCTAACAATACTTTATATGTTTTACCCGAACTCAACTTTAGACAAGAAGATAGATCTCAAAAGGAACACAGCTTGCCTTTGAATATAAATAATGCCAGTGGTGTGCTGGAGCCAGCATACATAGGCCTGAGAGAGCCAACTGTCAAATGTTCAGTGTGAACATTTGGATCTTGGAAATCAGCAAGCACTACAAAGCAGGGCTTGATTTATTGTTTTGTTGACTGTCTAGAGAGCGATGAAAAAACACGAACAATTCAGATTAAACTTATAAGTGTGTAATACATAATTTCTCCCTCTTCTCCCCCCCCCTGAAGGGTTAGTTGTTAAACCAGCACACAACTGAAATGGCACAAATCTGTAGAAATATGTTTCAGCTACATGTCTGGAGTAATTAATTTATAGTGGTGTATGTTATCATTGTATGTGGAAAGGTGAAAAGGTCTAGGCTGGAGTATAGATCTGTCTTTTCTTTCCCTCAGCTCTCCTCATCCTCTCTTGATAACTGGGTATTTTAGGTAGTCAAAGAATTTCAGAGCTGGAAAAGATCTCAGAGGCTCCTTAGTCCAGTCTGTGCCACCTAGCCTTTGTGTCAAGATCTCTAGTAAGGGATACCCTCACTACTCCTAAGGCAGTCCATTCTATTTTTGGATAACTCTAATTGTTAGGAAGGCAGCTAGGGAAAGTAGTGGATAGAGGACTTGGCCTGGAGTCAGGAGGATGGGAGTTCCAGGTCATTCTCAGACACTTGCATGACTCTGGTCAAGTCACTTAACCCAGTTTTCCTCAGTTTCCTCATCTGTAAAATGAGCTGGAGAAGGAAAGGGCAAACCACTTCAGTATCTTTGCCAAAAAAACTTCAAATGTGGTCATGAAGAGTTGGACATGATTGAAAAATGACCAAACAAAAACCAAACCAAACCAAAACAAGAATTGTTAGGAAGCTTTTCTTTACTTTAATTTAAATTTCCCTCAGCCACTGCCACTCCGTTTTTCCTTCTTTTGCCTTCTAGAAATTAACAGAAAATTCTATTCTATTTTTAAGTCTTTTGTGATGCAAATCCCAGGTAACTCTACCCACCAGACTAACTAAAGAAGCTCTTCGGCATTTTTAGTCTCTCTTTTTGAACAGCTCTTTCCTCTACCACTATGCAGATACTTATAGTCTTAATTCTAGCTGAGTCTCAGTTTGAAATTCTTTTGAACCCTATCATGCCCCCGGGTCACTAACTCATGTCTACTTCAAATTATCTTAGGGATCTACTTTGCAAAGTGAAACAGCTCTGTGGATAATGTTCACCGCTGGCATGAAAATTAATTTAAGAGCAAGATTGATCTTTGTCCTACTTCTCCCTAGGTGATGGAAATCCCTCTGCTCTCTATAGATACATATGTAGATTGTAAAATTCTGTACAGTATGTTTTATAAAATACATTCAAGCTTTCTTATTTTTTTTCCATTTCTGCACTCAGTTGTCATGGTTCTTTAATGGAGAGGATGCAGTTTAGATTCTTAAATATAGAATGCATATCCCTACCATATATAGCCTATGTTCCTTTCATCTTATTGTTTGGAGAACAGGAATTCTGGTTTTTAATCCCTTAAAGAAAAAAATGCAAACAAAATGCCATTATTTTTCCTTGGGAGGTTCACTCCTCCCACCACCCATCACAATATATGCAAATTAGAACTGCCCAATATTTATATACTGCTTACTAGGAGCCATGAATTGTGCTAAGCACTTTGTAATTAGTATCTCATTTGATTCTCACAAGAGTCCTGGGAAGCAGATGTTATTATTATTCCCATTTTATAGATGAGGAAACCAAGACAAACAGAAGTTAAGTGACTTGCCCAGAGTCTCATATATCTTCTAAGCATTGGAGGCTATATTTGAACTCAGGTCTTCCTGACTCCAGATCCAGAGCGCTATCCACTGTGACACCTAGCTGCTGCATACATATACACATTATTCCTGAATTAGAATTCAGCAGTGTTTTTCTTTCTATTATGAAATTAAATAAAAATATTGCTGCTGAAAAACAAGTAAGATCTAAAATTACAGCCTCTGCGTCTTATCCACTTCTCTCACTGCCCACTGCACTCCATCAGAATCCATATGAAGTCAACTGAAAACAAAAGTAGAAAAAACCCTCAAACTCTCAGTACTTTAGGTCATACTTCTCAGCATGAAAAAAATGTTCTGAAGCAAAATTCTATCTGATTGTCCTGAAATTCTGAGAAACCAATTTAAAATGCTGACAAACTAGCATTCCTGAGATGATAAATCTAAGTATAACTCAAGGCTGCCAATTCATTTTGTCTGAGGGGAGCGAAAATTTCTGAGGCAGTTTTGGGTTGTTAACTTCCCTCTTCCTCCTCCATTGCTGTCAATCAGCAGCAAGCCCCTTCAGGAATCTTTTGACCTCCACCTTCAGTCCTTTGTCTGCTTTCCTGCCTCTGTGGTCCCCTCCCTCCAGCCAATGGGAGTCAGGGACAGCCTGAGCTCACCCCCCAACCAATGGGAGTGATGGACAATGGGGAAAATATGACCCTGCTGTCTTGGGGTATAAAAACTTTGTTCCCTGACATCTTGGTGTCCCTCCCTCATGATCAGTCCTGGGGAAGACTGCCCTCTTCTCCCAGGGAAGAGAATAAACTCCTGTTCTTATCCTAAGAGATCTCTGTGTTTGTTTGTTTTTTTAAATTATGGAAGAGGTTTTTTTCATCCCAAACAATTTGAATAGTTATTCTTTGAAATCCTTGACTAAGAAGTTCAAATTTTTATTGGCATAATTATATGCCTTATATGAACTCAGCAAGACAATGAATTAAAATCACATCTTGTCAGTGAACTGTGTGTACTTATGTGTCTTTTTCATTATTTATGCTAAGCAAAGTAATAATGTGGAAAAGTCGAAACAAAGGACAAGTACAAAAATCCTTCTTATTTGGCATAAGGTGATATTTTGGGGGAATAGACAAACAGATAGCTTAGCGGGGCATTTCTAGGTGAGGGCAGGGAGTGGAATTGACTGATGACTAATTGAATTTGATCACTTGGTATTTACCAATTTCTGTTTTATGCTAACTATGTTTTGAACAAATTTGGTAAAATGTAAAAGAATATTAAGATTATCTGAAGGTCTATTATGTCAATCAGTCATCTTGAAACAACTGGAAGTGCGTAAGATTTTAAAATGAGTGTATCTTCTATGATTGTACCAAGTGTCATCTATACTTCACAGAATGATTTTTTAAAAATATAGTCTACTGGCCTCTGACACTTAATACTTACTAGCTGTGTGACCTTGGGCAAGTCACTTAAGCCCAATTGCCCTTCCTTTCCCCCTCCAAAAAAGACAAAAAAAAATATGGCCTACTCTCTTCAACTTACATTTGATCTATCAGACTTTGTAAGCAGGGGAAAGGGATGAATGAATACTCTTGAGTTAGGAATAACTCTTTAAGTGTTCACACCTAAAACTATATCTCTTGAGCCCCTGCTGGTTATGATCCCCAAAGAAGGCCATGCCAGTAGACACAATTAGTTCTTTGTAAAGGCATTTACTTAAATGACACACACACACACACACACACACACACACACACACACACACACACACACACACACACACACAAACAGAAATTACTAAAACACACTATCCCCTTACTCCTGAAACCTGTGACACCCAGTAATAGCAAATAAGCACAGTGGCCAGGGGAAGAAAAGGACTCAGATTTCAAGTACAGCGGTATTGAGGCACACTGATAAATTGTATGTGTTCCCAAAGCAACTTACAACTCCTTGAACTTTAGGGATTAGAAAGAGAAAGAGACGTAAATCTTCATTCATGGGTTTCTACAGTCTCTGCTCAAGGGCCTGGCTCTTGATTACAAGGGTTCTTGAGTCTCAAAGCTGCTTCCCCTCTTGAATAGCTGACGCTGCCTTTGTGTCTGCCTGAAGTGTGTGTCTCTGCTTCCAAATGGATTCAGTGTTTTCTTCTGGTCCAGTAATTTCCTTTGAAAACTACAAGGATAATGAGGGGATGGAGGGGGAGAGAGACATTCTCTTCTTCTCTGCAGGAGTCTTCTCCACAGGTAGCTCCCAGGTCTCCTGAACTGCTGAAATTCTGAAATTTGTGGAGGACTTAAGTATCTAAAGAACCTAGAGGCATGACTAATTTGTTTGCTCAGTCAATCTTGTTCTCTTCCGGACTTAATCAGAGAGGTGACCTCATAAAGTGATCCAGACAGACACATCTTTTACAGTTAGTTTAACAACACATTAACATCTTGTGATTACATTCTGTGCCTTTCGAGAGTATATCTACTGAGCAGAATGGGAATCACATTCCTTCCCTTCCCCCCATACTAATATTTCTTTTAGGTGATTCTTTTTTAGGCTAATGGAGAAGAAGCTTGCTTTTCCTAATACCCTGATACTTGGATAGATCTGTAACCTAATCAATATGGATATTCCCTCCAACTCTGCAGTTTGTAACCTATCCACACCTTTTTCTATCCATGCAACTGTTGACCAAACCCTCCTACAATTCCTCCAGTGGAAGTCTGCCTGCCTCTTGATCTCTTGATATTTGTGGACACCAATACCATCTATATAAAAGATATATCCTGTTTGGGTAGATTTTAAATTGCTACACATCCACATTGACTGATGATGGAACATGTAGACCTAAAGTTGCAGCTGGGCTGAGAGAGAGGAGGAAGTGAGCACAGGATTAAAGATATTCCCCATGTAATAAACAGAGGGAATTCACCATATGTGAGTTATTGTAGGTAATAGCTGCCATTTCCTTTCTTCTCTCTTTTTTAGTTTAATTTTATTATAAAAATTTTTAATGCATGTTAAATTTAAACACAAAAAAACAAAATATGAAAAAAAAATTTCCATGTGTACAGCGGAATGGAGGAGAGGATTCAATATAAAACAAGAAATTTCCAATTCAAGAAAATCTATATGAGAAATATTATTAAATATTATTTAAATTTAAATTTAAATTTAAATTTAAATTTAAATTTAAATTAAAAATTATTAAATATTATTTTAAAAGCTTCCCAGCTTTTCTTTGCTTCCTTCTAGATTTTCTTCTCCTTTCTGCCATGTACTTTTTACCTTATTTTTTTCCTTTCTCCTCCCCCCACTCTACCCTAAAGAAGGCTACAATTAACCATTGATATATCTATATCTATAGATAAAGGAATGTATAAACATTCACACACACACATGCACTTACACATATGTAAAACCATACTATGCATGTCTCCACTTGTCATCTTTTTCTTTGGGGAGGATAGCATTGTCGTCCTTTATTGGTCCAAGTCTTTCCATGTTTTTCTCAACCAACCAGCTCATCATGTGCTACACTATAGTAGTATTCTCACATAATCACATCCTATCTGAGGGATCGTCTACAAAATTTCTTCCCAATTTCCTACATTTCTTTTTATTCTTGGCAACATTAGTTTTATTTATACAAGAGAATTTTAATGAACAATAGTCAACATTATACATTTCACACTACAGCAATGTGCTCACCTTATGATAAAGTTTAGGGTCTGATATTGTTGAATCTCCTTCCTATGCATCTTTCTCCCTGGGGTTTCTCTGAAATTCCTGACTTTTTTTCCTTCCAAATAAACTTTGCTATTTTTTCTAAGTCAGATTATTTCTTTTTTTTTAGTCATTTAATTTGGATGGCATTGAATAGATAGATTAGTGAGGAAAAATTGTAATCTATATATATTTTATTACATTGGCTTTACCTATCCATGAACAATAGATATCACTCCAATTATTTAATGACTTTATTTGTATACAAAAAGTGTTTTATGTTTATATTCACATAATTCCTCTGTCTGTTTCGGCAGGTATACTGTTAGATATTTTATACAGTCTAATTATTTTAAATTGTCTAAAACAAAATTAAATAATATTGATGACACACAGTCTAGTTTCTCTTTTTCTCTTTTAATTAAATCGATTTTATCTTTAACTTTGTCTGAGATCATGAGTACTACCCCTGCTTTGTTTTTACACAATAAATACTACTCCAGTCCTTTATTTTATCTTTAGGTGTAGCTCTCATTTTAATTGTCTTTCTTGAAAGCAAGGCATTGTTGAATTCAAATTTTTGGTCCACAGTCCATTTCTATTTTATGGGGAAATTAGTCCTATTCACATTCTAAGCTATAATTACTTGGGTATTTCACCTCTTCCTATTTTTCCTCACTATCCTCACCCTATTTACCCTATCCCTCATCACTTCTCTAATTTACTTTTACCTGCTACCTTACCCTCCTATTCCTTAACCTACCCAACCCTCTAAGAGTTCCTCACTTTTTCTCTCCCCACACCCTATTGCCTAGCTCTCTTATTTCTTTCTGGAGTAAAAAAAAACAAAACAAAAAACCTCTCTCTCTCTCCATACACACACACACACACACACACACACACACAGATACACATAGTCTATGTGTGTATACACACACACATACATGTAAACCTATATCTATCTATCTATCTATCTATCCATCTATCTCTATATGTGTTGCTCTCTCTTTAACCCATTTCCAATGAGATTAAGGTTCCAGCACTACCAGTCCTTCTACCAACTTGCTTTTTCTATATCAATTCTTGCTTTCATGCCTCATTTGTATGAGATAATTACTCCTTTTTATCTCTCCCTACACAGTTAAGTTTTTTACAATCACCTCATCATAAACAGCTCTGTCTAAGCCTTTTTTTCAAGCTACACAAATAATGATTACAGTCACAAGAGTACTGATAATATTTTCACATATAAGAACTCAACAACTTGATGCTCTTAAAATTGGTCTTTAATGTTTAGCTTTTATTTCTCCTGGATCTTATATGTTGAATTGTCTATTGAGTTTTACTGAATTTGTCACAAATATTCATGCTAAAATGCAGTTGTTTTTCTAATGAGATGTTTCATGTTCTCTTCTGGTGTTTTATTTTCTTGATTTTGTTTTATTATTTCTTGACATCTTATGATATCATTAGTTTCCTTTTGCTCAATTCTAGTTTTCAAGAAATTATTTTCTTCCTTAAATTTTTGATTCTTTATTTCTACGTGGTTGACTTCATAATTTTCTTGGATTGCTCTTATTTTTCTCCTATTTTTTCCCCTAGATCTTGTGATCTAAGCTAATGATGCTATAAAATGCCAAGAAATAATAAAACAATATCAAAAGAATAAAAAAACTAGAAAAGAATGTGAAACATCTCATTAGAAAAACAGTTGAGTTTTTGCATAAACAAAGCCAATGCAACCAAGATTAGAAGGGAAGCAGAAAGCTGGGAAAAATTTTTTTATAGCCAGTGTCTTTGATAAAGGCTTTAATTCTAAAATATATAGAAAAATGTGTCAAATCTATGAGAATACATGTCATCCCCCAACTGATAAATTATCAAAGAATATGAACAGGCAATGTTCAGATGAAGAAATTAAAGATATCTATCGTTATATGAAATAATGCTCTAAATCCCTATGGATCAGAGAAATGCAAATCAAAACAACTCTGAGACACCACATCACACTGAACAGATTGGCTAGCATGATAAAACAGGAAAATGATAAATGTTGTAGAAGATGTTGGAAAATTGGAACACTAATAAATTGTTGGTGGAGTTCTGAACTGAACCAGTCATTCTAGAGAACAATTTGGAATGATGCCCAAAGAGCTATAAAACTGTAAATATCTTTTGACCCAGCAATATCACTACTAGGTCAGTATCCCAAAGATATAATTAAAAGGAGGAAATGACCCACATGTACAAAAATATTTATAGCAGCTCTTTTTGTGATGGTTAAGAATTAGAGAGTGAGTGGATGTCCATCAATTGGGGAATGGCTGAACAAGTTGTGGTTTATGAATGTCATGAAATATTATTGCTCCATAAGAAATGATAAGTGATTGGACTTCAGAAAAACCTGGAAAGACTTGCTTGAACTAATGCTGAGTGAAATGAAGAGAACCAGAAGAACACTGCACACAGTAGCAGCAACATTGTGCAATGACTGATTTTGCTAGACATAGCTCTTCTCAGCAATGCAGTGATCTAAGACTCATGATGGAAAATACTATCCACATCCAGAGAAAGAATCTGAATGCAGATTGAAGCATATGATTTTCTTTTTTGTTGTTTTTTGATTTTTCTTTCTCATGGTTTTCCCCCTTTGTTCTAATTCTTTCACAAGATGACTAATGTGGAAATATGTTTAATGTGATCATATCTGTATCGCCTATATCGGATTGTATGCCATCTTGGTGAAGAGATGGAAGGGAAAAATTTAGACCTCAAAATCTTATGAAAATGAATGTTGAAAACTAAAAATTAATTATTAAAAAACACAATTGACATAGAGAACAGATTGGGGAGAGACAATATAGAAATAGTCAGATTACCTGAAAATTATGATAAAAAAGAACCGTCTATGGGCCTAGAACTCTGAAACAGTCACTGCTGCTGCTATTGCTGCCACTGCAATAATTGCTGCTGCTGCAGCCTCCACCACCTCTGCTGCCTTGGCGGCAGGGGCTGGACTGTACTCTTCTCTCACCCAGGTCCAACAGGGTTTCCTCACTGACCTTTTACTTTCTCTTTGGTGTTTGTGGGTTGAGAAGTCTGGAAACCACCACAGCTGCCAATGATTCATTACCCTGAGGTCTGCTCTGGCCTAGTCTGTGTCACTGGTTTGTACCCACGCTCCACTCCCAGCCCGGTGCAATAGACCCTTCCTTTTGACTTGCCAGACTGACTTCAGTTGGACATGTATTTCACCCTGTCATTTTGTGGGTTCTGTAGCTCTAAAATTTGTTTGGAATCATTTTTCACAAGTATTGGTGATGATTGGGGGAGTAGCTCAAGCAAGTTCCTGCTTTTACTTGGCTCTACCCCCAACTCCTATTTATTTATTTCTGTTGCAGTATTTTCACTATGAGGTGATGTTCTGTCTGTTTTTGTGGAGGAAATTTGGAAAGCCTAAAGTTTTCTGCTCTCTCTCAGGTTGATTGTTTATTGTATGTACATAAAGGTAAAGAGTCCAAATCTGCTACTTGGAAGAGTGGTAGGAAGACAGACTCTATCCCTATCTCTTCTCTGTAAAGGCTTGGATTCAACTTTCTAAGGTGAAGGCCATAAGGAGAGTGCATTTTCTTGGGTCTTTCTGAGGTATAGGGCAACCCTCTTGGCAAGATTTATCTGCAGCTACCTTCTCCCTTATGTATATACATAAGGTGACAAGAGCCTGGTTAAGGCACATTTGAAGTAATACTGAGTTGTTCTTTGGCTAACAGCCACATGTTCCTTCTCTTAAGTCACCAATTTGGACAAAGGAGAGAATTCACTAGGGTGAACCAAGGAAAAAACCTCTTGTGCTAGCACCTTCATGGGAATATACGAAGCAGAAATGTTAGTTCTTTCAGTTAGAGTGCTTCCCACTCCCTCCCCATTGATTTCTTTTACAAGAGTTAGCCTAAGTGATTTTGGACTTGCTCAATTTGTTCTGTGGAGTCCTCCCAATTTAATAATTAAAATTTGCTGTAACTTTCCCTTTTTCCTAGCATATTGTTTGAAGAGGTCACTAAGATAGTTATAGGGTCAATTTTTTAGCCAAAGCAAATGATGATGATCTACCAAGTGCCACAGAAGGATAGCAATCATCATCCATGGAGGAAGTGTGCACCTAACCAATGAATTCACAGATTCTTGAAGCTGCTGTCATTTGAATATAATATGTGTTGAGTGCATTACTGAATAAGATGAGTGGATTCTATGACTATGACATATGGAAAAATATTTTTGAGTCCATGTGGGTGGATTTAACTTAATATCCAAATAGTTCTTTTGGAGCATTATTCACTTCGTTACCCATAAAGTAAACTGAGTTGAAAAGTTAAGAATAGACTATAAAGTTATTTTATAAATGAATATTCATCTCTTTGGAAATTGTATTCTAAGAAGGAGAAACCATTGGTTAACTTGGTCCCAAATGAAAGGGAGGAAAATCTTATGTTAAAAATTAAGGAAGAAATCACAGTAGAGAAGAAATAAAAATAATTATTAGAGTTTGTGTTCAGGGCAAGGTCTGACTTTGGTTGGTCTACTGATTCTTATTCAGCTTTAGAAAAAAAAAGAGAAATGCATAGACCATTTAACCTTTAACAAAATTAGGTTTACTTAACAATAATATAGAATGGATATTCATTAAGGACATAGAATCAATTCTGTTGAGCACAACCCCTGTGGCCTCTATGTTTTCTCGGCATTAATTCATTTGGACATAATTGCCCTATCTCTATATGTGCTTTGGTGGCTCTGCTCTGTTCTAGGCATTCTTTTCTTTTCTCTCTCTAATTTCTCTTGGTGATCACATCAGCTCTCAGGGAGTCAACTATCATCTCTAAACTGATACTTCCTAGATCTATGTGTTCAACCCTAATTTATCTGCTAAATTCCAGTCCCATCTCACTAACTGCCTTTATAACATCTCAAATCAGATTATTTCATAGGCATCTCAAACTCAAGTTGTCCAAAACTATCATCTTTCCCCTCAAATCCTCTCTTCTTTCTAACTTTCTTATTACTATTGAGTGCACCATCATCTTTTTAATCACTTAGGCTCAGTAATGTTGTGTGGGCCTTGATTCCTCATTTGAATTCATCCCCCATATCCCATCTATTGCCAGATCTTATCATTTTTACTTCCATGACAGCTCTCATTTATGTCCCTTTTTCTTTATCTACATAGCCTTCACCATTGTATTGAAATGGCTCGATTTGACAAGTCTTAACAAAGTGACCACAGAGTCGGAATTAAAAGTTTTAAGGAGCTTTAATTTACCAGCTGGGGCTACTCCATGCCAATTAAAGGGGGAGCAGCCCAGAACTCAGGGGTGAGGAATCTTTTATACATTTCTTTAGGTTTATGTATCTAACTAACACAATTTGTTACTAAGCAATTTGTCATATAGATGCAAACACGTGGTTACAAAGGAAAACGGAGGGGGTAAGCTAAGGGAAAGATAGATTATCCTAGGCCAGCCTCCCAGGTACAGATAAATCACTCTAGGGAGGCTTCCCAGGTTCATAGAGTTTCACTTGGCTAATTATCATAGAGTTTCACTTGGCTGTATACCATAGAGTTTCACCAGGCTGACCACTAACTTCAGAAAATATTTCTTAACTATTTCTAGACCATAATAGTGTGAGCCCCTCATCATCTCTTGCCTGGAATATTGCAATAGCCTTTTAATTGGTTTCCCTGCCTTAAGTCTTTTCCAATTCTAATCTCATCCACTAGTCAGCTGCCAAGGCAATTTTCCTAAAGCACAAGGTGTTGACCTTATTCGACAAATTCCAATGGTTTCCCGTTATCCTCAGGATCAAATGTAAGAACCTCCGTTTGGCATTTAAAGTCATTTAGAATCTAGTTCATTCCTTCCTTTCCCATCTTCTTACAGTTTCCTGTCTTCTACTCTATGATCTAACCATCCTCATCTACTTGTTAGGAATAAAGGTACACACCACCCCCCAATTCCATTCATTTGCATTAGCTATTCTTCATGCCTGAAACATTCCCTCCTCACCTATGATTCTTAGATTCTTTGATTTTATTCAAAATTTGGCTCAAATTCTACCTACATGGCTGTGTATGGGTGTGTGTGTGTGTGTGTGTGTGTGTGTGTGTGTGTGTGTGTGTGTGTTGGGTATGGACTTTTCTAGTTCTCATCTACATCTTGTTCCTTCCCACTGCACTTCCACTTCCAGTGTATGTTTCTTTTTTGGGGGGAAGGATTTGAAGGGGAAAGCAAGGCAATCAGGGTTAAGTGATTTGCCCAAGGTCACATGACTAGTAAGTGTCAAGTGTCTGAGGCTGGATTTGAACTCAAGTCCTCCTGACTTCAGGGCTGGTGCTCTCTTCACTGTGCCACCTACCTGCCTTCATTGTATGTATCTTATATGTATTTAGCTGTTTTCATGTTTTGTCTCCAGTTATAGGGCAATAGTTGGAAAGCTACGATGGAGGGTCAAATCTGGTCATCTGGCAATTTTTTTTGTGGTCAAACTAAGAATGAGTTTTACATCTTTAAATGCAATAAAACTTTATTTAAAAATGTAAAATATATCCTTAACTTGCTAGGTTATGCAAAATCAGGCAGCAGGCAATACAACTCATGGTCCATAGTTTGCAGATTTCTGCCCCATTAAAATATGAGCTTCTTAAAAACAGGGACAATGTTTTTGCCTTTCTTTTTATCCTCAGCATATAGCATAATGTTTGGTATATAGTAATTAGTAAATGCCTAATGATTCATTGATAAGTCAGAATTACATGTCAATCTGCTTTCTCCAAAGTTGACCTCTTAATTGCCAAATCTCATGGTCTTTTTTCAGTTTTCATCCTTTCTGATCTCTCTGCAGCCTTTGATGCTGTCAATCATTCTCTTCCCCTTGATACTCCCTTCTCTCTAGGTTTTTATGGTATTTCTATTTCTTGCTTCTCCTTTTACCTATCTGATTGTTCCCTTTATTTCCTTTGGTGGATCTTCATCTAAATCATGCCCACTATTAATGGGGTTAACCCCAAACTCAGTTCTGGGCCTTCTTCTCTCTGCCTTTTATATTCTTTAACTTGGTGGAAATATATATTTCACCATATTTTCATATAGGCATATGAAAATATATTTCACCAGCTCCCACAGTTTCCATTATCACCTATGTGTAGGTGGCTCTCAGATCTTCTTGTGGAGCTCTAACCTCTCTTGACCTCCAGTTTCACATTTCTAACTGCCTGTTGAACATCGAATTGGATGTTCCATAGACATCTCAAACTCAACATATCCAAAATTGAACTCATTCTTTGCCATCTTGACTCTTCCTAACTTTCCTATTACTATTGAGGAAACCACAATCCTCCCAAGTCACATAGGCCTGAAACTGTCATCCTCTACTTCTTCCTATTTCTCATTGCCCACATACAATTAATGGTAAAGTCCTGGCATTTCCACCTTTATAACATCTTTTTCTTCTCTTTTCTGACATCGCCACCTGTAGCAACGAGCACCCTAGCATACCCAGGATGGCTGCTAGCACAGGTTCCTTGATAAGAAAAGCAACTCAAAAGGGGTTAACTATCTTACTTTAATCAAACGTATATATCATTCACTTAGTTCAGGGGAAAAGGTCAGTCCCCTGAACTTCAGAAAATACAAACAGAAATTACAAGCAGACAAAAATACAGAGAAAAGAACACAATTCAACAGACTAACAGACAGGGCTTCTAGCTGTCATGGTTAGTTACCAGAGAGAGAAGCACCAGCATCTGGGTTTTCAAAGTCAGGGGGAGGAAGGGGCTCCACAACTACCTAAAGTTTCATCTAGCCAATCACCCAACTGTTCCCATAAGTGAGCCCCAAACAAAACCTCGCTTCAGAGTATATAACTCTATCTATATCTCTATCTATCTATCATCTATCTATCTATCTATCTATCTATCTATCTATCTATCTATCTATCTATCTATCT
>CM053589.1:7768102-7785779 GCA_028646515.1 Pseudochirops corinnae | reverse complement strand
AAGTTCTATTTTGCCCTCTGGTTCTAAAATATCAGGTCAATTTTCCTTGAGAATTTCTTGAAGGATGATTTCTAGGTTCTTTTTTTGATCATGGCTTTCAGGTAATCTAATAATTTTTAAATTGTCTCTCCTGGATCTATTTTCCAAGTCAGTGTTTTTTTTTAATGAGATATTTCACATTGTCTTCTATTTTTTCATTTGTTTGGATCTGTTTAATAGTATCTTGATTTCTAATAAAGTCATTCACTCCCATTTGCTCCAAACTAATTCTAAAGGAATTATTCTCTTCAGTAACCTTTTGAGATTCTTTTTCCATCTGGCAAATTCAGCTTTTTAAGGCATTCTTCTTCTCATTGGCTTTTTGGGCCTCTTTTGCCATTTGAGTAAGTCTGTTTTTAAGGTGTTATTTTCTTCAGTCAGATTGTTGACTTTTTTTTCATGATTTTCTTGCATCATCCTCATTTCTCTTCCCAATTTTTCCTTCACTTCTTTTATTTGGTCTTCAAAATCCTTCTTGAGCTCCTCTATGTGCTATAATCACTTTATATTTTTCTCAGAAGCTTTTGGTACAGGAGTTCTGACTGTGTTGTCTTCCTCCCATTCCATGCTTTGATCCTTTTTGTCTCCAAAAAAGGAATCTAAAGTTGGATTGCTGAGCTTGGTTTCCTTCCTTTGCCTGCTCATTTTGCCAGTCAATTAACTTGACTTTTGAGCCACAGTAGAACTCTGCTTCCAGAGGGAGAGCTTTGTCCCAAATCGCTGGGATTTTTGCAGCTGCTGGAGCTATTACGAGGTTGCCATCTCTGCAGTGCCACCAGCTTTGGCTCACTGGTCTCATACCTCAGGATCACCACCCAATACCATGATTCAGATCCAGGCAGCTTAAGGCAAGAGCACTTATCCTCTGAATGGTAGCTTGGCCCCCCTGCAATCTGCAGGCCAGGAGCTCTGAAGCAGCCATGCAGAGGCAGCAGCATAGCCACCACTTCTGCTGCTTTCTCACCCTGGAGGCAGACTGCCGGACCCACTCCTTTCCCCCAAATTTAGCCGAGTTCCACTGACCTTTCACTTTGTCCTTGGCTCTGATGGGTTGATAATTCTGGAATCTGCCACAGCTTCTGGTGATCCACTCTCCCAAATGCTCCAGCCATGGCTTGCCCTGGCCACCCTGGGGCTACAGGTTTCAGGTCAGGCTGGTTTTGGTTCTCAGTGCATTGTGATGAACCCTTGTGTCTGCCTGCCAGGCTGCCTTCAGCAAGAGATGTGTTTCTCTGTCACTTGGTGAGTTCTGGTGCCCTAAAATTTGTTTAGAGTCATATTTTATAGGTATTTGAGGTGGTTATGGGGGGAGCTGTGCCTCCTTCTATGATGTCATCTTTACTCCACCCCCCACCTTACAAGATTTAAAATGCAGCCAGTCAGAAAAGAAGAAAAGCTGTACCTGGCCTAGAAAGATTGATGGTCTCTCAAAGAAAGCTTGTTGTCAGAAAAACCAAAACCAAAAATCTCTCTCTTTCTGCTCCCTTGGACTCTGGCTAAGTTTGGGAGGCAGAAAGACAGATGGCAAAAGAGGAAGGGGAAACTTCTCCCCTAAGATTTATCTAAGAGAAAAGGGGTCATTTCACTGATCAAAGAGAGGCAGGTTTCAAAGCTGAACTTTGGAATAGGACTAGCACTTAACTCTTTCCTCGGTCACAGAAAGAACTGTGCAATATCATTGGGAATATAGGTTCAGGTAATTAGATTCATTCTAGTTACTATTTAGCACTAAGATAAATTGGGAAAATGCATAGATATGAAAGAAAAATACCTCAGAAATTAAACTTTGAGCTCCGACCAAGTGAACAATACAGTGAAAGGTTAGAGCCATTAAGATCCTTTACCCTGTCATCCTGGCTCTGACCTAGCTAAGGTTGCAGTGAAAAGTTAGAAGAATAGTAGGGAATTTGAGTTAACCTCCCCAACTTGGTGAAAGGAACAGGGGGGAAGCACAACAACCACAGTGGGGCCCCATTGGCAATAGCCATAATTACCCTGAAGCCCACTCCTTTAGGTAATCAGATGGACCTCTCCTCTCAAAACCCCAAGTCCTTGCTACCCCCAACAACCAAGCTCTGCAACTGTGGGGAGATGAAAAAAAGGGAGGAGAAAATTAAGTCAGAAGTCAACAAGCCTCTGCACTTGGTAAGATCAATATTTTTACATGTGATTTGGAAATGCAATTAGTATCATCTTACTATTTGTGTTATTGTTGTATTTCTACACAATAGTAAAATTCTTTCATATTTTAAAACTTGAGAGACCATTGTGAGCCAGAAATGGTGTTAGACAAAGCAACTTTTAATCTGAATTTAGTTGAAACTAAAAAAACCAGATATGTTATTTTATTAAGTCCTATTAATCCTATCTTGAAGCTAAAACAAATTGGCTCTTACTTATGAAAATTGTAAAATTGTTAAATAAGTTATCTTGGATTATTGTTATAATGTTAAAACCTAAAACTGATCCCATGGAAGCTCTAAGGGTAAACAGGGTAGACATTCCCTACTCCCCTCCCTTAGGAAGACAGCCAAGGTCGCCTCCCATGTAGGCTATAGGGGGTGACCGGAGTCAACATGTACCAGCTGCCATATACCAAAATCCTGAAAATAAAATATGGGAAGCCTGAAAGACATCCTATCAAGGAAAAAGAAAAATCAGTACTGAAAATAGGAAACTTGTCACACATAAATTATATGGTTTTCATCAGTCCAGAGGAAGAATATCATAGGGAGGACCAGGTCCCAGTTCTGAGTCAAAGGTTTGACTCACAACAAGAAGAAGTGGGGATTGTTATCATCTCCTTCTTTCAGGTCCCTATCAATTTCTCCTTATTTGTAAACTTGACAGATCCCCAGAAATCATCTGGTTGGCAAGGTCATCAGCCCCAGGAAATATAAAAGCTTGTTTGGGTTATGAAGTTTCTAAACAATGAACTTGGCTTATTAAGAAATGAAATCTCTTATGTATGTAAGTCATGGTAAACTTTTATTACTTATTGCCACTCCATACAAATAAAGGCAATTGTATCTAGCCCTAAGCTGTGATTGATGAGACTTGCCATTTGAGGTAAAAGCCATTGGGACTGCAACTAGTTTTATTTTGAGTTTGAATTTAGATATAGTTGTCTGCATTAAATCAGGATCTGAGAGAAATGCCACAAACTACTCAGAGGGAATCCTGCTACAGGTGAAGGTTTGCTTTTGTGAAAAGCTGAGAGGACAATATTAGCCTCAATCTCAAATGGGACCCTCCTGGCTCACTTTCCCCATCGTCTTCCTTTGAAAATGAATGTTTTCTTCCTGGCTATTCCTGAGTCTGGCTATGAGATGGAATTAAAGTGACTCTTCTCTGAATTCAAACAAAGCTAAGGATGCTTTATCCTGTCATATCTTGCATGTTCCTGCTTTTTCCTTTTATGACAAATTTCTCTAATTAGAGAAAGTGGTCAGTAAAAGATAGTAAAAGTACAATGCAAGTATGTGAAATTTTGCTGTTCTCAATCTAAATGTGTAGTCATTCCATATCCCAAACAACTGGGTAAATTAATATACTGGCTTATCATCTGCCTGCCTGCATAGTCAAGTGAAAGGGTTAAATCCCTGGAATAGAACATTTTTTAATGATATGGGAACAATAAGACAAAGTGAAAAGAAGCTTGTGGAACTAAAGTACAAACACAAGTTAATCATTATCTCATATACTAAGGCTGGTATACATCTGAGCTACTAAAGTGTGTGTTAGGTCTGAGCTATTCAGCCTAATATGATATTCCTTTCTACAGCCTAAATAGTTTAGTAAAAAGGTACTTGGGCTAGTCAAGTTACTGTTACTAGATATATCTGTCTTTCTCCTTATATCTTGGACCCTACATGTTGAACTTGCCTATCAGATTGGTGTCTCTCAGATTACAGGCCAATTCACCTATGGTTGGCAGCAAACAGTAGATACCAGTCCATATTCACCCATCATTCCCTGGATGTGATGTATGCTCAGTTACAGTCAACTTATTCCTCAGGACCCACTGAGACAAGTTCAGCTCTACTCCCCTTTCAGCCCAAAGAAACTATAGAAGCTGAAACCTTCATCTTTTCTCCCAAACGAATTTTGACCCTAGCTCTTTGAGGGGAGAATGATGGGATCCTAATAAAGATAGGCCCTTGTTTGTTTTCAATCCCATATTAACTCAGTCCTTGTAAGGGAATCTAGGTATTAAACTCTCCATCACCTCATTACCAGGCACCAATTGTGAGTCAAGGGTTTGACTCTTGACAAAAAGAAGTGGGAATTGTTGTAACCTCCATTTTGTGAACATCCCCCATCTCTCCCCAACATCAAACCTGCTGAAACCTGTCACCTGAAACCCATACCCCTTATTGTATGGTTCTTGAAATAGACCTGGAAACTTTCCAATTGGGCAACAAACTGATCGCTGGGCAACAATCATTAGGCAATGAACTGATTCCTACCTTTTGGCTTCTGTATTTTCCATGCTTGCTCCCCCTTGGTAACAGTTATGTTGTGACTTTGTCTATATAAGCCCCAAGAATATGCATCTAGGGGATGCTTGATTTGGGTGGTACTCACCCCTTGCAGTCACCAGCTATTAAATTCTGCTTAAAATGATTAACTGCTGCATTCTCGGTACAACACCACAACTGCAAGAGTCAGAGCAGTGATCTGCTAATTTATCCTATAGATTTAGAGTGCTGAGTTACAGAGTTATGGACTTGGAGACAAAGATACCTGGGTTTGAATCCTGACTCAAATATCCTATCAGCTACATTACCCTGACTTGGAAAGAGGAAGACATGTTAAAACTCCCACCTTAGGCACTTATCTGGGTGAGTATGACCCTGAACAAGTCATTGATCCTCTCTTAGCTTCAGTTTCTTCATCTGTAAAAGCAGGTTAAAATAGCACCCGCTTTCCAGTTTACTGAGATAACATTTCTAAAGTTCTTTGAAAGCCTTAAAGTATTACATAAATGCCAATTATTACAAATTATTTCATCACATATACTCTACCACTGCTACCAACCAATAGTGATTTCCCTGAACTCTTCTTGGCATAGACAGGCTACTTATTGGCACTCCCCTGTGAGAAGTTCCACATTAATTACTAATACCATGACACTTAGCAAGTCACTTCCCCATTCTGAACTTCATTTTGTTCATCTATAAAATAAAGAGTTGGAATATATGATCTCTAAAATCCCTCCCAGCTGTAAAATCATGATTCTATGGATGGCTAGAACATTGAGATCCCTGCTGCCAAGAGTGAAAATATGTATGGAATTAGGAAGTGATTTCTGAAATGCTGTTTTCTAAAGCTTACCAGTTGGTAAGTTGAAGCTAACATGACTTCTTGCCTTCACTAGATGGATAAGACAGGTACCTAGGACAGCAACCTCAAGACTATATAAATAGTATGCTTACTATTTATGCACTATAATAATTAGATACTATGTCAACAGCATTTAAATATGCAATCATTTATGAGACACTCTGGGGAGTTACAGAGGAAGAATACAGTTTTTATATTGTCACCAGTGTTCCTCAAATCAGGAAACTAGGCTTGAGTATCAAGCTCTTTGAAGAGTGATTCACCTCTAAGTATTGTGGCACATACCTATGAGACCTACTACTGGGGAGGCTGAGGTTAGTGACCTGCTTGAGCTCTGGAGTTCTGAGATGCAGTAGGGCTAAAGTCAAATCATGTTTCCTCATCAAGTGTGACACTAATATGATGAACACCCAGGATAGGGGGTCACCAGATGGCTAACAAAAGATGAACTGAATCAGATCAAAAAAAGAGCAGGTCAAAGCTTCTGTGCCAGTCTGCAGTGGGATTGGACCTATGAGTACCATACACTTCCAGCATGGGTGAGA
Source organism: Pseudochirops corinnae (assembly GCA_028646515.1). Lineage (NCBI taxonomy): Eukaryota > Metazoa > Chordata > Mammalia > Diprotodontia > Pseudocheiridae > Pseudochirops > Pseudochirops corinnae. The sequence goes on along the minus strand of CM053589.1, from coordinate 7,779,849 downwards.
TAGAGACAATCAGACTGAATAGGAATTTAAAAAGAATGATTTGTGCAAAACTCAGGAAAAATGGAATTTAAGACAACCTTATAAGAATGCAGTTAAGTTTTTCCAAGATGTAGACAAATCAAATTAAACAACAAATCCTTTGAGAAATTGCTCAGTAAAGCACAAAATATCAATAGATTGGTCCTGCCCATTTCATTAAAAATCTTTCTACCTTTTTCCCCTCAAGTTACTTTTTTTCACTGAAAACCTTGTGAATTCTCCTCCCTTAAAAGTATTTAAATGAAGAAAGGCTTAGGTCCATCTTCCAGTCTTTAGAAAATCAGTGGTACAGATATTAATGGCATTTGTAAAAATAAAAAATGTATAATGGCTCAGAAATTCTTTCTAATGAGAGCCAAGAGACAGTATTTTGTGAATTCCAGGTGAAAGTAATACATTTTGTAATAACAAAGGAAAATATATAGTCAAGACCACCTGAGTTGTTTCTGTTTATATCCTTAAGAGAGCAGATAACTGGTTGTAGAGACTCATTGGAAGTTCTTTGACTCAAAACCTCAATTTATTTTTAATACAACAAGTAGCCCTATTAATTTTTAGGTATGAGTACAGGACATGATCCTTCCCAATAAACAGTCAAGAATGAGAATGATGCATTGGAAAAAGAAGATAATAATGAATTATATGATTTTGAGGCTGATCATTTATCATTTTTGTTTTGTTTTGTTTTGAACTTGATTTAATGAATCTGAGAGGAGACTGAGTGGTATACACATTCTGACAGATCAACAGACATGGTGGCTGTATTAATACATAGGTTATTTCTTTTTCAACACAGTGAATTGGTCAACATCAATGAAAGTTGAACAGCATATAATACACATTATTTACCTCATGTTCTTTACAAACCTGTTTAAAAGTAGCTAATACTCCATTTTGTATTTTGCTATTTTAAGAACTTCAGAAAATAATTTTATACTTTGGGAGGAAATATGAAATAGTAAAACATGAAGAGAGAGTAGCATAGCAGCCACCCAGAAACTCAATCATGTGACCTGATATAATTAACAATTAATAAGCAAGAGCTGGCTCAATTCTTCCTTCTAGGGATAGATGAAAGCAGTGGAAAGACATAGGAGCCTATTGGAAAGAGTCCTGGACTAGATGAATAGAAGTATAACTTCCTTGAAGGCAAGAACTATGTGTGATTCATCTTTGTATCCTAAGAAGGACTTAGCTCAATGTCTTCCCATTTTATGTGTTTGTTATATTGATTGAATAAATAAAATTCTAATTTTGCTACAAATCTATATGAAATTTTGATTCGATATTTCCCTGTGTCTCAACTTTCCTATATGTGAAATAGTTAAGGGCCTATGATGCATTTATATTTTGATCATGTATATTTTTTATCTATGCCCATAACCCTTACTTCAATATATTAATATTTATTTTATTTTTAAAATAAAAGTAGTTTGCCTGTTTGATAATGTGCACCAAATTCATTGATAAATATATGGATTTATGACAAGACACAAATAGTCTAATTTTCAAGACACAAAGACCCTCATTACTGGAATAAAAACTCAATATTTGATTTTTTTTTAATTGTTGGGGAATTTGGACAGTGGTATGGAAGAAATTTGATTTAGACAAATACTTCATGACATATATCAAGATAAGATTCAAATGGATATAAGAAATTTATAAGAAAAAGGGTCATTCCCCAATTGAAAAAGGGTAAAGAAATATGAACAGTCATTTCTAAAGGTAACAAATTCAAGCTATCTATAATCATATGAAAATGCTCCAAATCACTAATATAGAAATGCAAAAACACTTCTGACATTCTACCTTACATTTTATGACTCATTCCCAGAGATCATAAAAAAAAGAAAACAACAGATGTTAGAGTGGGTATGAGAAAATGAGCACATTGAAATACTAATGATGGACCGGTGAATGGGTACAACCATATAGGAAATTATCTGGAATTATATACTAAAAGTTATTCAGTATTGAGTGCCCTTTAACCCCGCTATATTACTACTAAGCGAAAATTAGAAAATTAAAGAATGCTTCTCAACTGAGAAATATTTAGATAAATTATAGCATTATGAGTGTGATGGAATGCTATTGTGCTATAAGAAATGAGGAAACATAATTTCAAAAAAATATTTGAAAATTTATATGAACTGATCCAGAGAGAAATAAGCAGAACTAGAAGAACAATTTATAATTATACCATCATTATTATAAAAATGAACAATTTTAAGGCTTTTATAAATTGATACAATGTGAAATAGAAGAATAATTCATATGATGACAACACTACAATTAAGCCACACAACTTCAAAACCTTTAAGAATGATAATCCATATGATGATTATCCATTATTCCAGAGGGCTGGTGATCAAACATTCTATTTATCTTCTGACAGAGATACGATGCATTCAGGGTGCAGAACGGGACACATATTTTTGAATGTAGCCAATTAAGAAATTTGTTTTGCTTGATTGTACATACATATTACAAGGAATTTTTGTTTTCTTTCAATGGAGGGGGAACAAGAAAGGAGAGAAAGTAGATTTCTATTCATTTAAAAAACAAAACTTTTATAAATAGAGTTTGAGGAGCCTACAGATTTGGCATGTTGCATATACTTTCAGGTAGAAATTACATTGTTAGTTTCCTTAGTTGTTTTACTTCTCAAAACAATTTTAGCAATCTGGGAATGTTTGTAATGTAAAAATGAAATAGGTTAATAAAATAACAAAAATTATAGTACTGAATTTGATTGGTCTTTCCTTGGGAAGTTAAATTGGAAAAACTCAGTGGTTGGAAGAATTTTCAGAGTGGTTTTCAGAAATAGCTGACTACATTACAAGAGAAAAGGATGGCACCTATATTTTATTTTCCATGTTATACTAAAGGGAACATCAGAGATAAATGTGCAACGAAAGAAAACAAGAGATTGCCCAGAGTATAATTAAGTTTATAGTAAAGCAAAGTCTTTTGTTATAGGATTTTGCATATTGCTATTGCAGACTATATGCGAAGAGCTTTTTTATATAACAATATGACACCTGAGAATTGCCAAAGGATCCTTGCCTAAGTCTAGAAAATTATTTTCTCATTCAAAAATCACCTAAAATCCCAAAACACTTTTCAAAAACAATGTTGTTGATTGACTTATTCATTTGTTCAATTTTGTGGTTATATTTTTTTGAGACTCTTTCTCCCTATCCCACTGAGGCTGGCAGTGTGATATTCATCCCTAATACTTATCAATGCAGAAGCTTTAACCCACTCTCCAAACTGGGTCAGTTAGTTTATTCTTAGGCAGCCTAGTCATTCCCGCCCCAACCCTTTCCTTGAGAATCACCACACTGGTTCCAGACTTAATGTGAATACCTGATGGGTTTCAGTTCTACTGCAGTTCAAAACTCTTGGACTCAAGCAATCCACTTACTTCAGTCTCCCCAGTAGCAGATCATACCTGGCTTTCAAAAGAAGGCTTAAAGAAATAGAATAGGATTGTGGGCTTTTTTAAATTTTCACCTGTAAAAGTAAAGATTTAGACTAGATGACTTTTAAGGACCCTTCTGATTCTAAATACTAAGATTTTATGAGTCCCCCTTCTAAATTAACTGGGATGCTGTTGCAATGTTAAGTCACTATGCACTTCTTTGTTGGGGAAACCCATGAAAAACTAGGTATACTCCAAAGAACTTGATCTCTATAGTCTCTAGTATTGCATGCCTAACTAGGTTTTTTTTTTAATTTGTATTTATTTTATTTTAATTTGTGGAATAAAACAAGCATTTCTATAACATAGTATAGTAAAAAAAAAAAGATGATTGCATATAAAACTGCAAATCTATTATGTACAACTGGCTATCTTTTTTAAATATATAATAAAGTTACATATAAATTTCTTTTTTTTTCTTCCCCTCCACCCTAAAGATGGCTACCATTAGACACAAATATGTGTGCATGTATGTGTATGTAAAATCATTCTGTACATACTTCTATTTATCAGGTCTTTATCTGGATGTAGATAGTCTTCCTTTGCACATCCTTTGTAGCTAATTTGTGTATTCATAATAGTCAAAATGACTTATTTGCTCAAAGTTGTTCTTAAACCAATATTGCTCTTACTATGTACAATATTCTCTTGGTTCTGCTCATTTCTCTCCATTATTTTATGCAGGTCTACTCATATTTTTCTAATACCATCGAGCTCATAATTTCTTATAGCACAGTAGTATTCCATCACAATCATACATCACAACTTGTTCAGCCATTCTCCAATTGACAGGCATTCCCAACTAGTTTTCTATCTAAGTTTAAATGGGCAAAGGAACTGTTCCGACAAAGATCAAAGGATCTTTGTTTCCCAATGAAGAAGATTCATTCCACAAGTTTGTAGCTTCTGAAGAAGTCTTCCCATTCACAGAGGGGGACATTTTGAAGAAGGTCCATGTTCATTGCCCTGTGTTAGACTATGCCCCAGCAGAGTTTAGCATCCTCTTTATCTCCAGCATTGGTGGGAATACTCCCTCCTATGTTTACCACCTTATGAGCAAACTCTCCCATCCTAATGCTCACATAATCTAAAGTCAGGAGGTGATGGAGTTCTGGTAGACATTTGTGTAATATCAAATGGAGATGTGTCTAAAAAACTTAGAGACATACCATTCCTAACTTGGTAACAGGCTGGAGTCAAAAGGCCTCAAAAAACAACTTGAGACTCAGATTTAATCTAGCTGAGATTGAATCTGTCCCACTTGTCAATACAAGCATCACAAATGGACTCCGTAAGAATCCACCCAATATAGTGAATCTTTAATAAACTTTTTTTTTTTACTTTGGTTGGAAAAAGAGACTTGAACTCTAGACAGTAACTATTGCCTCTGCAGCCATACACGTACAAGGCAAAATTCCAAGAGCTATTGATTTGGGAGTCTCCTGCTGTCCTGGCTGTACCTCTGTGGAATATGAAAAATTCTAATTCAGTGATGTGTTATGGGTCAAATGGAATTCTTTGCTGAAGTAGAGCCCTTTGCTCAGAAATTTCTAGACCTTCTCCTGGAATGTACCAAAAAAGCCACTTTATGAAAAAAATTAGAAAACAAAACATTTAGAGGTAGAAGAGACCATTGAAGTCTTCTTATCAAACCCTCTCATTTTATATATGGGGAAACTAAGGCCCAGAGAGGTTAAGATATTTGTCTAAGGTCACAGAGGTGTTACACATCACAGATGGGATTCAAAATCAAATCCTTGACTCCAAATTCAGGAGTGTTTCCACTATATTACAATACTTCTTGTCTCTAACTTCTCAAAAATGGAAGTTCATGGCCTGGATCTGTCTTCATAGGTAGGGGAATCCATAGAAGCAAGTAGTGTGACTATTATGCAGCAGAAGCTAATAAGAACCAGTCTCATGTTAGTCTGCTCCAACTCTTGAGTACATTGTTCCGAGATCTCTAATTTCTATCAAGGAAGATTACCCAAGAGAGAGATAGCTCTTCCCACTTACATGGCTAGTGATCTTACAAATTTGTGTCTCATGACTTCATTTACTGGTCCAAGGTCCACCATCCATTAAAGAAAAAAACTGATTTGAAAATGGGAATTTTTCTGCATGTGATTTATAGTGACTATCTAAAAGATGGCACTACAGTTTTATCAATTGTCCAGTCATAAGTCAAGTCTGAAAAGATGAATGTACCACCAGTTCTTCCTGTTTTCTCAATCAATAACTCAGAATGGATCACCTTCCCAGAAGAACTCAGTGCAAACTACCACGTAGCCATAGTCTTCAAAGCATGTTCTGTCTTCAATCTTGATTTTTAAATAAAAGTGAAAATGGTGAGACAGAAGAGAGCAGTGTACTGAGGGGGGAAATATTATGTTCTAGGTGTGGAAACATCTGAGATTTTATCCTAAATGTGTCACTTTTTCTTAAAAGGCAAACTTAATTGCAGTAACTAATGTTCTCCATAGAGTAAAGATGAGGTAGGGAGGTACATAAAATGTCTCACTATATAAAGTCAGCACCATTTAGAAATAAGAATTTTATACTAATGTCAGAGGTCTTCCTCAACTGGTCTGTGTGATGACATACAGAACTCACCATCAGTCTGCCAAAAATCCTAGGGCATCATGCCATTGTCTCTAATTATAAATAGGACATAACATCTCAATATAAATCAAACTGTCCTTAGCCAGATGTTGCAGTGTTCACTACTGCCAGAAATGAAGGACAAGCAAAGAAAAAAGGAATAAGAGATAAAATTGAATCATTACCAAAAGCAAAAGAATCAAAATGAGGAAGTTAGTCAATGAGTGTATTAGGTTGTTTTTTTTTTCTTTAAGAGATTCCTCCACACTCTAAGAAGGGTCTATATTATTATCCTTTATAAATTTATGTAACAGATGCCTGAGCTACCACCCCTCTCTATACATCTGATCCCAGGGTACAGCATACTTCTTGATCTGGAGTCCAGCACTGAAAATATTGATGCTGGAAGTTAACTTTCAACAGCCCATTTATATTCTATGTGCTATCAAGTAATCCCATAACATATCTTCAAGAGATAAGGATTTGACCTCAGTGTGTATGGTGTTTGTCTATGTAAGTATATATGTAAGTATGTATGTATACATGTATGTGTATAGGGGTATGTGTATATATACATATGTATTTATATATATATATATATACATACATACATACACATGTATATATACACAGAAAGACACAAGTAGTGGAATACATATGCCCACTTAAGTTAATCATATTTCCTTTAAAAAATCACTGGAAATAAATTCTGGAGTCAACTTTGTATTACATATTTCCCCTAATCAATTTCTGGCTAGCACCCCCCAACTATCAGAATTCGTCTATACTGTTCATGGGAAGCTGCAAAGAGGAAAATTTAGGCCACGTGTCAGGAAAAACTTCTAAAACTTAAATTTATCCAAAAATGAAATGGAATACCCTAGGAGGTTCCTGTTGAGTTCCTCTTCATTCATTTCAAACATAAGTGAAAAGCCATCTGTTAGGTATGTTTCTCTTTAGGTAATGGATTCAATTAGAGAGTCAATTGTTGAAAGTCTACGATTCTCTCAGCAATGTTATCAATGAATATTCATGGAGTCTTAGCTGCGAACCCAGCACTAAGCTAATGGATCATTTAAAGCTGGTCTATATTTCTCCAGGTTCCTAGGTTCACGTGGTATTCTGTTTGTAGTTCAAATCACTTTCTCCTTCATTATCAGATTTTGTCAGCCCCTGAAGAGTGTTAGGGAGTAAATCAATTGCCCAAATTCCCCAGATGTTAGGCATTAACTAGAGCTAATTCAAATATACTATCAATGAAAGAAATGGTACATTTTGTTGATAGTTATACAGCTTATACATACTGATAATACATACTGTTTTTCTTGTACAGAAGAACTTCAAAGCAGTTTGACTCATAGTTGTCAAAAGTTTGCCTGACTTTCTCAATGGTCTTCTTGTCTGTCAGTTCCCCATACATAAAACTGGAAAATAAAATAAAAGCCATTTCAGCTTGGTTTTTTTGTTTCCATATACCACATAGTCATAGATTAATTGTATTTATCTTCATCCATATTCACAACAGGCCAAGACATGTTAGCAACCCCCACCAAATAAATTAAAACAATTCAACTTCACTGTATTGTATATGATACCTCAAGACTGTTCTAATGCTGATAAAAGTTACCTCTTTGCTTATTATAAGAAAAAAATAGTGATTTGCATACTCATTAGCTCCCCTTCCAAGCCCTCCCCTCTAACTTTCTATTACTGTCGTGGACACCATCATCCTCCCAATCACCCAAGCTCAGAATCTAGGTATCATTGTTATTCCTCTCTCTCTTACCCTTCTGTCCCATACAATAAGTTGACACATCCTATTAATTCTACCTTCACAATATTTCTCAAATATACGTCTTCTCCTCTGATTCTGCCACCACTCTGGTGTAGATCCCTATTACTTCATTCCTGGACTATTTCAATAGCCTGCTATTTGGTCTTCTTGCCTCAATTTGTTCCCCATTCCAGTTGATCCTCCTAATCAAACAATTTTCCTAAATCACAGATCTCTTCCATGCCCCTAGTCGCTCCCTATTACCTCCGGTGTCAAATATTAAATCATCTGCTTGGCATTTAAAGTCCTTTCTAACCTGACTTCCATTTAAATTTCCTTTTTTTTTTTACCCTTTAAAATACAGGTATGCTGGTTTCCTTAAAGTTCCTCACACAAGGCTATATATTGCCTGACTTCATCTAGGCAGTTAGGTGACACAACTGGATAAGGTGCTGGGGCTGGAATCAGGGACATGAATTCAAGTCTGACTTTAGACACTTACTAATTGAGTCACCCCGGGCAAGTCACTTAACCATTTCCTACCTCAGTTTCCTTAATTGGAAAATGGGAATAATATTAATACTTCTCAGAGTTGTGAGAATTAAATGAGATAATATTTGTAAAAAGCCTTTAGCACAGTTCCTGGCACATAGTAGGTGCTTCTTAAATACTCGTTTCCCCTCTTCTCTGGTTTCATACATTTCCATCAGCCATTCCATGCCTGGAATTCTCTCCCTTCTCATCTCCATCTCCAGGTTTCTCTTGCTTCCTGAAGTCTCCATGAAAATTCTACCATCTGCCCCCTTAATTCTAATGCCTTCCCTGTGTAGGTTACTTCAATTCCTGTCTGTATCTTGTTTGTTCACAGTTGTTATGGTTTGAGAAGGGGGATGTGGCTTTTCAGGATCCCTGGTGTTTAGCAAAGTGCCTGGCACAGAGTGGAGGCTTATTGACTTGACTTCACTTGCTATTGAATTTATGGGCATTTTCTTAGCAGAGACACAAATAAATCTCATGGAGAAAAAAGGGTAAACTCTAAATTCAGACGCAATTGCAAAGAGAACATGTGATACCAGGCACAAATTAAAGACTAAGTGGGAATGCTGAACAAAAGCCTTAACATTTGCTAATTTTCCAAGAGAACCACAATAAAGGCTTGATTATTAATGTATCAGGAGCTAAAATACAGTCTTTTGCACTTCACTAAAATTTAAATATCTCTCCAATACTAAGATTCTTACTTTCCAAAGCATACTTTCCTATCATCAGCACATAGCACCCACACAAATGCGCTGAGGTACATTCAAAAAAAAAAGGATCTCTGTTCTTAAAATCAAAGACGTTAATTTATAGAGCTTTGCACATAACAGGTATCTACTATTCTTCTTGACTTGACCTGAACTGAATTGAATCTTATACCTATTATGGAAAGTCAATATTTTCCTTTTACATGAAGTAGGAGCTATGGACAATGGCAGCGTATATTAGCTTTCAGTTACTTATTTCACTACTTTTTTAAAGGCAAATAAAAAATGTTTCTTGTTCTGTGAGGAGGAGGAGGGAGGAAGAGTAGGGAAAAAGAAAGCGAAGGAGGAGGGAGAAAAAGAAGGAGGTGGGAGGAGGAGGAGGAAAGAAAAGACAGGAGGAAAGGGAAGGAGAGGAAGGAGAAAGAGAAAGGAAGAAGACAGAGAAGGAAGAGCAGAAGGAAGGAGGAAGAGGAGAGAGAAGAAGGGAAAAGGAAGAGGAAGAAGAGGGAGGAGGAGGAAGAGGGAGGAGGAAGAAGAGCAAGGAAGAAGGAGAAGGAAGAAAAAGGAAGAAAAAGAAGAAGGAAGAGAAAGAGCAAAAAAGAAGACAAGGAGGAGGGAGGAGAAGAAAAGGGAGGAGAAAGAAGGGAAGGAAGAGAAAGGAAGAGGAGGAGCTAGTGGTAGTTGTGACATAGTGAAGTAGGTAAAATAATGTTTTACTATAGATGTTACACAAATTCTTGGGTTTCTGCCAGAGTCAACTAATAACTCTGTGTTGATTGACTGATGCAGGCTGTTCTTCCTTCTAAAAAAGGAGACTTACAGGGATAGTGGTCCATTGAAGAGAATGAAATCAGTGAAAAGATGCAACAAATTCTTTACCAGAAAAAAAAATAAAAATAAACTGAAGAGACAGAAAAGCACCCAAATGAGTAAAGAAGTTGTACCATGAAAGAATATAGAATAAAGAGAAGGAAACACAGGACTATGGCACCATTGGAGCTATGTACCAGGTTCAAAGCTCTTTGCAAGCGGGTAGATCAGGACTTTCTGATGACATAGCAGCTCCCTGTGCTACAGAAGGGTTATAAACATATATAGGTGCTCTCAGAAGACAGCACATACAAGAAAAAGGGATAAACCCTGATGATTAATGACTTCTTAGCCAGGCATACAGAGATATTCCTATGCCAAACTGACATGGAAAATAAGAAAATATGCTGGCATTCTCAGTATCTGAGTCATAACAGAAAGAGCCCTAAGAATTATCAAAACTGAAGATCTATACCCTTCTGATAATACATATGGAGACTAGCAATAAAAATCTCATTTATGCTAGAATGTATCTCTAAGCATTAGAAAGTCCTAGTAAAGAAACTGAAAACCATAAAGGAAATGATGAGGTTGTCATCACTTGGCATAATTTAATGAAGAAAGATTAATTAAGGTGAATGGTTAGTAAAGATATTGTCGGAGAACAAGACTTGAATTTCTGAGTCAGGATTTAAGATAAAATAATGAAAGGCTCTTGACTAGGGATGTAGTACATCTATTTAACTAAGGTCAATAAAATATATTTGATCAGAGACCTTGCAGAGAAGAGCAAGAGTCAATTTATTAAATACCTACTATGTGCCAGTTATTGCACTAAGCACTGAAGTTGCAAAGAAAGGTAAAAGACAGTCCTTTCTCTCATGCAGCTTCCAGTTTAATGGGGGAGACAATACACAAACACCTATATACAAATAGGGCATAAAAGGACAAATCAGAAATCAAAAGAAGGAAGACACTTGCATTAAGAGGCAATAGTAAAAACTTCTCGCAAAAAATGGCTTTTAAACTAAAAATTAAAGAAAAAAAAAAGAAAACTGCCCAGTTAAATAGCTATACTAGCTAGTAGTAGGCATGATATAAGAATAAGAATAATGGAACACTCAGTAATTCACAGATTCTAGTATCCAGGGAAAGGGGTAATCATTACTCTTACCATTTTATGTATCTATGCATAAAACCACATATAAAAAAGGAAATGAACTTAAAATCTTAATGGAAGGAATCAAATGGGGCAGTAAGGTGACTCAGTGGTTAGAGTGCCAGACCTGCAGTGAGTCAGATATGAAGTCAAATTTGGCTCTGACAAATGTTGTGTGACCCTGGGCAAATCACTTAACCATGTTTGCCTCAGTTTCCTCATCTGTAAAATAAGCTGGAAAAGAAAATGGCAAACCATTGCAGTATCTCTGACAATAAAACCCAAATGGAATTACAAAATGTCAAACATAAATGAAGCAATGGAAGTACAACAACAAAGGCATTAAATATAACCTGATAAGTATAACTAAGACATAATAATAGGATGTAATTCATGACTATAAATCGACAATGGGTAGACCTTCTTCAAAAAAAACAAATTGGATAAAATGCAGTAGTGTAGAGTAACAGTAGAAGTAGTAGTAGTAGTAGTAGTAGTAGTAGTAGTAGTAGTAGTAGTAGCAGTAGTAGTAGTAGTAGTAGTAGTAGTAGTGGTGGTGGTGGTGGTGGCAGTGGTATGTTATGGGAATCTGAAGATCTTCCCTGCCCCTAGGCCCTTTGCTAAAGTGGC
>CM053589.1:7750729-7767602 GCA_028646515.1 Pseudochirops corinnae | reverse complement strand
TTGCTTTCCTTTAGAAAAGCAGATCTAAGAACCTGTGCTAGTAGCCGCCCTAGGTGTGCTAGTAGCCGCCCTAGGTATGCTAGGGTGCTTGCTGTTACATGGTAGTAGTAGTGATAGTGATTGTGATTGTGATGGTGGTGGGCAGTGGCAGTGGGTGGCTGTGGTGATGACAGCTTAGGACATCAAGAAAATAAAGTGCTTCATAAAAAACTTCCAACTGAATAGAGAATCATAGTAGAAAGCACTTAGTAAAGGATGAGTAGAGAAAGGTAAATTGGAAATTGCCCAGCTAGCAAGAGAAACTCAGTGGGGAGCTCTATCTAGAAGACCACAGAGTTGGCATCAAAATAGGATATAACAGTGATAGGGCACTTCAGCTACCAGAACATCTGATAGAAGCCTCTCTCTGTTAACAATGGAGCAACTGAGAAATTCTCAACTTTCTTAGGGACAATTACCTCCTTCAAAATGATCTGATTCTAAATGATAAACAGAAATGCCTTATTTGTTAAGGTAAAAATGACCCTCAAGAAGGGAATGCCAATGAGAGTTGAATTCATAGCCAAGTCTTGGAAGAAGATATTTCAAAGAGATAGGTAGGATATCATGATATAAGAATCTTTATAAGAAACATTTGTTCAAGGCAGTAGCATATTCTCAAGAAGAAACCTGCAATGGCGCAAACATAAATGACTCCCATGAGAAAGAAAAGTGGGAACCATCTAGAGAGAAAAATGCAGCTGCAGAGGAACCTCATCAACCCCCTGAGATTTTAAAAATACAGCAAAATGAAACAACTAGGGATGAATACAAAAGGATATAATTGATTAAGACCAATTAGGTCTGGTTAAGAACTAGAACAAGCTGAAGTTTGGGATGAAAACTCAGGATGACAAATAGGAGTATTTTAGCATGTTATACTGTGTGTTGGGTGAAATAGAGAGGAAGAGTAGAAAAAAGGAAATCAAAGAAAGGCTACCATTGGTTAGAGAAGGTAGAATTGTGATAATGAGAAAATATAATTAACCAACTATTACACTGATTCTGTTTTCTCTACCAAAAAAAACAATCTGATATTGAACAAAAAAAATAGTTAATTCAGAGTTGAGATCCTAGCTAAAATAATGAGATAGAAGAATAAAACCAAACATCACTGACTCAGTTAAACACATTATATCCTGATGAACATATCCTAGGATATGCCAGGATAGTAAAAGAACTTATGGATATAACTCAGCCAGAGTCAGTTTTCTTAGAACTGACATGGAGAACAGGATAGGCACTGTCTTACAAGACATGAGGAAATGTAAGCCTAATTTTCAGTAAATGGAAGAAAGTACATTCTTCAAGCTACAAACCCAGTGAGTTTTCCTCCAAATTCAAGAAAATTTCTAAGTGCATAATTATTTTTAAATAAACATATTATTTATTTTGAACATTTTTTTATTTTGAATTCCAAGGACCTGCCCCTTCACCATCCATTGAAAAGGAAAGAAATGTGATATTAATTATATATGTAAAAGCATGCAAAATATCTTTCCACATTAACCATATTGTAAGAAAAAAAGGAAGAAAAATGAAGTGGAAAAATATGCTTCAATCTGCACTTAAACTTCATTAGTTCTCTCTGAAAGTACATAGCATTTTTCATCATAAGTCCTTCAGAACTGTCTTGGATCACAGTCTTACTGAGAATAGCTAAGTCATTCACAGTTGACCATCATACAACACGGCTGTTATTGTATACAACATTATCCTTGCTCTGCTCACTACACTTTACATCAGTTCAGATAAGTTAGGGATGTTATGTTTAAAAAATGTATTGGGATCACAAAGGAATGGAAGTGGTGATTATTATAACCCAGGTCATTAAGAACAATTGAAGCTATTGTGCCATGTTAACCTCATTTCCTTTTTAAACAAGGTTACTCCAAACTGGCTAGGGTAGTGAGGTTATACATTGGATAGAGTGCCGGGCCTGAAATCAGAAAAACTTATCATCCTGAGTTGAAATTTGACCTCAGACACTTACTGAACAAATCACTCATCCATGTTTGCCTCAGTTACCTCATCTGTAAAATAAGATGGAGAAGGAAATGGTAAACCTCTCCAGTATCTTTAGCAAGAAAACCCCAAATGGGGTCATGAAGTGTCACATGCAACTAAACTCGAAGATCCCAGCAGTGCCCATAAAAAAGCCAAACTAAATAAAAACATGATAAAATCTCTCACGATATCCTTCTGGACAAGATGGAAAAATATGGACTGGATTCGGATATGGTTGATTAATCATAAATAAAATTTGATCGTTAATAATTTGATGGCAGTCTGGAAGGTAGTTTCTAGTGGAGTACCACATCATCCTCTCATGGTCTGCGGACTGTTCAACATTTTTTAATCAATGATTCGAATGAAAACATGGATAATCAGACTTATCAAATTTGTTATTAACTCAAATGTAAGAGGAAGAGTTACCTTTCTGGACAAAAGAGATTGGATCGAAAAAGAATTAAAGAAGCTAAAATAATAGGCCAAATGTAATAGAACAGCATTAAATAAGGATAAATGTAAAGCCCAACATTTGCATTAGGAAAACCAACTTTGCAAGTACTTGAGGGAAAGATGGCTAGATGATAATGAGTGTAAAAAGGATTTTTTTTACTGGACTGCAACTTAATGTGAGCAAACAGCAGTGTACCCCCCAAATAAAAAAGTTTTATCACATAAGGTTGCATTAACAGAAGCATGGTGTCCAGAATGAAAGGGATACTAGAATCTCAGTACTTTGCCTTGATTTAACCAATATAAAACACCATATATTTATATGAAGTACTATATATTTAATCCTGGACATCTCATTTTAGGAAGTATATTTATATCCTGGATCATACTCAAACATAGTAAACTGGACAGTGAAAGGACTAGATGCCAAGTTGAAGGAACTGGAGATAGCATAAAGAAGAAAAAAAATGACAGCCATCTTCAGCTATTTAAAGGGATGTCGGATTTGTTTCACTTGGCCCCAGAGGGTCAAACTACAGACAGATTATATATATATATATATATATGATATGTAGAAAATTTCTTAATAATTAGAGCTGTTCAAAAGTAGAAGAGTCAGAGTGGCAGCATCTGCACCTTAATAAATAAGTTTCCTCAATTCTTAGCAAAACAATAATACTAACGATTGATAATAATAATAATTTGGTGAGTGTAATAAAGGATTATTAATTGATCTGGTAAGCAAATGCTCTCCCTCAATATTAGCAAAATAATAATAAAAATTTGATAAGAGTACTGAAATAGTATTAATTGGTCTGATATTATAAAATGATATTCACTTCTAGTTTTAACTTGAAGAAGAAACTAATATAAGAAACTCAAAATTTAGGGAAAAAAAGAATTAACTTATTGTCCATAGTCTAAAAACTGATTTACTTTTACTATTGAAGAAGAAAACTGTCCTCAGCAAGCTGAGATTTTGTGTGTGTGTGTGTGTGTGTGTGTGTGTGTACATATTCACATCACAAAAATAAAGCAAAAAAAGTGGGGAGGAGTAGGACAGGAATCCATTGAGTCTGGATGTCCCTGGATTAATAAATTACTATGGAGAAAAGTTCTATTAAAATAAAAATCATAACAGTATTTTTTTAATGAAGGAAAAAGTTACTATTGAAATGAAAAAAATAGGACTGAACATCCCACTGTCGCTAAGAATATCACTCGTATTATTAAGGAAACATTGATGAAAGTGGTGGGGAGACGAATAGGAGTAAATGCTTTTGCAAATAAACTATAAGAACATATAATATATTTTTTAATTTAGACCTTCCCAAGTTAAGATCTCCAGTAGTGGAAAATTCACGTGAGTCCTTAAAATAAATCTACGTAGTACCAAGAACTTTTTAAATATTCTTCTTGCCTTACAAAGTTTAGTTCATAATTTCTCTGCTCATGTGTTAACATCTAATGCTTGAAGCATAATGTTTCACTCACTATTAACCTGCCCTCTTCAAGGAAATGTTTTTTAAAGGAAATGGCAAAGAGCAGAGCATTGAAAATGGCATGTGAGAATCTTAGTAGACCATACTTTGCAATTGAACCCTTCTTTTGACATTATTGTTCCCTCTTTTGTGGCTGATTTCTCTCCTCTGTATTATACAGCAAGAGTTATTGTCCATAGCAATTGTAAGGGACCTGTTATATTGAGCTTATGATTATAGCAATGTCTGTACATTTGATCTCCCCAAATAGATTGTAACCTCCTGGAGCACAGGAAATGCGTCTTGAAAATACGTGAATCCCCCACAGATTAACCACAGGACCAACAGGAAAATGAACATTGCTTAAACTATGCTTCATTTCCTTGATATTTCTTTCTGAATATTCTGAAGGAAGACTTGATTCAATTTGGAAGTGAAATGGGAAAAAGCTTCAGAACCTCAGATTTTTTCCCACCTCAGGCAAGATTCTATATTGCTCTTTAATAAGACTTGTATAAATCAACTAGATGGAACAATAGGGTTTTAGATCTGATCAGGAAGACCTGAGTTGAAAACTTGCCTCAGACACTTAATTGTTGTGTGACCCTGGGCAAGTCACTTGACATCCAAGCCTTTGTTTTCTCATCTGTAAAATGGGGGTAATTATGTACCCTATTTCCCAGGATTGTATAAAATGAAACAAATAATGCATTTTATAAACCATAAAGTGCTATATGAATGCTAGCAATACGTATTTTTTATCAGAAAGCAGATAAAACTATTTTATTAACTAAGTTCATCTGTTTCTAACAATAAATAGAATAGCTTAGCCCTATTGGTCATAAAAAGTAAGAATGAATCATACTGACACAGATACTACCCTAAAAACACTGATAAAAATATTCTAAGCCTCTAACTACAAATTATTTCCCTCTACTGTATCTGTACGGTACTGGTTCTCAAACCGCTGTTCTTGGACCCCTAAGGAGGACCTGAAGACCCTTTCAGGGGGTATTGTGAGGAAGATATCAAAAGTATGTTAAACAACACTAATAAAGTATTTTGCTTATTAACATATTCTTCCCTTTCTCATTTATATAACTGTGTGAAGTCAGATTTTCTTCATATACTTCAACCAAAACAAGATGTCACAACAGATTGAAAACAGAAGCAGATAGGAGAAAGAAGCTGTCTTCTTTTAAGCCAGATTGTTTGAAAATCTATCAAGAGATCTGTAAAAATACTAAAACAATACATCTCTTTTCATTCATCTTTTTGTTTGGAAGTTTTTTATTTTCATAAAAATATGCTATTTATGTTGACATGAAATGGATTTTATTGTTGTTTTAAATAAACAAATGCTTTGAAATTTTGTTAGCTTTAATTACTAATATGTTATTGTTGTTCAGTCATTAAGCTGTGTACCAATCATGACCAGATCATAGCAAGCCAGGCTTTTCTATCTTCCATTATCTCTCAAAGTCTCTCCAAGTTCATGTTCATATTTCCATGCTATTTATCTATCCCATTCTTTGTTGTCCACTTTTTTTCTTTGCCTTCAATCTTTCCCACCATCAAGGTCTTTTCCAATGAGCCCCATCTTTTCATTATGTGACCAAAGTATCTAAGCTTCCTGAATTGATTTCTTTAAGTATTGACAAATTTGATCTTCTTGCTGTCCAAGAGACTCTCGCAAGTCTTCTCCAGCAGCACAGTTTGAAAATGTTGATTCGGTGGCATTCAGCTTTCCTTATAGTCCAATTCTCATAGCCATACATTGCTACGACCAAAAAAACACAGCTTTGACTATACAAACCTTTGCTGGCAAGGTGATGTCTCTGATTTTATTATGCTGTCCAGATTCACTATAGCTCTCCTTCCAAGGATCAAGCATCTTTTAACTTCATGGCTGCAGTTGCCATCTTCAGTGATCTTTGAACTCAATAATAGAAAAATCTAACACTGTTTCCATTTATCCTATAGGACCAGTTGCCAAGATCTCCATATTTTTATGTTAGCTTCAAGTCAGCTTTTATACTCTCCTCTCACTATCATCAAGAGACTTCCTAATTCTTCTTCACTTTCTGCTCTCAGAGTGGAATTATCTCCATATCTAAGATTATTGATATTTCTCACAGCTACCTTAATTCCAGCTTTTGTTTCATCTAGCCAGGCATTTCACATGAATTACTCTGCATATAAGTTAAAAAAAAAATAAGGTGACAATATACAGCCTTGTCATACTTCTATTCACATCTTAAAGCAGTCAATTGCTCGAACTGTTTGGTTCTAACATTTGCTTCTTGACCTACATACAAGTTCCTCAGGAACTCCCATCTCTTTGAAGACTTGCGACATTTTGTTGTGATCCACTTGGTCAAAGGTTTTGTTGTAGACAATGAAGTCAAAGTAGATGGGTTTTTTTTCTGGAACTTTCTTGCTTTCTCCACAATCCAATAAATATTGGCCATTTGATCTCTAGCTTAAGGGTATAAACACATCTTCAATAATTTTAAGAATAAAAGGATCCTCAGTTTTTAATAATGCAAATAGTTCTTCAATATTTTTAGATTATAAAGCAATCTTTGATAATTTTTAAGCGTATAACAATGTCCCAAGACCAAAATGCTTGAGAACTTCTGTCTGTTCTCAGGCCCCAAAGGGCTATTTAGAAAATTAATCATTTCAGCATATAGCAAACATTTTAATAAACGAGGATTTGCATCGTTACCAAAAAGGAACCAAGACAGAGATTAACTAAAGGCAAATGACAAAGAAGAAACACCTATGATACGTGTAAGAGAGAGACAGAGACAGAGAGATGGAGACAGAGACAGAGAGACACAGAAAGAGACAGAGAGAGCATTAGTCTTAGGAAGTCAGGAAGAGCAGGGTTCAAGTCCCTTCTCTGGCACATAATAATTATACAGATGCAAGGAAAGTCATTTGGCTTCTCTATGTCCTGGGCAGCTCTCTAAGACTATGAGTCACAGACAAAGTATTAGAAGGAGTTTTCTCATTCAGAATTTCCTTATTCATTGAAGTCATAGTTCCTTTTCCTGTTTCTACATGACAAGTGTGTTTTCTAAATGCATAAGTACAGGTAATTTCAAAGCCAAATGGAGCATAACTTTGATATCACTAGCACCTCAGAAAGTTTGTGAAAAGATGGGAAGAGTGCCATGCTAAGAATTGGGATCAATAGATAATACGCTAATGGAAGTTTCAATAGTAAGGCAACCTTACCGAACAATACAGACATGGTGGAGTGTCTGGGGGTAGAATTCCTGTGGCTGTAACTTCCATAGTTAAAGTATCCAAAAATGGTCACTGAGAGCTACAATAGCAGATTCTACAAGCGTAGAAGAATAATGACACTAAGATGGAAAAATATAATGCCAATCAATTCAATTAATATATATTACACACGTACTATATGAAAAGCAATTGATGAATCTATAAATTTAATTCAGGTAGCAAGAGGGAAAACTTAAGCTGCCCATGAATTGATTTGTAAAATACTTATCAGTGGGGTAAAATGCGAAGGTAAGGTTTTGGAAGAAGAAAAATAATTGCCCTTTAGGAAAGGCAACCACCTAATTGACAAGGAAAGAAAGTACTTTTGACTTTATTCAAAGTAATATATAGGAGGGATAATAACTTATAGTAATATAGATCTAGATAGTTTAATAAGCAGGTGCTTATTAAACAAGTGTAGAAGCAGATAGTGTCAATTAAAATGATGATTTTTATAGATGAGTAAACTGAGGTTCCTAGAGGTTAAATGCTTTCTTCATAATTACAAAGTAGTACACTAACGTCTTAACCACTATTGGAGGCCAGATCTAACAACGGGATCCTCTTAGTCCTTCTTAGCTCATTCCTTCTACATTGGGACGTACTCATAAGTCAGAATATTTAACAAACATTTGTTTTTGCCCTAACATTGCAAGAATATGCAATAAGGATACATATTACTTCTCTGGATGCAGCAACCCACCCCAACCCCTGCTTCTCTCAATCTGAAAATATGTCTGGTCAATAGATCATTAAAGCATAGTGCCTTGCATGGTCTGAGAGGCACATATTCTACATGACTAGAACATTTTACTCCCTGATGGAGATGACTAGGAAGTTGTATCAGGGAAGCCAGAGCCAATCAGGTCCCAGAGACAACTTTGCCCTAAGTCTGTCCCATGTTGTCTGGGTGTACAGGTAGAGTAGGAGGATCACTACTTTCCAGCAGCAGCCTTCTCCTATCACAACCACTAATTCTAAGTCTAGTGCTCTCTATTGTTGACTGAATTTGGTTCAACATTCTACAAGGAAAGGGAAAAAAAACAAAATTTTGGTTAGATAGCTTAGTAGTCTTATAAAATTACACAAAATGAGAAAAAAGCCAAAGTATCAATTATGAAAAATTTGAGTGAATTATTTTAAAGAATAAATCATACATGGAAAGCTTAAGGGTGCCTAAAATCACATCAATGAAAAGCCACAGGGAAAAATTGCCACAGGGGGAAAAAATATCCTGCAGAACTAATAGGCAAAGCAAATTGGGTTCAAATCTTTGTTCTGCTGATTAGTAATAGTGTGACCATGAGTAAACTATTTTACATTTCTGACTTACTCATCTATTAAATGAGGGAGTTGGACTAGATGACCTCTGAGGTCCATTCCAGCATAACATCTATGATCCTATGAACAAGCTTTCAGAGGGAAGAAACAAATCTTATAAATATACATATATGTACATTCATATATTCATGTAGATATATTTTTTTAAGATTGTCACAGTGAGATGAACAGGGAAATGAACAAGACGTCTCCAGTTAGGTGCCAATTAGAATTCACATGTTCCAAAAACCAATTGGAAGATTAACTTGCAATTGATTCAAAAGTCCAGTGTAGAAAGATTCTCCATCTCAGCCTGGAAAGTATCTATGTGATCCAACAGAACTACTTTGTTAGTGCACTCCTTTTCTCAAGTCCTTACATAGTTCAGGACCACTAAGCTGACTTGCTCTGATATAAAAAAGAAGTAAGATTCTAATTATTGGAAATTCATCTCCTTGAGAGCAGGGACTGTCTTTCTACTTGTACTTATATTCTGAGTGCATAGTACTATGCCTGGTACTTAGTAGGCATTTAAATGATTTGTTAATAATGATTAATAATAATGATGGCTTATTTAACAAAGTAGACATTATCAATAGGATAAATGAATTGTAAAGATAATTTCCATGTAAAATCTCCACATTCATAGATAACATGATGCTCCTGTGAGGGCTGCCAAGTTGGTGGCTATAAACTACAAGATCAAACACGGCTATCTTTATTTTGTTTACTATAATACATCCCTGATGTCATTGTATAGATATGCCTTCAACAAAATGAAGTCATTATCCCTCCATATAATCTCAATTTTTGTATTTCTTAGCCATATCTCCATAAAGGACTCGTCCTTTGGACTGCCTACAATTTCAGATCTTACCAAATCATGGTATTCCCTTACATAGCATCATTTAGACAACACTGGGGTTAAGATAAGCTTTTGTGATATAAAACCCTTTGGGATCATTTTCCAAATGATTTTTGGCCACAATTTTCCAAATACAGTCACTCAGCTCATCTTTAGGTCCTCTCTACAATGTAGACATTGAAAAAAGTTTTAATTTAAAAAAAATTAAATGTATAAATTGATGAACAAATCCAGCAGAATACCATCCAATTACATATTTTATCAGTAGCATATGTATCTTTTATCAACTTTGCTTTTCTAGTATGTATGTTTAGATCAATCTTTACAGAGGCTACAGTTTTCAATATTAAAAAGATCTGTGATATCAACAGTGTGTCAATTTTCTCCAACTATCTATACCTTCTCATACTTTATAAATCCCATAGATCCTCCACTGAGAAGCTAATCAGTGAACTGGAGATCTTCTAGGACAAAAGTTCTTATCTTTTTGGTGTCATGGAATCCTTTAAGAGTCAAGTAGAGCCAAAGGTCCCTTCCTCAGAATCGTGGTTTTAAATGCATAAAATAAAACACAGGGCTACAAAGGAAGCCAATTGTGAAAATCTAGTAATCAAAACAGTCATTAAAAACCATGAGTTCATGAACCCCAGATTAAGAACCCCTGCTCTAGACCTTTTAAATATCATGAATAACAATGCAATACTCAGACTACTCATTTCTTACTCCTCCTATGTGACCACTCCATTTTCTTTTCTGATCCCAAATTTCCTGAATTCTATCCCTTATGTCATTTCTTGTGAGGATGTCATCATTGGAAATAAGGCATGGCCTACCATTTAGCTCTTCATTGACCTTTGAGTCACCAACAACTTTAATATTTTTTGGAGAATGACATGTTTTACCTTATAACATAAAGAAAGCCTTTGTGTTGAGATGAAATGTAAAAGAGTAGTTTGGAAATGTTAAAGGCAAAGAAATAAAATTAGTATAATATTATGTGGGGAAAAGACCCCAGGAAAACTTTGCCACCAACAGGAAATTTCTCTTTGTTTTGGAGTCACTGCAGGAAATCTTCCAGAAACATAAAGAAATCATTTTATCCTGCATGTTTTTAAAGCCTCATTTAAAATTATTAATAATCTAGAGTAAATAAACCAGCTTCTGTGGCTTCAGTTTTCTCCTCTATGGAATAAAGAGGTTAGATTAAATGATTCTAAAGATTTCATAGATTAAAAGATCTCCATATCTAAAAGCCTATCATTTTATGATTCAAAGTCTTAGGTAAATAGTTGGTCCAATGGCCCTAAAACCATATGCCATACATGCTATTATATCCAAGCCTACATTCCCGGCATTTGTGTCTTTGATCATCCTTTAAATCCACAATTAATTTCCCTCCAATGCCACCTGCCAAATAGTTAAATGCTAGAAAATAGAATCATTAAAAAACTAGATCAATTAGTTTTCAATAGATTTTCTACTGCACAATAAACACAACTTTGGAAAATCTTCCTATCTAAATGCCTTAATCTTATAAGAAGCCAAATTAAATGCACTATTTTACTTTTCAATAAAACAATTCACACATGAACAAAACAAAATGGGGCATGTAATCTTTTATCCAATTTTGGGATGTTAATCTTCTTTACTTTAATTCATCTAATGCATGTTTTATATCAACTAATTATATTTTTGACACATAATATAGTAATCTGTCTTCTTAAATCTAAACTGAAAAATTCATTGATTTTGAAACCCTCAAACTTTTACATTACTCAAAAATGTCATCATGATTAAAATCAGAGAGATCACTTAAATTAATCACTGGACTCCTCTCAACAGCACTTGATATCTTCTCCCTTCAGAAAATCCTTACTCAAAATAATGAATGACTAAAAAGCTAGACTGAGTTATGGTTCCTCCTTATTACAATGTTCACAAATTGTTATATTCTTTCTTGAATTCAAAAGATCTTTACATATTAAGGCAATTTTTTCCCCTCATGGCTATAGGAAAGAGGATGGTTCCACCCCTAACTTGCAATGTTACTTACTTAATAGTTACTTAACCTTTCTGAGTCACTTGCCTCATCAGTGAAGGATGGATGGATCAAATGAATCTTCAAGTCCCTTCTTGTCTCCTAATACTATGACCTTAAATTACAGTATCTAAACTTTACAAATGGTATTTTAAAAAAAGAGTTGATAGGATTTAAGTGGCTTGACCTAGGATCAGGCAGCTAATCGGTTCACAGAAATGAGCCAGGTCTCCAGACTTTACTTCCAGTGCTCTAATCATTGACATCAGCTCTTTTACTGAGTTTCGCTTATTGAAAAGAACCTTCCAGGCCTCAGTTCAACTCTGGCTTCAGACACTTGCTAGTTGTGTGGTCCTGGGGAAGCCACTTCACCTTGGTTGACCTCAGTTTTATCATATGTAAAACAGGGATAATAATAACACCTACCTCCCAGAGCTGTTGTGAGGAACAAATGAGACAAAAATTGCATAGTACTTAGCACACTGCCTGACATGTAGTAAGCACAATATAAAATTTGTTGTTGTTGTTATTATCGTTATAACTGAAAAGGAACATTGAACTCATCTAGCTCTATTCCTCCTTTTACGGATAGAAAAACCAAGACTAAGAAAACTTCTACAATTTCCCCATCTTGTTTGTAACAGAGCTAGATCCCGAATCAAGTTCTCCTGACACCCAGGTCAATGCTCTTTCATGATACATTTCTCTGCTTCCATCATGAGTTCTCATTGTTATCTCATCATTATATCCTGTTTGATCCTTCAAATATGTGTGTGTATCTGTGCATGTATATATGTACATATATAGACATCCCATGTGTATATATCTGTGTGTGTATATATGTATGTATACACACACATACATTTTAAATGTTTTGTGAATCTTGGTACAGCACAATAATACTGAAATATTTTGAAAATAAAATTTTACTGGTTTAGAAAAAAAAAAAGAATCTTCCAAAATGCTTAAGTTTAAAAGATATTTTGTTTACATATGAAAATCAAGACAAACCTTCCCTAGCCTCTCCATTTCTTTTTTTTTTTACACTCCTATTTTTTTATTTGATAGAGTACAACAGATCCCAAAATTGATATATGACTGTTCAGTGGTTTCAAAAGTCCTAAGTATGGCCCCAGAGATCGATGCTATGAAAAAGAAGATAGAAAGGGTCTCAGTGAGCTCAGGACAATAGCTCATAGAGGTAGCATCCACAAGGATGGATGGATGGATGGATGGACAGATAGAGAGATAGATAGAGACAGAGAGATAGATAAAGAGAGAGAGACAGACAGACATAGACACAGACATAGACACAGACATAGACACAGACGCAGACGCAGACGCAGACCAGACACAGACGCAGACACAGACACAGACATAGACATAGACACAGACACAGACACAGACGTAGACATAGACGTAGACATAGACGCAGACATAGATGCAGACACAGACGCAGACACAGACGCAGATGCAGACACAGACATAGACAAAGATATAGACATAGACATAGACAGAGATATAGACATAGACATAGACACAGACACAGACACAGACACAGACATAGACACAGACACAGACACAGACATAGACAGAGATATAGACATAGACACAGACACAGACACAGACATAGACACAGACAGAGATATAGACATAGATATAGACAGAGATATAGACACAGACGCAGACGCAGACACAGACACAGACATAGACGCAGACACAGACGCAGACGCAAACACAGATGCAGACACAGACATAGACAGAGATATAGACATAGACACAGACACAGACACAGACACAGACATAGACACAGACAGAGATATAGACATAGATATAGACAGAGATATAGACACAGACGCAGACGCAGACACAGACACAGACATAGACGCAGACACAGACGCAGACGCAAACACAGATGCAGACACAGACATAGACAGAGATATAGACATAGACACAGACACAGACACAGACATAGACACAGACAGAGATATAGACATAGACATAGACAGAGATATAGACACAGACACAGACGCCGACGCAGATGCAGACGCAGACACAGAGGATATAGATGTGTATGATGAGTGTATATGAACAAGCACTTGTTAAGCACCATACTAAGCGCTTTACAAATATTATCTTATTGGAGCCTCACAACAACCCTGGGGGTAGGTACTATTATTATCCTCATTTTTCATTTGAGGAAACAGATGCAAACCAAGGTTTAGTGACTTGCCCAGGTTCATATAACTAGTAAGCATCTGAGGCTAGATTTGAATTTAGGTCAAGGGTGCCAAACTCAACTAGAAAGAAATTTCCATAGGTATCATACTGACTTAGAATAAACACAAATTAACATTATGTTGTATTTTTATTTATGTTTGTTAAACTTTCCCAAACACATTTTAATCTGGTTTAGCCTCATTCAGGAATTTTTTGGCCTGCTTCTGGCCCAGGGACAAGTTTAACATCTCTGACTTAGGTCTTCCTGACTTCAGACACAGCACTCTGTTCACCATGCCATCTTGCTATTCTTATGAATATGTTTTTTTGGTGGGAATAAGCCAAGGCAATTGAAGTTAAGTGACTTGCCCAAGACCACATAGCTAGTTAAGTGTCAAGTGTCTGAGGCTGAATTTGAATTCAAGTCTTCCTGACTTCAAGGGCTAGTGCTCTATTCACTGTCACCTAGCTGCCCCACAACTATTTATTAACTGATATTCTATACGTTCTCTGTTTTATTTTTCTCCTCCCACCCTCTCATTTGTCCTTCCATTATTCCTTTTTATTAGCTTCCTGCCATCCTAACTTCTTTTCTACTGACCACTCTCTTTTAGGTTCTATTATGTTTGAAAATTAAAGGTCTACTGAGAGACAATGGTCTGAGCATAATCAATGTATTAGTTAGGCTAGCAGTAACCAATAAATTGGGTCAATGACCAATGACCCTGAAGTAGGGCTCAAAAGCCTTAATAAAGTTATGGGGAGTACTGAGTTCAGTAGGTGGGGAACAAGTTATGATTGGTTAAAAGAGCTCAATGTCAAGAATAGTGAAATCAATATGATTGGTTACAGAGCTGACATGTGGGGGACAACATGATTAGTTGGAAATTGAGAATAAGAAGCTAAAAGCAACCTCCTCGAGGGGCAGAACCAAGATGTGGCATAGAAGCAGGAAAACTCCATGAGCTCCCCCAAAAATCACCTCAAATACCTATAAACTATGATTCTAAACAAACTTTAGAGCTACAGAACCCACAAAGTGACAGAGAGAAACAAATCTCCCACTGAAGGCAGGCTGGCAGGAGGATAGGAAAGGTCCATCGTGGGTTGCTGGGAACCCAGCCCAGCCCCACATGAGCCTGTAGTTTTAGCTCCAGGGCAGCCCCAACCAACAGTGGCTGGAGCAGACTCTGGAACACTGAATCAGCAGCAGCTGTGGCTGTTTCCAGAATTATCAACCCATAAGTGCCAAAGGCAAAGTAAAAGGTCAGTGTGGACTTTGAGAGAACAGGGGGACCAAGAGTGTGGTCCAGCCTCTGCCCCGGGGTCAAGAAGGCAAGAAGCTGCTGGTGTGTTGTGGGCTGTGCAGCTGCCACCCCATCACTGCTTGAGAGCTCCTGGCCTACAGATAATAGGAGGATCAAGCAACCATTCAGAGGGGCAAGTACTCTTGTTTTAACCTGCTTGGATCTAGATCACTGTTTTGGGTGGAGGTCCTGAGGTGTGTGACCAGGGGCCAGAGCATGTGGGGGCTGCAGAGAAGGCACCCAACTAATAGATCTGGAAGCTGTGAAAACCCCAGCAATTTGGGATAAAGCTCTCCTCTCTGGAAGCAGAATTCTTCTGTGGCAAAAAGCTCAAAAGTCAAGTAACTGAGTGACAGCATGAGCAAGCAAAGGAAGCAAAGCAAGCACAGCAATCCAACTTTAGATTCCTTTTTGGAGGACAAAAAGGATCAAAGCATGGAACCAGAAGAAGACAACACAGTCATAAACTCCTGCACAAAAAGCTTCCAAGAAAAATATGAACTGGTTACAGGCCATAGAGGACCTCAAGAAGGATTTTGAAAACCAAGTAAGAGAAGTGGAAGAAAAATTGAGGAGAGAAATGAGAATGATGCAAGAAAATCATGAAAAGAGAGTCAACAGCCTGACTGAAAAAAATAACACCTTAAAAAATAGACTAACTCAAATGGCAAAAGAAGCCCAAAAAGCCAATGAGGAGAAGAATGCCTTAAAAAGCCGAATTTGCCAAATGGAAAAAGAATCTCAAAAGCTCACTGAAGAGAATAATTGCTTCAGAATTAGAGTGGAACAAATGAAAGCTAATGACTTTATGAGGAATCAAGATACTATTGAACAGATCCAAACAAACAAAATCCAAACAAAAATATAAGGCAATGTGAAATATCTCACTGGAAAAACCACTGACCTGGAAAACAGATCAAGGACAGATAATTTAAAAATTATTGGACTACCTGAAAGCCATGATAAAAAAAGAACCTAGAAATTATCTTTCAAGAAATTCTCCAGGAAAATTGCCCTGATATTTTAGAACCAGAGGACAAAATAGAAATTGAAAGAATTCACCAATCACCTCTTGATAAAGATCTCAAAAAGAAAACTCCTAGGAATATTATAGCCAGGTTCCAGATTTTCCAGATCAAGGAGAAAATATTACTAGCAGTCAAGAAGAAACAATTTGAATATTGTGGAAACACAATCAGGATAACACAGGACTTAGCAGCTTCTGCATTAAGGGATTGAAGGGCTTGGAATATGATATTCTGGAGGTTAAAGGAGCTGGGATTAAAACCAAGAATCACCTACCCAGAAAAATTGAGTATAATGTTTCAAGGGAAAATATGGTCATTCAATGAAATAGAGGACTTTCAAGGATTCTTGGTGAAAAAAACAGAGTTGAATAGAAAATTTGACATTCAAATACACGAAGCAAGAGGAGCATAAGAAGGTAAACAGGGAAAAGAAATCATAAGGAACTTATCAAAGTTGAACTATTTACATGCCTACATGGCAAAACAATAATTGTAGCCTATGAAACTTTTTCTCACTATGAGGATAGGTGAAGGTAATACAAATGCATATATATTTATACATACATATATATGTCTATATAGGAGGGTATATGTGCATATGAATACATATGTGAGTGTGTATATATGTGTACAAGTATACATAGACAGAGGGCACAGGATCAATTGAATAGGAAGGGATGATATTTAAAAAATAAAATTAAGAGGAGAGAGAGGAATATAATGAGAGGAAATAGAAAGAGATAGAATAGGTAAATTATCTCATATAAAAGAGGCAAGGAAAAACTGTTACAATGGAGGGGAAGAACAGGAAGGCA
>CM053589.1:7722998-7742565 GCA_028646515.1 Pseudochirops corinnae | reverse complement strand
TTTTGGGACTCAGTCTTCTGGTATTTAAATGAATGCACTATCTATATTTCTTATGTAGAGAGCCTGTTCTATTTTGTGATTAATAACTATATCAGCATATTTATAGTTACTGTAGGCATTGTGAATACTGCATTGCTGATACAATAATAGAACCACAAAGTTGTGGTAAGAATTAAATAAGTTAACATATTAAAATATTTTGTGAATCTTAAAAAACTATATAACAGCTAGCTATCATCTTCATCATCATCATTATTTATTGTTATGTATCACAATTACACTTAAGATAAAAGGTTCATTGAGGAAAAATGGCATAGAAAAGGCAGAGATACACCTGACCTCTTTCCAAAACGCCAAAAAACTTCAATGCCTTAAAAAAAATATTCTGGAGTGGCAGAACTCACTAAAGGACAGGGTGAAATAATTTTCCAGCCCAACAACTTAGAAGGTAGACAGGAAAGGTCTGTTGCACCAGGGTCAGAGTAGAGCACAGTCCAGAGCAGGCTGCATACCACAAACCAGCAGCAGGCTTTGGGGGCTATTGAATCAGTGGTAGCATCTCAGCCTATAGAGGGTAAGGAGATAAGACAACTGATCAGAAGGAGATTACAGGAGTCCCTTTGCTGGCAGTAGGATCAGGACTCTATTACATGGACCATATTTGGATCTAGGTTGCAGTCCTAGGGTGAGAAAGAACACTACCATACCAGAGCTTGTGGTCATAGGAGAGCTGGGAACCTGGTCACAGATCCAGGGCAGAAAAGAGTGCTTTTAGTCACTCACAGGCCAGAGCACAGGCCAGGAAAGTACTAAACACACCTTTCTCTAGATCATACCACCTTGGAAGGACAAAAAACTTACAGGTACCCAGAATTATCTCTGAAACTCCTGCATAAAAAACCTGAAGCTTCAGACAATGCTCCCTCCACCTTAGCATAGAGTCAAAAGTCAATACACAGGCTGAAAAAAAAATGAGCAAACAGCAGAAAAAACCTAACTATGGAAAGTTAAAATAGTGACAGTGAAGACTAAAACACATACTCAGAAGAAGACAACAAAGTTAAAAATACCCACAGCCTCAAAGAAAAATACATATTGGTCTTAGACCATGGAAGAGCTCAAAAAGGATTTTAAAAATCAAGTAAGAGGGAAAGAGGAAAAATTGCAAGCCAAGGATCTGAGAATTAGGGAGAGGTTGAGGAAAGAGAGTGACTTCATGAAATGTACATATGGTTCCTCTAGATCTCATATATCTTCTGATTTACCCATAGATTAAGATTACAACAGAGAGAATCCCATACATTTTGTCTTGCCTCACAGCAACTTTTATGTGCCCCACTCCTCTGAGATTAACCAGATTTACAAAGAGTCCTCTAACATCTCTACAACATTGCCCTTCATTCATTTAACAGTCACGTATGTATGTATGTATGCATGTATATACAAATGTAAACATGTGTGAAATATGTGTGTGCATGTGGATGTGTGTATATCCTCATATGAGAGTGGTACAAGAAAATCATGAAAAAGGAATCAACATCTTGGTCAAAGAGCCATAAAACATACAGAAGAAAATAACATCTTTAAAGAACAGAATAGGTCAAATGGTAAAAGACGCACAAAAATCCAATTAAGAGAAGAATGCCTTGAAAAGTAGAATTGGTCAAAGGGATATACAAAAATTCTGTAAAGAAAGAACTCCTTAAAAAGGAGAATTCACCAAATGGAAAAAAGTTACAAAATTTTGCTCACTGAAGAAAATAATTTCTTTAAAATTAGAAATAGGCAAGTGGAAGCTAATGACATTATGAAACATCAAGAAACAATCAAAAGCATGAAAAAGTAGAAAAATGTGAAAAATCTCATTGCAAAAACAAGTGATCTGGAAAATAGAATAAGGAGAGATAATTTAAGATTATTGGACTACCTGAGAGCTATGATCAAAAAAACAGAAGCTAAACATCATATTGCAAGAAATTATCAAGGGAAATTCCCTGCCATTCTAGAACCAGAAGGTAAAACAGATATTGAAAGGATCTACCAATTTACTTTCTGAAAGAGATCCCACAATGAAAAATCCCAGGAATATTATAGCCAAATTCTGGAGCCTCAAGGTCGAAGAGAAAATATTGCAAGTAGCCAGCAAGAAACAAATCAAATGTCACGGAGCCACAGTCAGAATAACACAAGATATAGCAGTTTCTACATTAATTGAGAGGGCAAATGACTTCGGATTACAACCAAAAAACACATATCCAACAAAATCGAGTGTAATCTTTTGGAGAAGAAAAGTATATTCAATGAAATAGATTTTCAAGCATTCTTGATGAAAAGATTAGAGCTGAATAGAAATTTTTACTTTCAAATATAAAATTCAAGAGAAGCATAAAAAAGTAAACAGATAAAAGAAATCAAAAGGGATTCAGTAAGGTTAAACTGTTTACATTCTTACATGGGAAAAATGATATTCATATCTCCTAAAAAAAACTTTCTCATTATTAGGTCAGTTACAAGGAATATTCATAGACAGAAGGCATGGGTGTGAGTGGAATATGATGAGATAATTATCTTGAAAAAATACAATTAAGGGGTGAAAAAGAAATTCATTGGGAGAAGAGCAAAGGGAGAAGTAAAATGGGGTAAATTACCTGCCATAAAAGAGGCACAAAAGAGCTTTTACAATGACAGGAAAGAGGGGGCACATGGGGAGGACACTTGAACCTTAATTTCATTGAAATTGATTCAAAGAGGAAATAACATGCACACTCAGTTGGGCACAGAAATCCATCTTACCCTACAAGGAAGTAGGAAGGGATGGGGATAAAAGCAGGGAAAGCTGATAGAAGGGAGGGTGGATTGGGCAAGGTGATAGTCAACAACAAAATATGGTGAAAGGAGAGAGCAGGATAAATGAGGGGAAGAGAACAGAATGGAGGGAAATATATAGTTAGTAATCACAACTGTGATAAAATTTTACAACAAGATTCATGAAGACCTCATTTCTCAAATATTTAGAAAACTGAGTAAAATTTCTAGAAAAAAGAGTCATTCCTCAATTGTTAAATGGTCAAAGGATATGAAAACAGGAAATTTAAAAAGTAACCAAAGCTATCTATAGTCACATGAAAACATGCTCTAAAGCAGTGGCTCTCAACCTTCCTAATGCCACAACTGTTTAATACTCATATATGAGTGTATCTGCATGTGGGTGGACCCTCCTGAAGAAGGATAGAGGAGCCGTGTCTCGGTTCCTAAGACCATTGGAAATATGTGTTTTCCGATGGTCTTAGGTGACCCCTGTGAAATGGTCATTCAACCCCCAAAGGTGTCACGACCCACAGGTTGAGAACCGCTGCTAAAGCATTGTTGATTAGAGAATGCAAATTTAAAAAACTCTCAACTAGCACCCCATACCTATCAGATTGGCAAAAATAACAGAAAAGGAAAATTATGAATGTTGGAGGATTTGTGGGAAAATTGAGACACTAATGCACCCTTGGTGAAGTAGTATACTGATTTAACCATTCTGCAGAGAAATTTGGAACTGTGAACTATGTCCCATGTTTTTAGCATGCACACACATCATTCAGGATGTCAGTGTAATAAATAAAGAAACCATCACTACTCTTATTTTTAAGAGACTATATAATTTTCTGCTGGATACAGAGAGGAAGATCAGGTTAATTTGTAAGGAATCATATTCAAACTGCTTGTTTTTTATCCCAAATATGATTTTAAAGCTTAAGGTTTTATAATACGTACTATTTATTTGGTTGCTCATATGGTAAATATGCTGCTTAAATTTAAGTATTACAATAACAAGGGTATGAGAAATAACTAGAGGGAAATTCTTAAACAAATAAGGAATAGAGAGAGGCATTCATAAAATATTAATTAGGTTAATTTAATAACTTTAAATTAAAATTAATTCACAAATAAAATTAATCCAACTAGAATTGAAAGTAAAGGGGAGTGGAATCTGGACATCAAGTATCTCTGATAAAGACCTAAACACCCAAGGAAATCTATTACAAATATATTATAAAATTCTTTCCCAAAAAATAAGTTGCCAAAAGATATTAACTAATTATTCTCAAATTGGAAGTCATTTTTTAAAAAAACATATGAAAGACCATTACAAATCATTAATAATAAGAGAAATGCAAATCAAAACAATTCTCAAGCTTCAACTCACATCTGGCAAAATTGCAAGAATGACAAAAAGGTTCATGTTAAAGAAATGGCAGAAATACAAATACACTAAAATAATGTTGGTGGAGATGTGAATTGGTACAACCATTTGGTAAAACCCTCTCAAATTATGCATTAAAAGTTATCAAAATGTTGATAATCATTAATCCAGGGAGCATATTGCTAAGTATATACCCCCAAAAGGTCAATGATAAAAGAGAAAGGTTGCACATGTACCAAATATTTATAATGGCACCTTTTGTAGTAATAAACGGCTAGAAATAAAGTAGATGACCTTCAATTGGAGAATGTCAAAAGAAACCATGGTACATTAATATAATGAAATATAACTGCATTGTAATGTTGAAATAATGAAAATGAAGGATTCAGAGAAGCATAACACTTGAACTGGCATGAAATAAGCAGACTCTGGAAAAAAATAGATGATGACTTCAACAATATAAATGGGAAGAAAAACATAAACTAAGGAATCAAAACTGTGAAATTATTAGCAGGAGATGTTTCCCTCCAAAAAAAAAAAAGAGAGAGATGAAAATGTATCTCCCTACCCTCTTTTCAGATTTGGAGGATTATGGAAATATATGGTAGGTTTTGTCCAGGTGCTACTTTAACCACTATTGAGATACGTACCCTAAAGATAGTGAACATAGTAAAAACTTAAGTGGGAATAAGAAAAAAAAAAAGACGCTAAAATAGAAAAAAAAATAAATATAAATATAATAAAATAAAAAAAGAGGGAGAGTTAG
Organism: Pseudochirops corinnae; assembly: GCA_028646515.1. Taxonomy (NCBI): domain Eukaryota; kingdom Metazoa; phylum Chordata; class Mammalia; order Diprotodontia; family Pseudocheiridae; genus Pseudochirops; species Pseudochirops corinnae. The sequence goes on along the minus strand of CM053589.1, from coordinate 7,737,607 downwards.
AAAAACAAGGTTGGAAAATGTAAAACAAATATGCCTCAAATCATATAGACCTTGTCTTGGCTATTACTAGAACAACCACACAGCGCTGTCAAGACATCCAGCATTTGATGATAAAAGCCATTAAAAAGAGAGGGACCATTGCTCCTCTGACCAAGTAAGACTTTCACTTTGCAGGGTGAAATCAGAATCTGAAGAAATCTCATAGTGAGGGAAAAGAAAGAGAAGGGTAGACATGAGTAGTTTTTACCCTGACAGCAACTGTTATTGTGCCCTAAATTGCAGCAGTATCTATCCTTGTATTGTATGACAACTGCATCCTAATGCAGTTTCCTGGTATTAAATTGGTCGTTTTCACCATCTCCACGTCTGAGGTTAGGACGGCTTTGTCAGACTCCTAGAATAATGTGGAACAATGCTTAAAATATCAGACTTGATTGATCAGTTGGTTAGTTTTGCTTAACTATTTTTAAACTTCTTTTTTATTCTTTGTCATTAATGAAAACTTTCAAAAAGAGGATATATTGGAAAACACAAGTAGAGTAAAAATAAAATGTCAGTCAAAAGTGTTTTTAAAAGGCAAAGAGAAATCAGGAAAGGGGAAGAAAAAGATATCTTTAACATTCAAGATTTCTCTAAGAAAGAAAGGCTCTTTTAGTTTGCTCTTTTACTGCTAAGCTCATTCATACCACCATTAATTAAGGATTCAGGTCAATTCCAAATCCATGTTTGTGATAATGATAGCCAAACCATAATGTTCAACTACAAATGTAGCACTTTTAAACATATTTATACTTGGACCAAATTTGAATCTTCTAAGAGTAATTTCTTCCATTAAGGGAATTTAATTAAATTAATTAATTTCTTAACTTCCCATGCAGATGACTAGAAGTCATTTATCAAACTTTTAGTTGCGCAGAGGATTCAGAATTCCTTATATAGATCCACAGTGTCAAATTCAAAGATGATCATGCATGAAGATGGATAGAGATAAGCAGGACAAGTACTGATCAGAAGCCAGTAAAATCACATTCTTAACTTCTCAATCTCCCTACCCCCTCTTCAGTTGGTTCAGTAATTCATCAAAGGTTACAAATAAGGAGAGATTAGATAGATAGATAGATAGATAGATAGATAGATAGATAGATACAGACAGACAGACAGACATACCCACATACACATATATGTATTTGCATATATGATGTTTGTATATGTGCATATATGCATGGACATATGAAAATATAATTTAGACTAATAAATACATATGTATATATACATATATTTATGTATGCACGTATGTGTGTGTGTGTGTGGAGAGAGAGACAGAGAGGCAGAAAGAGAGGGGGGGGGAGAGAGAGAGAGAAAGGATATATACAAAGGAAACCAAATGGTTTCATTTCCCTTATCAATAAAAAATGTCAATGACTTCCAGGAGTCAAGATGGCAGAATAAGCAGTAACTCCCCACAACTCTCCCAAATTCACCTCCAAACAATCATAAAGTTACACCTCAAAATAAATCTTAGAACAGGAGAGCCAGCAAAAAGATGAGATGAAACCATCTTTTAGCCCAAGAAACTTGGAAGATCAGCAAGAAAGAATCATCTCACTCAGTACAGAAAGTGTCTCAGGAAGCCCCACCTCAGCAAAACAGCAGGAAATCCTGAGCCCCAGTGTGGTAGAACAGGCAAACACCAACCATCACATGCCTCAGCATAACTCGGAGAACTGGTGGACTCCAACTCCAAGAACCACCATGTGCTTCAGTATAGCTCCAGGAAAACAGGCCTCTTTCATTGTGAATAGAAAGTAGGCCAGAACTCCACATGCTTCAGCATAGTCCAGGGCAAATAGTTGTCCTCGATCTAACTCACCTCCACCTGCTTCTATGTAGTGTCAGGAAAAACAGAAACATCCCACTGGGCCTCAGCACATACCAGATACCACAGCTAGGACCTCAGTTCAGCATCAGGTCAGCTACCAGACCCCTATGGCCTCCAGTAGTACTAGTCACCCTTCAGCTGACCCCCTCAGTGCAGCATCACACATAAGAGTCCCTGGGAGGTTTAGGCAATATCAGTGCAATAGTAGGTAAACATCCAAGATCTGCAACTACTGGCACAAGAAGCCTGAGACAGTGCCACTTCCACCCTGGGTACAGAGCTGATTTTTGAAAGAAAGAATAAAAGCAAAAAAAAAAAAAAGATGAGCAAAAAAAAAAAAAAAGCACACAAACAAATGAAAAATAATCTGACCTTAGAAATGGTCAAGGAAAATTGCCCTGATGTCCTGGAACCAGAAAGCAAAACATCCAAATAGGCATTGAAAGAATCCGCCAATTACCTCAGGAAAGAAATCCCAAAATAAAAACCCCAAGGAAATTATAGTCAAATTTCAAAACTATCAAGTCAAGAAACAAAATGCAAGTCACCAAAAAGAGACAATTCAAACATCACGGAGTTACAGTCAGGATTACACAGGACTTGGCAGCTATGACATTAAAGGACTGGAGGCCATGGAACATGATATTCTGAAAGCAAAGGAGCTAGGACTACAACCAACAATCACTTACCTGGAAAAATTAAGCATAATACATTAAGGGAAGAAATGGTCATTCAGTGAAATAGAAGGATTTTTCCTTCATAAGAAGAAGACCAGAACTAAACCAAAAATTTGACCTTCAATATCAAGACCCAAAAGAAGCTTGGTTAAAAAAAAAAGGAAAAGAAGACATAAGGCATTCAATAGAACTAAACTATTTACATCCGTATACAGAAAGATTATGATTGTTATTCTTAAATTTTTTTATCACTAACACTACATTTAGAAGGAATATACATAGACAGAAAGTAAGAGTATAAGGTTAATTTGAGAGAATGACATAAAAAATGAAGGGATGTAAAAGGAGTATTATATGGACAGAAGGGATGGAGAGATAGAATGGGATAAATTATTTCACATGAAGAGGTGCCAAAGACCTATTACAGTGGAGGGGAAAATGGGATGGTGGATGATGAGCATTGCTTGAACCTTACTCTCATCAGTATTGACTCAATGAAGGAATCATATATCCAATCAGTTAAATATAGAAATCTATCTTACCCAATAGGGAATTAGGAGGGAAGAAGATCAAGTAAAAGGGGGTTGGGGTGGGGACTGACAGAAGGGAAGGCAATTCAGGGGAGGTGGTAGACAGAAGTAAAACTCTGGTGAGGAGGGAAAGGGTAAAAAGGAGAGGAAGGACAAACAGGAGGAAGAATAGGATGGAGAGAAATACACAGGTAGTAATCATAACTGCGATTGTGAATGGAATGAACTCTCCCATAAAATGGAAGTGGATAGCAGATTGGATCAAAAACCAGAATCCCACAATATGTTGTTTATATATGTTGAAACACACTTTAAGCATAAAGACACACACAGAGAAAAAGTAAAGGACTAGAGTGGAATATATTATGATTCAAATGAAGCCAAAAAAAAAAATTAAGGTAGCAATTCTGATCTCAAAGTAAAAGCAAAAATAGACCTAATTAAAAGAGATACCAAAAGAAACTACATCTTGCTAAAAGGTACCATAGACAATTAAACAATATTAATACTAAACATATATGCACCAAGTGGTACAATAACCAGATTCCTAAAGGAGAAGAAAGTAAATTACGGGAAGAAATAGGCAGCAAAACTACACTAGTAGGGGACTTCAACTATCCCTTCTCAGAACCTGATAAATCCAACCAAAAAACAAACAAGAAACTAAGGAGGTAAATAGGATATTAGAAAAGCTAAATATAATAGACCTTTGGTATAATTAGGTATAAAGGGTAACACCATAAGCAAATTAGAAGAGCAAAGAGTAGTCTACCTGTCAGATCTAGTGGGAGGGGGAAGAATTCATGACCAAACAAGAAATAGAGAGCATTAGAAAATGTAAAATAAATATTTGATTGTCTTTTATTAAAAAGCTTTTGTACAGACAAAACCAATTCAACCAAGACTAGAAGGAAAGCAGAAAGATAGGAAACAATCTTTACAGAAAGTATCTGTGATAAAGATCTCATTTCTTAAATATATAGAGAACAAATTCAAATTTACAAGAATTTATAAACCACTTACAAATTTACAAACTGTTCCTCAGTTGATAAAGGGCCAAAGGATATGAACAGGCAGTTTTCAGATAAAGAAAGGAGAGATATCTATAGGCATATGAAGAAATGTTCTAAATCATCTTTGATTAGAAAATGCAGATTAAAACAACTCTGGGGTACCACCTCATATCTACTAGATTAGCTAATATGACAGAAAAAGAAAATGATAAAAGCTGGAGAAGATGTGGGAAAATTGGGCTACTAACACATTGCTGATGGAGTTGTGAACTGATCCAACCATTCTGGGGAGCAGTTTGGAACTATGTACATAGGGCAACCAAACTGTGCATACCCTTTAATCCAGCAATACTACTTCTAGGTATATATCCCAAAAAGATCATAAGAATGGGGAAAAGAACTACATGTGCAAAATATTTATAGCAGTCCTCTTTGTGGTAGCAAAATATTGGAAATTAAGGGAGTGCCAATCAATTGGGGAATGGCTGGACAAGCTGTGGTATATGAATGTAATGGAATACTGCTATGCAACAATGATGAACAGGCAGATTTCAGAAAAAAAAAAAACCTGGAAAGACTTGTACGAAGTTATGCAAAGTGAAATGAGAAGCACTGTACAGAGTATCAGGAATGTTGTGTGATGATCAACTATGAATAATTTAGTTCTCCTTAGCAACATAATTATCCAAGATAAGTAAAAAAGGACTCAAAAAGGAAAATACTATCCACACCCAGATAGAAAACTGATGCACTCAGAATACAGATCGAGGCATATTTTTTCACTTATTTTATTCTTTTTCATGTTGGTTTTTTCCTTTTGATCTGTTTCTTCTTTCACAATTGGAAATATTTTCATTCACATGAAAATATTTTACATGAATGCATATGTATACACTATATCAAACTACTTACCATTCTCAGACAAGGGGAGCTGAGTGAGGAAGGGAGAAAAATTCAGAACTCAAAATCTTGTAAAAATGAATGCTAAAAAAATTTATTGAATTGTAACTAGAGGGAAAAAGAAATGTTATTTGAAAAAATGTTAATGCCCTTGAATATAATTTTAAGTTAAAGTTATCCCTTAAATATTGGTCAGAGCTAATAAGATTTGAATAGAGTTTAATTCAATTTATTGGATGTTTTCTAATAAGATTCAGAGGTTCCACCAGCAAAGGAGGGAAGGGCAAAACTCACTCATAGATAGAATTTTGATTTGAAAAAGTAAAGTGTAAAGACTTAAGATTTTGGGATAAAAATTCATTATTTGGCAAAAATTGTTCAGAAAACTGGAAAACGGAATGGAAAAAACTGGTCATGGACCATTATCTCACACCATTTACCAAAATAAGGTCAAAATAGATAGATGACCTAGATATGAAGAGAGATTTTACAAGAAAAGTAGAAGAACATGGAACATATTCCTTATCAGACTTATGGACAGGCAAACAGTTTATGAATAAACAAGAAATAGAGCAAATTTAGGTGTAAAATGGACAATTTCAATTCCATTAAATTTTAAAAGTTTTGTACAAATAAAACAAATAGAACCAAGATAAGAAAGAAAGCAGAAAATTAGAGGAAATTTTTATAGGCATTTTGTCAGATAAAGGTCTCATAACCAAAATATATAAAGCACCTTGTCAAATCTATAAGAATATGAGTCATCCCCCAACTGTTAAATGGTTAAAGGATATGAATAGGCAGTTTTCCAATGAGGAAATCAAAAAATTTATAGTGATATAAAAACATTGTAACTCATTATTAGAGAGATGAGATATCATTTTATACCTGCTAGATTGACTAAAATAATAGGAGAAAGTGACAAATGTTGGGGAAGATACGGAAAAAATGGGACATTAATACATTGTTTATGGACCTGTGAACTGATCCAATTTTGGAGAGCAATCTGCAATCATACCCAAAGAGTTATTAAACTACCTGTATCCTTTGACCTAGCAATACCACAGTCTCTTTCCAAAGATGATTAAGGGAAAAAGAAAAGAACCTATATGTTCTAAAAATGTTTATAGCAGCTCTCTCTGTAGTGGCAAAGAACTGAAAATTGTTGGGATGCCCATCAAGTGGAGAATGGCTGAAGAATTTATGGTATATGTGATGGTATACCACTGTGCTATAAAAAATGATGAGCTCAATGATCTTAGAAAACCATAGAAAGACTTAGATGAAATAATAAAGAGTAAAATGAGCAGAACCAAGAGAACATTGTATACATTGGCAATAATATCATTTGATAAATGTCTTTGAGTAAACATTTTATCTATTATAAATACCCAAATCAGCTATAAAAGAATATGAAGAAAAGATACTATTCACATCCAGAGATAGAACTAGTAAAAAGAAGTATGTATGGAACAATTTTACATATATATATATATATATATATATATATAGAGAGAGAGAGAGAGAGAGAGAGAGAGAGAGAGAGAGAGAGAGATACCTATTTGTGTCTGATGGTAGCCACCTGTAGGGGGAGGAGGGAATGGAAAGGAAAGAATAAAGGATAAAAGAAAAAAAAATAGAAACTTACTTGATAATTTTGTTGCATATTGGAAAGGACTAGCAAATTTCAGTTTCATATGAATCAATTTTTATTGTACTATGTTAAGGAAATGCTTGTTCTATTCCATAAACTAAAAATAAAATGATTTTTAAAGTACCAAAAGCTACCACTACACATCCCCATTCTCATTTCTTCACCCCTTAAAGAAAAAAACAACAGCAACACTGTACTGTCAAGTGTCTGGAATTTGACATTTTTACTATTAAAAAACTGCTTTTTCCTCCTCTTTCTTTGTTCTATAACTTACTGAGCCAAAGAATTTATCACATAAGAGTACACTTATCTAGATGGGCTCCTGTAATGGTAATTAATTTAAATTTGAAGACTCCTTTTTGTTATGTCAAGTAAGGAGGTACTTAGCCCTTAGTAACTAATCAAACCTTTTTGGCTAAGAGGCAGACAGTATGAACTGTCTCCTGTTGCTTACATAACAGGAAGGATTTGCCTGAAACAGGAAGCCAAAGCTTTGTGTGTATATAAGAAGAACCTCAGAGAGAGACAGTCAGAATCAGAATTTTTTCTTCTGGCAGGCTCCTGGTAGAGGGGAAAGAGAGTTTCTCTCAGTGAGCATCTGGAAGCTGACTGAGAACTGAGACAGGATTTCCTTGAGACCAGAATCTCGTGACGGCTGAAGTTGCTGCCAAGAAGGCCACCTGGAAGGCTAAGATTTCTTCTGCGTCCTAGGCCCAGCCAAACTGCTGGAGGACTGAAGGAGCATGACTGGGATAAGACTTTGTTTGTTTGTGGCTTGGATGACCCTTGAGTTCCCAGAAACAGAAGTTGTAAAGGTTTTGAGATGTGTTGGACCCTGTGACTTCAGTGGGTAGCAGGAACTGCCCAGAGGATTGGACAAGAACCTGGGAGCTGTCTGCCTGTGAATCGAGGTGACTGTCTGATGGATTCAGGTAGGATCTGGGACCATGGCAGGGGATCCAGGGAATCTGAGAGATCACCCCAAGTCAAAATGAAGAAAAGGCCTCTCCTTGGATATTGAGTCCTGTGATGAAATTGAAGTTTACTGGAGACTGAGGGGTGAAGAGTTTGCGTAATTTTCTAATGATTGTATTTAATGATTAATGATACTTAATGACTGATTGCAAGATAAGTGACTGATTATGTTAATCTATGATTGCCCCATGAGTGGAAGACTGACTATTGTATTTTGAGATGACTGAATGACTGAGAAAGGAGATAATAAACCTCCTTAGGGATACGAATGATTGTTCTTTTGTTCTTTGTTCTAAATACTGTGACCACTTTGGTGTAAACTATGTGGCCATTTTAATGTTAAACTGTTATGAATACTATATTGTGATTTTCTGTGATAAGATGCAATGTTGTGAATATTATATTGTGATTTGTTGTGAATGTTTGCCTTGATTTGTTATGGAATAAATGGAGTGTTCACTATACTGTATAATCAGAACCTTAAAAGTTGTTCACAGTAGCATTCTTTGGGAAGCTGCTCATGCATGGTGTTACAGCTCCACATATATCAAGATATTTATAGCAAGTAGACTTGGTCTATCATTAGAAGTAGTCAATGAATACTCCATCTTGGTAAACTCTGCCAGAGCTTATGCTTCTTTGGAATCACCCAATCACCTCCATGCTAAGATGAACCATTGAAATAAAATTTTGTGAATAAGAAAGTGTAGCTAGGTTGCAATCTGCATCAATGAAAGGAATATCCACATTGAAGACATCATGGATAAGTATCGAAGATTAATTATGTTTTATGTTATGTTTAAAAGAAGAATTTTAGGGGAAAAGTATTGCCAGTAACAGTGGTTACAGCAGATAGTTCAACTGAAAGTGAAGCCTCCTTAGTTGTTGAAGAAATTGCCAAAAATCCACTGTTTAGTGAAATAAATATTTTAAAAGAAGCTCAGCTCCCAGGGAGGGGGAAGGGATCTCATCCAATACAGAAATTACTTAAGTGACATAGAGGATAGAATGCTGGACCTGAAGTCAGGAAGACCCCTCCCTTGAGTTTAAATCTGGACTGAGACACTTACTAGCTAAATGACTCTAGGCAAGTCCCTTAATGCTGTTTGCCTTGGTTTCCTCATCTATAAAATGAGCAGAAGAAAGAAATGGCAAAACTCCAGTATCTCTGCCAAGAAAACTTCAAATGGGATCTCAAAAACTCAGACATAACTGAAAATGCTACAGTGTCATAGACTTCCAAGGAACCTTAAAGATAATATTATATATTGACTACCTGGAATCATCTCTACAACATCTCTGAAAAGTGTTTACCCAGTTTCCACCCAAAAAGACCTCTCCCTAAATTCATAGTTTATAGGGAGATCTAGAACTTCCAAATCAGTTCATTCTACTTTTTAAACAATTTCTATGCAATTTTATATAAAACTTGAACAATTTATTATACCAAATAGAAAGCTGTCTCCTCATCTCTCAACCATGTATTTTGGGTTCCAAAACATTAAGTTTAATTATTCTTGATCTTGCTCACAATTTTACCTCAGATTATAGAAATATAGAATACCAGAGGGAGGAAGGCCATTTTTTATCCCCTATGAGTTGACTCCTCTAGGAGACAGGATTATAAGCAGTTCTTTCTGAATAGATAAGGATAAGTGCTCCAGAATAAAGAAGTTCTAAAGAATCTTGAAATCTTTATGCAAGAAAGCATGAGGTAATGGTTTGGCTTTTGGCTACAAAAAGGAAAGTGGTTGGGATGTGCTATGGTTCCCATTTCTCTCTTTTTTCCATCTGACAACCCTTCAAATATTGAAGATATATATTGTGTCTTCATAATACCCATACACCATGAACCTTTTCTTTTCCAGGCTAAATATTCCTAATTCCCGTATAGGATAATTTCAAATCCTTCACATACTGGTCATCAGCCTCCGAATAAATTCCAATATGTCAATGTTCCCCTTCCAACGCAGTGCCTAAAACAAAACAAAATACTCCTCCAGGTGCAGTTTCTACAGGGCAGAATACAGAGACACCATCTTGTTCTGGACATGATGGTTTTATTAATGAAACTTCAAATGGCATTAGCTTCCTTGGCTGCTATATCACAGAACTGATTCATTGAGTTTAGAGTCAATGAAGATCCCCATGCCTTTTTCATAGTGAACTCCTTGATATTTATAGAACTGTAGGATTGGGAACTGCAGAAGACCTTAGATCATCTAGAGATCATACCCTTATGTTATAGATTAGAAAACTGAGGCTCAGTGTGCTAAGTGCCTTGCCCAAAGTCACATAGGATGCAAATTAGTCAGGATTTGGATGTAGAATTTCTGATTCTTTTTTAGTACAGTACAATTCACCCATCATCTAACATTGTGTATTTTTTTAAAAAGCCTAACACTTAGCATTCATTTCTATTGAATTTCATCTTGTTTGAGTCAGTCAACTGTTGTAACTTGTTAAGATCCCAAATCAGGCATGCAGTGTGTTATCTATCCAAGTTTTGTGTCATCAGAAACTGTTTCAATCACCTTCTCTTTTTTTAAATCACTGTCGAAAATACAGAATGAAACAGGGAGTGATGATGATGATGATGATGATGACGATGATGATGATGACGATAGCTGTTATATAGCATCTTAATGTTTGCAAAGTATTTTTCAAATATCTTATTTTATCAACACAATAGCCCTGGAAGATCAGTACTATTTTTATCTCACGTTACAGATAAGTAAATTAAGGCAGAAAGGTTAAGTGACTTGCCTGGAGTTGCACCGCTATTAATTAATATTTGAGGTTGGATTTGACTTCAGGTCTTTCTGACTCTAAGAAGCCCTCTATTACTGACCCAACAGCAGCCATACCAATGTGATTCAATTCAACATTTACAACATGCAGACTATATACAAAACTTTGCCTTGGGTACTGGGGAGATGAAGACAGAAGTAAAAGATTTTCTCTGCCTTTGGGGAGCTTACTTTCTACTGGATGATATCATTAGGGATCATTTTACAAGTTGACACTATAATTCAATTCAGCTGGCTCAATGCCTTCTTGAAATAATAATTATGGTTGAATTAAATAGCACTTTAAGGTTTCCAAAGAATGTTATCAATGTAACTCTTGTCCTAAAATCCATTGGTATGAAACTATCTCCTTACTGGTAGAAACGAATGCCCTGCCCCACATGAGGGGCAGAGTTGGTGAAAAAATGAGAGAGCTTCAGTTCTCATCCAGTCCCATTCGGTATTCTTCAAACTTCCAGTCCTCTTCAGGATTCTTCAAGTATCAAGTCTTCTATGGGACTGTCCAAGTGCTGAGTAATTTCAGGTGCTTCTGGCTTCCAAAATTGGAAGAAAAATAGAAGAGGTCAAACCCCTTCAGATTGCTGAAGGAAAGACCCTGGGGAAATGTGAAAAAATCTGGCAGTCTCCATCATGTCTCTATCTCCATTTTACTTTGGTAGAGATCTGGGGGACCTGCCCCTCAGGTGTGATCTCTCTCTCTTGGTTAAGCTGAGTTATCTCTCAAGTGTCAGAGTGTCAGAGCTCCCTCACTCTATATTGTCTGATATATATTGTCCTATAGTCTCTGATTTCTGTTTTGCCATCATTTCTATAAATGAATTTCTTTGATGTTCACTATGTGCTCACTGTGTAAATTATATTTGATGGGAAAGGAGTCAAGCCTTGGATATCAAGCTTTGGGTCCCCCTTCCCTTTGTCCCCAATAATGACAAAGTGATCAGAAGTTAGATTGAACCCAATATAATCCCTAGACTAATAACATTTAACAGTGCAAAAAGATATACTTCTAGCCCAGTAACCTCTTTCTCTGATGAGATGAGTAGCCCAGCTTCTGATCCCCGTCTTTTGCTTCCCCTACTGGAAGGAAATAAAGTATCCCTTGGATAAGAGTGGGTGAAAAAAAGCTTAGAGATATCTATTCTGCCTACTTTTGAGCTACATGAAGGCTTACATCTTCTATCTCATTTGTTCCTCAGAATAACTCTGTGAGGTAGGTGCTACTATTATCCCCATTTTACAGATGAGGAAATTGAGGCCCAGCAAGACTTACCCAAGGTCATATAGGTAGTAAGTGGAAGAAGCAATATTTGAACCTAGGCTCTGTGAGACAATATATTTTGCATTCAAATATGCTGCCTCACTAAAGTTTCCTTGGGCTGTTGAAAACAGATAGATAGATAGATAGATAGATAGATAGATAGATAGATAGATAGATAGATGATAGATAGATAGATGATAGATAGATAGATAGATAGATAGATAGATGAATAAAACTCAAACTGCTCCTTGCCCTCTCAGCAGCTTCTCAGTCCTTTAAGGGAGATATTCTCCAAGCTTTTGTTCTCAGTCCTATTCTCTTTTCTGTCTACTTTCTGTCTTGTCAACTCCCATGGCTTCAACATTACCAGGTAGATGACTCAAAAATCTAAAATCCTTATCTCTAATCCTGACATTTCTCTCTCTCCCTATCTCTCTCGCTCTTTCTCTCCCTCTCTCTCTCCACCTCCTCCCTCTTCCTCTCCCTGACCCTCTCTTTCTCTCTCCTTCCCTCCTTCTCTCTCTCTCTCTCTCTCTCTCTGTCTCTCTTTCTCTCTTTCCTTTCCTCCCTCCTTCCCTCTTTCTGTCTTTCAACACATACACACACACACACACACACACACACACACACACATCTAGACTACTATCTTCAATTGCCTACAAAATATCCTTACCTCAAAATATCATGGCATGATAGCTATCTTGTAATACTTCTGCTCTTCCTGTTCATCCTCAGACCTGACATTCTACTATCTGTTCTGGAGCATTGTACTCATCACTGATGAGAGTTCATCATTATCTAGCCAACTCCAGACCTTTCCCCTGCCCCCTTTCCACTTCTTGTTCTGGAAGTAATAATCAAATGATTATGAACATTCCTGGAAAGGACATTGCAATCAATTGTTCTATGACTTTACTCACAATTCCTGTGCCTTCCCCACCAAAATATTCTTCCCTAGGCACTATACCACTATGTGTCAGCATCTTCTCTTAGCAGAACATAAGAAAGATGGTCACACATAATCCAGCACTGTCAACTGTTTCTAGTTTGTTCTAGTTGAAATCTTGTCCACACACTCAGTCAAATTCACCTGACCTCTGTTCCTTGTATATGTGTTATCCATGTCTCACTCCTTTCCTTTCCTGGTTTAATTCTTTTACATCATTAAGATCCAATTCCTTCACTGCCTCTTTCTGAAAACACCCCCTAATTCTTCCTCCAAGGCAAAAAAAAATGATTTTAAAAGGAGGGGGCAGCTAGATGGTACGCTACTGAGTAGAGTACCAGCCTGTTGTCATTCTCTAATAAATAAATGGTCAATGTGAATGGACAGGCAATTTTCAAAGGATGAAATGCAAGCTATCAGTTTGAAAGAATTGTAAAAACATGTTCCAAATAACTAATAATTAGAGTGTTGCTAATTAAGATTACTTCGAGATTTAACCTTGCACCCATCATACTAGCAAAGATGACAAAATAGGAAAATAACAAATGCTGGATGGAGTTTAAAAAAACAAGCACACAAGATTCTTTACAGCTTCCTATGCTATTTAAATTCAATTCCACCATCTTCAAGGAATTTCATCAAAACAAATATTTTATTGGCTTTGTTACCCACAGCTCACCAGTATCCTGTCACCTCTGCCCCTCTGATTGGAGAGCTGGAGAGCAGAGGAGAGCCATGAATAGGTCCAACCATTTTGAAAAATAATTTGGAACTATGACCAAAAAAGCTACTAAACTGTGCATACTATGCCTATACTTCAAAAAGACCAAAGAATTAGGAAAATGGAACATATATATATATATATGTACGTATGTATGTATACAAAAATATTTATAAAAACTATTTTCATAGCAGCTAAAATTTGGAAACTAAGGAGCTATGCTTCTATTGGAAAATGGCTAAACAAATTATGGTATTTGAATGTCATGGAATATTATTGCATCATAAGAAATGATGAAATGGACTATTCCACAGAAAACTAGAAAAACTTCTGAAGGCTGATACAAAATGAAGTAAGCAAAACCAGGAGAATGACTTATACAATCATAACAAAACTGTAGAGAAACACAATTTTGAAAGACATCAGAAATCTGATCGATGCAATAATAAACTATGATTCTAAAGGGCTAAAGATGAAGCACATCACTCATAGCCTACCAGAAAGGAGGTGATAAATGTAAGATACAGAAGTACACAAACATATACAGGCATGGCCAATGTGCCTATTTGTTTTCCTGTACTGTAACATTTATGAAATAGATTTTCTTTCTTTTTTTCTCTAATAAAGGAGGCAGAGTAGGGAGAGAGACAGATTCAAAATATATGTAAAAATATAAATTATTTATAAAATATTTTAAACCTTATTTTTTTTATTTTTTAATAAATTAATTTATTTATTTTCTTGTTTACATCATTAATTTCCACGAGATTTTGAGTTACAAATTTTCTCCCCATCTTTCCCCTACCCAACACCTCAAAACAGCCATCCCACTGTATAATCCCTCCCCCAATCTGCTTTCTTCTATGTCCTCCCTCTCACCCCTCTGACTTTCTGGTACGGCAAGATGCATCTCCCTACCACAGTGCCTGTGTATCTTAATTCCCAGTTAGATGTAGTTAATAATAATAATAATAATTGTGTATACACACACACATATATTTTTAACATTTGATTATAGAACTTTAAATTCTAGATTCTTTCCCTTCCTCCCTCATCACCCACCCCCACTGGAAGGACAAGCAACTAAATACAGGCTGTACATATGTAATTACGCAGAACCTCTCCACAGGGGGCATATTGTGAGAGACTGATTACATGTCCCTCCTTCCTATCCCACCCCCACCCCCGCTTGTTCTATTCTCTACCCTGTCCCTGTCCCTTTACAGAAGTGTGTACTTCCATCAAC
>CM053589.1:7695923-7722498 GCA_028646515.1 Pseudochirops corinnae | reverse complement strand
TACATCCTGAATATCAGATATTTATATTACGATTCATAACAGTAGCAAAATTACAGTTATGAAGTAGCAACGAAAATAATTTTATGTTTAGGGGATCACTACAACATGAGGAACTGTATTAAAGGGTTGCAGCATTAGGAAGGTTGAGAACCACTGCCTTAGAATACAGGGGCTAGGGATAAAGAAGGAAAACCTTAAAGGCATTCAGGACAGACAGTGAAAAGGCAGAGTCCAAAGATGGAGTGTCATGTGTGAGAAAAAGCAAGGAGACCAGGGTCACTGGATCACAGAGTGTGAATAAGGGAATGAATGTTAGAATGAGAAGATGGAAAGAGATCAGGATTTTCTTAGCTTTACTTTACCTACAAAATTTCCAGTGTTCCAACCATGAAATTATCCAATTCATTGACAAAAATGATTGCACAGGACCAGACATAGACTCCTGGGATACAATAAGCTCGTAGCAAACAACAAATGATTATTGGGTCATTCAATTTGAAACTGTCTAATGTACTATGATGTAATACACATTTCTACTATGTTCTCCACAAGTGTCACATGAGAGACATCAGATGATCTGCTCAAATCAAGCTAAACTACATCTAAGATATTATAACATTCCTCTGATCTACTGGTCTGGTAACTGAAAAAAATAAACAAGGCTTGTTGGCATGGACTGTTCTTGTTAAGCAATGCTGGCTCCTTATGAGTTGCTGTCTTATTTTTATAACCAACCATTTGATGAAACAATCTAGAATATTGCTAGGAATCACTCAAACTCACCAGCCTATAATTTTGAGTATTTATGTCTTTTCTTTTGTTTTTTGTTTTATTTGGGGGGGAGGGAATGGAAATAGGAACAAATTTGTCCTTTTCCTGTCCTATGACACCTCACCTATTCTCCACAATCTTCCAAAGATCACTGACAATAGCTCAGGAATCAGATCAATTAGCTCTTTCTGTATCTGAAGATGTAGATCATTTGACTCTGGCAACCTGAGTTTAACAAACACAGCTACGTGAGCTCTTGCCATTTTCCAACTTAGTTGGAGCATTACCTCTTATTCTTCATCTTTGTTCTGTCCATCCCTTGTCCTTGCCAAGAAAATGGAAGCAAAGTAAGAGTGGAGCAAATCAATTTTCTCTCCACTGTCCCAAGCAGCAGTCTTATTCTTTTATTGAGACATCTCTTTCCCCTACTATAGCTTTAAAAAATTCATATCCCAGAATACCCCTTGATGACAATTCTTAGTTTCCTAGGCCATCTCAGCTTCATTGATGCCAACACTATTTTATAGGACACTGCTATGTTTTATATTGATCCTTTGTTGTACATGTCCTTACTTCTCCTCTCTGTCCATACCCTTAAAAAAATCTATATTGGTCAGCGAGCATCCTGTACATCAATATACAACTCCCCCTTGACTTTCTCATTGGAATGGTTTGTCTTTGTGTCTTAAAATTTTCATTCTTGATACCTCCCAACCCATCCAAGTTTGGCTTTCTTTTTGTAGAATTTGTCTGTGAGATTCTACTTATCCTTTCTATGAAGCCATGAAAATCTGTTCTTTTAAAATTTAGTGTACTTGTCAGGCTGGTGCAACTTTGTTCTCCTTTATCACAAACTTTAAGAAGAAGGGAGGAAAAAGAAACAAGCATTAATTAAGCACCTACTATATACCAGGCACTGTGCTAAGATAAAATACTTGAAGTCCCTTTCAAAGTTGCCATCATTGCTGCTTTAGGAATCAACTCTACCTTACTGATTCAAATCAGATCCACTTGCTTCCTTAGTTCGCCCATATCTTAGATGGATGAAACCATCATTAGAGAATGCATTTCCCTCCCCCAAGTCACTCTTGCTCCAATTTCTTATGATGTTAGTGCCATCTTTCTCTTCACAGATTCAAAATGTCATTGTTATGCTTGTCTTGTCTCTGTCCTTTCTACCCTATATTCAATCAGTTACTCAGTTTTATTTATTCTACATCATTGGGGCAAGGAAAAAAATTATTAGCTCTTCTGTTTTGGCAAGGAGAAAGAATTTCAGCAAATAACACTATAATTTGTCTCTAACACTTTGTTATCATTAACATAAATATTAATGTTACATCTCTATGTCAGGCTTTTTATCTGTTTCCCAAGGACCTCATCTATTTACTCTTTATTCTATTCATGCGGTTTTTTACGCCTGACCTTTGCCCAAATGTTCTTCCCCATATATTTCCCATAGTGGGTCATGGATTTCTTCATAATAACAGATTTTGAGAGTTTAAGTGACCTCAGATACAGGAGAGAGAAGTGGGGTTGGGGAGGTTGGAGAGATATTTTGGGAGGGTAAAAAGGAGAAATGTAGGCAGGGAGTGAAGGGGAGGAGAAAAGGGGAGAGAGAAAGAAGAGGGGAAAAACGTAATGCACTCTATTAAGAGAAAACTGATAAAGCAAGAAAGTCAATGGTAATTAATAATGTATCATGTAGGCACCATACTAGGGAAGAGATTTGTAAAAGGAAGCAATATTTTTTTTAAAACTCCTTTCTTAAAGAAGGCAAAAAATCTTAAAACAGCTGAAAGAAGCGGTCCCACAAGTCCTACAACAAAAACCTTGCCTGAAGTCTCAAGAACTAGTACAAGTCAAAGAGGGTTTAGAAGGGAAGTTAAGTAGGTGAATGAAAGGAACTGAGGCAGTTACCCCCACTTCCCACCTACAGCTTCTCTCTCTCTCTCTCTCTCTCTCTCTCTCTCTCTCTCTCTCTCTCTTTCCTTCCCTCCCTCCCTTCCTCTTTTCCTCCCTCTCTTTTTCTCTCTCTCCTTCTCATTCTATTTCTCTTTCTCTCTGAATCCAATTCAAGAATAAGTGAAAGAAAGAATTAGGAATAATAAAACTTAGCATTTAGTGAAGAAAGAAAATCATGGCTCAGAGTTGTAAGCTTACTTATATTTCTTCATCAAAAACTTTAAAAGTGTCTCCTAAAAGTACCAACTGCTTTGATGTTTAAGTTTATTTATTTTAATTTTTGAAACTGATATTTATTATAAAATTATGAAAAGTTATGATTCTCAACCTATGGTAGCTCAAGTGGGCAACCATCATCTAAACCTCCAAGAAAGGAAAAAGTCCTTCCTCTTGCTACAAGGTAGTATCATACCACATTTGCAGGAATAGATTTTTGTTTGCTTGAGGATATTTTAGTAGGTGAATAAAAGCTCTTGAGCAATGAACTCACGGACATGTAAACCCTGAGGTAACAGCTTTGTCATGCTTGCCCTTGCCCTCTGCTCCTATTTTTTCCAGAGCTGGGTTGAGAGGAGGGGAACAGATAATAAAAACAGGGTCATTGTTCCCAAGAAGTTGCTGTTGAATTGCACATAACTTAGAGGAGGAAGATCTTACTTGGTGTGGTAAACTCTTCTATCCTTCAGGGGTGGGGAACCTGTGGCCTTTTGGGTCCTTGGGTGCAACCTTTTGACTGAGCCCAAGTTTTAGAGAACAAATCCTTTTATTAAGGAGATTTGTTCTGTGGAGTTTGGATTCAGTCAAAGGGTCAGACCTGAGGACCTAGAGGACCACTGTGGCCTCAATGGTTTCCCATCCCTGCATCCCATTAGCACAGATAAATTAGCCGCAATAAGTAACTATCACCTTGGAAGGTACAGACAATTCACTTAGTGGCAGAGTCAAGATTAGCATCTATCTTCCACTATACTACAACTAGAAACAATTATTTCTATGAAGACTCTTAGAGTCACATATAAATCCCTACTCGTCTCCCCAGATCTCCCATCCAACCTATTGTACTTTTCCAACTGGATATCCCATAGGTATCTCAAACTCAACACATCCAAAAGACAATATATTTCCCTCCCTGAAATCACTCTTTCTCCAATTTCTTTTGATGGCACTGCCTTCTCTCTAGTCACTCAGATTCAAAACCTCATTGTCATATTTGTCTCTTCTTTGTCCCTCCTACCCTATATTCAATCAGTTACCGAGTCTTCTTGGTTCTGTCTACATGATATTTGCTCAGATCCATTCCCATTCTCTTTACTCCCACAACTACCACCCTAGTTAAAGCCTCATCATCTTTTTCTTGTACAATTCCTTTGGCTTCTTAATTGTAGTCATTTTCCTCTCTGATTTATCCACCATAAAACTAAAAGTAATCTTCCTGAAGCACAGGTCTGACCATGTTACTCTCATGCTCAGAATTCTTCATTGACACTTTATAAGGATAAAATATAAATTCCTCCCCCAGGAGCTTGCAGTTGCCCACAATCTGACTCTGACCTACCTTTCTAGATTTATTTTATATTACTGCCCTTCATGTACTCTACGTTCAATCCAAAGCAAACTTCTAGCACAGCATAAAGTCCTTATTTCCACACATTTGAATCCCACGCCTAGAGTAAACTCCCTCCTCACCCCGCCACTCCCCACCCCCTACTCCCCACCCCCATCCCCATCATAGAATCTTCAGAATCCTTCATGCTTCAGGTCAGTTGCCACTAGTCCTATGCAAATTTTTTATGATCCCCTAGTTGTTAATGGTCTTTTTCTATGCAGATAATCTTGGATTTACTTACTTGTATATATGTTACATCTCCTCAATTGAATGTAAACTTCCTGGGAGCAGAGAGTATTTTCTTTTTATCTTTGTATCCCCAGCATCTAGCACAGTGTAGGCATTTAATGTGTGAGTTGGATTGAACTGAGTTAAGTGAAGTTGAGCTTATCTTAGATGAGCTGAACTGAGTTAAATGAAGAGGGCAAGAGTATGGTAGTAATAAAGCCTGGGTGCCAGAGAACAAAAAGCGGTTCTAAGAGAGGCCAGGTTCAGGTGAAGATACAATGGCGGATGAACCATGTAAACCCAGGATGTTATATAAGGGCACTGGGTCCAGAAGGGCAGGTACGGTTTATGAGATAGAAACCTTTACAGGATACAATATTTCTGAGCCCCAAGTCACATGATCTTTCGCATATTGTTTTGTAACATTACAAAGATTGGAAAGGTAGAAAAAAGGTGGGGGAACACTTAAATAATACCATATTAAAGATATGTATATATGTGTATATATATATATATGCATATGTGTGTATGTATATATGGTCATTCTAAACTAATACATTCATCCCAATTAAAAAATTATTTAATGAAAGAATTAACTGGTCTGTATATAAAAAATAAAGAGAGACTTGGCCTGACCCCTAGAGACAAGACAATCAAAACCAATGCTAACTACATTCCTTTTGCCA
Organism: Pseudochirops corinnae; assembly: GCA_028646515.1. NCBI lineage: Eukaryota > Metazoa > Chordata > Mammalia > Diprotodontia > Pseudocheiridae > Pseudochirops > Pseudochirops corinnae. The sequence goes on along the minus strand of CM053589.1, from coordinate 7,717,242 downwards.
TTTTGATGGCATTATTCATCAATATCAGAGACATTGTATGCCTTAATTTTAACAAATCATTCGACAAAATTTCCTATGGTACTCCTGTGTTAGTGAAATAATAGTTTTATTGGTCATTTGCATTTGAATGAAAAATCATACCCAAAGCATGTAGATTAGTGTCTCTGTTAAACTCAAGTGTTTCTTATGTAAGCCACACGGTTCTTACCAGAGCCTATTCTTGTTTCACATTTTTATCAGTGATACAGAGTATAATATAGAAGTCATTTCTATCAAATTTTCATGTGACAGAGATCGAGGAAAGATATCTAATATGATAGATAAAAGAACTGGAATCCAGAATCATCCCAAAAGACTTGCACAATGGACTAAAATAAGCACAAAAAACAGTGAAGTGTAGTATTGGCATTTAAAAAAACAGCAATTTCATAAATAGGAAAAGACCAAGTTTAGGAGGAATTCAGATGAAACTAATTAACCACCTTAATAGCTTCCAAAAGTAAGATGCAGCATAAGGAAAAGACAAAAGCAAGAAGCAGAGTAAGTCTGAGAAGCAATGGATTATATGCAATGTTATACCATCTACTCTGAACACGTAAGTGTTAAAATAGGGTTAAAATAAAATTATGCTTAAAATTTAGTCCAGGTTTTTTATTCTTAAAACAGAGGATCTAAAGATGGAAAAATGAAAACAGGGTAAGTAAAATATGGGCAAAAGTGAGACACACTAAAGACAATACCCTACTTCATCATGTTTCAGATTCCATACCAGGAGAATTAAGATGATTTCCATCATTTCCCCTGTATAAAGGCAAGTTTGAATATTGAGTTATTTTAAATAGCTCTCAAAGCCATGAATTACTGCAACTGTTTCCAGCCAAACCTCTATGCTTTCTTCAATAATACCTCAAAATTTCCAGATCCATTAGGGCAAAATTAAATAGTAATAGCTACCATTTATACAACATTGTAAGGTTTATAAAGCACTTCATAAATATAATAATAATAACTAGGACTTATAAAGCACCTACTCTGTGCCAAACATTTTGCTAAATGCTTCACAATATTATCTCAAGTGATCTCCATGACAGCCCTGGGAGGTAAGTGCTATTATTATCTTTATTATATGACTTAGGAATCTTAGACAAATGGAAGCTAAATGACTTATCCAAGGACACATGCCTACTAAATGTCTGAGGCTCAATTTGAACTTAGGTCTTACTGACTCCAGCCTAATGTTCTAGCCACTGCACCACACTACCCCCAAAATCCTGACATTCTGGTAAGCGTCTTATAAGTCAACAATCCTCCACTAGACTCCTTCAATGTTTTATCATAATATAGAGGTAATGTGGGGGTTGGCAAAGGTTGTGTCAACAGAACCCAAGCTGTACCATGGTGAAAGGATTTGGAGTCATCCAAAGACCAACTAATTATGCTTGTTGAGGTTCATTATCTACAGTCTGAACGTGAGACAAGGAATCTGGGAGTCATGATGAAATGTGAAATTTTCTTTTAAGGTATAGAGATCCTGCAATCTTATTTCAGTGGAAGGAATGCCCACTGAAGTCATTCGTAGTCTGAAATTTTGAATTAAGTAGTGCAAAATCGTCGAATTTTCAGCTAAATTTGCTCATTTGTTCTCACTCTAAAGCTTACTGAGGGAAACTTCAAAAAAGCTGAGCAGTCTGGCTGTCTAGGTCAGAGAAAAGAGAAGCATCAGCAGTTGTAACTTTTCCCAATGATACTTTTACTGATATCACCTTCGCAGAAACCTAACTTGTGTGACTGGTTATTCAGCATGGCTCACTGATGTTACTTAGGTTTGGTTGGGATATATCGGGAAAAAATTGAATAGACAGCTAAATGTGAACAGCCTAATACTTGCTTTGCAAGATGCTTGTGGTATTCTTAGAACATTTGTTCTGCTCAAAGTGCAGAATGCCTTCTCCTTCTTAATAAAATATTAGTTTAGCTCTAGCAGGCTGCAATTAACCTCTTTCTCATAGAGGGTCTAATCTGAAAAGTGAAAGCAAATAATGAAGGCGTTTAAATCCATGTGTCAGACTGAAAACCAAGATCTGATTCTACAACCCAAGTGCTTAGGTAAATAATGATGCTCCTAGGCAGAGGCTACGCACTATGATCGCTTTTACATTTTTGTTCCTTCCTGTGTAAAGGAGGGTAGCTCTGGCTTCCCGAGGTAAGAAAGGCTCCTAAAACGTTCATCACTTTGGGTCGGGGGGCGGGGGCGCTTTTGCTTTTCTCTTGCTGTTGTTGGTTTTACCTCAGATGTTACCACAATGGTGACATAACAACTGGGCTCTATTTCGTAACAGAAGCACTCAGTTTAGGGATGTATCAGCCTGACAACACATCATTCTGTACAGTATAAATGATCAAAACCTCAGGTTTATATCTTCAGTGTCTCTTCCCTAAATCATATCACATATAAGAATAATTAATGGCATGAATGCCCAGGCTGCATCTTAATTTCTTTCTATATTATTTTAGATAGCAGGTTTTCCTGAATCTAGGAGCAGAGGAAACCCAGAATACTCCCAATCCCACTTCCCTGATTAGAATCAGAAAGAAACAGAGATAGATAGAGAAGACAAATAGACAAGACAGACAAAGAAAGACAGACAAGAAAGCAAGAAAATAAGGAAGGAAGGAAGGAAGGAAGGAAGGAAGGAAGGAAGGAAGGAAGGAAGGAAGGAAGGAAGGAAGAAAGGAAGGAAAGAAGGGAGGAAGGGAGGGAGGGAGGAAGGGAGGAAGAAAGGGAGTGAGAGAGGAAGGGAAGGAGGGAGGGAGAAAGGGAGGAAGGGAGAGAGGGAGGAAGGACGAAAGGGAAGGAGGGAGGGAGGAAAGGAAGGAGGGAGAGAGAGAGAGAAAGAGAGAGAGAAAGAGAAAGAGAGAGGAAGGAAGGAAGGAAGGAAGGAAGGAAGGAAGGAAGGAAAGAAAGAAAGAAAGAAGGAATGAAAAAAGAAGGAAGGAAGGAAGGGATAGATATAGAACACTTATTGAGAACTTATAATGTGCCTAGGACTGTGCTAAGCACTGGGGATACAAATACAAAGAAACAAGATAGTCCCTGCCCTCGTGGAGATTATATTCTACTGAGGGGAGATAGCACTTAAAAGGGAGCCACAAAGGAGAGGAGAAGTGTTCACTAGAAGATTTTAGAGAGGTGAAATCTGGGGAGAGTCCAGGTAAGATCACAGGATCATAGATTTAGGAATGAAAACGACCTTAGTAGTCACATGGACCAACACCCTCATTTCACAGATAAGGAAATTGGGGCCAGAAAGCTGAAGGTACTTGCTGAAAATCCAGTTGGCCTCCATTACTGTTGCATTTCATCATTAAAGAATTTTGACTTTACATGGCAACTTTATCTTACAATTTTTCTGTTTGAATTTTTGTGTTTTCAGCAGCTAGGAGTGGACAGTTGATAAGAATGTAGAACTTGGTGTCAGGAAGACTTGAGTTCTGTCTCAGAACAACTATGCAGAACCTGCCTCAGACAATTACCAGCTGGGTGACTCTGGACAAGTCATTTAGCCTGTCTTCCTCAGTTACTTCATGTGTAAAATAAGGATAACAGCACCAACTCCTACTACTAAATAAATTAACACATGCTAAGTTGTTTTCAAACCTCAAATTGCGGTGTAAATGTTAGGTGTTATGATATAACTTATTTCTAGACAAATGTTTGAGGAAAATAAGGAAATTGTATAGAGGGAAAATGGAAAATAAAAGGCAAGGTGAAGAACACAAAACATGCTGGTTATAAGTCTGGAGCTGAATAGTTTTGTGTCCAAATGGCATGGTTTGGAGATTAAAGGCCTTTGAAAACAGGGTCCAGTACTATTTACTTCAGTACAGCAGCAGCAGCCAGCCAAAATGAACCCTCAGGTTAAGATGGGCTCTCACGAATCATCATCTTGAAGTTACAATCAAATTGATTTAACCAGTAAATCTACTTGTTTGAGTCTTTCAGCCTCCTGGTATGAAGAGTGATAAAGAACCCATTCAACCCCTCTATTATAGAAGTGTATGAAAGCTTTGAAGACCTGTTCTTCTACTGTATACTCCAACCACTGCACCTCCTGCTTTAATCAGAACAATATCCCCACCTCCTAGTTTTTGTCTGGTCACAGCAGAAAGTCTGTCTAAAACTGTCCAGGCAGCCCAAGCTGCATGCGACAACTTTGGCCATGCTGTTACGTAGGCACAATCACCAAGATCTTTCATATATGAATCCCAAATTCCAAACCCAAACTTAATGCCCTTCCTATTTACTAACACAATCCTCCTCTTCCGGGGAAGAATTCCATTCGTGTTTCACTTTATTTTCATCTGAACTCTCTTCGTGCTCTTATTTCTTCCCTTTTCCTGTCAAATTGTACTTCCTCCCCCCATCTCCACCTCCCCTTTCCATACCTTCCCCCTAGAATGTAAGCTCCCTGAGGGGAGTCTCACTTGTTTATATTTCTATCTTTTGCTTATATTTGGTATTATTGTCATTTAATCATATTTTAGTCATATCTGAGCCTTCACCCTTTTGGTGAAAACTCTTTCCGGGAAAGGGGGGGAGTTCTTGGCAAAGATATTGGAGTGATTTGCCATTCCTTTTCCAGATCATTTTACAGATGAGAAAACTGATGTAAACAGGGTTAAGTGACTTGCCTAGGGTCACACAGCTAGTACATGTCTAAGGAGGGATCTGAGCTCATTAAGATAAGTCTTCCTCATTCTAATCCCAGTCAGTGCTCTATCCACTGCACCAGCATAGTAAAAGTGATTAATAAGTGACTTCTCTTCTCCTCTCCTCTCCTCTCCTCTCTTCTTCTCTCCACTCATCTCTTCTCTCCCTTCTCTCTACCTTTCCCTCTTCTCCCTTCCCCTCATAGTCCAGTTAGAGAGTGCCAGGTTAAGAGTACTTGATCTGAAATCCAGAGTGGACTGGATAAAATTCAGACACAATTAATTTCATCTCTCTGACCTTCAACTTCCTTGTCTGTAAAATGGGCCTAATAATGCCTGTACTACTTACCTCGTAGAGTTGCTGTGAGGCTCAAATGAGACAAATGGTCTCAAATGAGACCATAAAGTGGTATGTAAACCACTTTACAAACTAGAAAGCCTTATATAAATATGAACAATCATTATCAATTCTGCCCCACTTATTTGGACTCTGAAACTTGCTGTTGTACTTGTTTAGCCCAACAACCTAGGTTCTAGGCAGCTAACTAGATGGCACAGTGAATAGAGTGCTGGATTTGGAGTCAAGATGGCCTGAGTTCCAATCTAGTTACAGACACTTAACTTGTTGTGTGACACTAAACAGTCATTTAACCTCTGTCAGCCTCAGTTTCCCCAACTATAAAATAGGGGTATAATTAGTACCTACCTCCCAGAGTTGTTCTAAGGATCAATTGAGATAACATTTGTAATATGAATATTAATTAGCTGAGTCTGACCTCAGCTTTGCCCTTAGGACTCACAGCAATTTTATATACTGTGTCTACACAAACTGAGGTACCTGTGTACTACGTGGAGCTTTGACCATTCTTTCTATTGCCCAAGCCCAGCTCACAATCATTGTTTCCTCCTAGTTCAGCCACCTACAACTAATGCTAACTTCCTAATCTGAATTATCCAGGTTTTCAGGAAACCAGAAAGCACCTTGCATTTAGGAAATTTATTCAACTTAATAAAATGAACTGGCCATAAATTAAACTGGTATATTATCTAATTGGTCTTCCTATACCAACACTATGCAGCACATATTTTGGATACTTTATAGTGTAAAACCAACCATAGGACTTTCAAACAAATCCATGGAGAAAAAATATATGATGTAGTCTACTAAGTTTCTGACATTATAAATATACATTATAGCACACAGCACATTAGGTCATCCATTCAGATATATAATAAAAGCACTAACTTACAGAAACTTTATTTGTTTCCCTGTTCTGACCTTAGGCAAGCAACTTAAACTCTCTTACTTAGTTCCTTGACCTGAAGGGAAAAGCAACAATTCCTATCTTAGAAAAAAAATTCATAAGAATAAATTTAAAATGCATATCAAAGTTCTTAGTCTTTTTCATCTAGAATGAGTGGATCAAATCCAGAGTAATTCCAGTATACATGAAATATTGTTTCAGGGGCATATTTCTGAAGCTGAAAATTCCCTGAATTATTACTATTTGGCTTTTAACATTCTTTATTTTAAATTTTGTCATCTTTTATTTTTGTGTTACCTTCATTTCTAAATATATCCCCCCCTTCCATAAAAAGATACCCTATCCCTTTTAACAGCAACAACAAATTATAAAAGGAAACAAGTTCAGCAAAAATAAGGGATATGTTAACTGAGTCTTTCAGTCTCCCGCCACTTCAACGAAGAGGGGAAAGTTCATGTTTGTAACGCCATGCACGAACAGCTTCCCAAAAGAATGCTACTGTGAACAGCTTTTAAGGTTCTGATTACACAGTATAGTGAACAATCCATTTATTCCATAACAAATCAAGGCAAACATTCACAACAAATCACAATATAATATTCACAACATTACATCTTATCACAGAAAATCACAATAATGTTCACAACAACTTAACATTAGAATGGCCACATAGTTTTCACCAAAGTGGTCACAGTATTTAGAACAAAAAACCGAAGAATAACCATCTGGTATCCCTAAGGAGGTTTGCCTCCTTACTTAATCATTCAATCATCTCACAATACAAGTCCGTCTTCCACTCATGAGACAATCATAAGTTAACTTAATCAGTCACTTATCTAGCAATCAGTCACTAAGTATCATTAATCACTAAATACAATCATTAGAAAATTACACAAACCCTCCACCCCTTGATGTCTAGTAACACACTGAATATCCAAGGAGAGCCTTTTCTTCATCTTGACTCGGGGTGGTCACTTAGATTCCCTGGATCCCCTTCCATAGCCCCAGCTCCTACCTAAATCCACCAAACAGTCACCTGGATTCAGAAGCAGACAGCTCTCAGGTCCTTGTCCAGTCCTTCAGGCAGGTCTTGGTACACACTGAAGTTCATAGGGTCCAGAACATCTCAAAACCTTCACCACTTCTGTTTCTGGGAACTTAAGGATCAACCAAGGCACAAACAAAGTCTTATCCTGGTCATGCTTCTTCAGTCCTCTAGCAGTTGACTGGCCCTATGACCCAGAAGAAATCTCAGCCTTCAAGGTGGCCTTCTCAGCAGCAACTTCAGCTTTCACCAGATTCTGGTCTCATAGAAAACTCCAACTCAGTTCTCAGTCCAGTAGCAGCTCAGCTCCCAGATGCTGGGACAATTCTGTTTCCTCCACCAAGAATAAAAATTCTTGATTCTGCCTGTCTCTTCTCTGGGCTCTTCTTAAATACACACACACATTGGCTTCCTGTCTCAGCCAACCCCTTCCTGTTATATCAGCAACAGGAGACAGAGTTCACACCTTCTGTTTCTTTCACAGAGGTACTTAGCCCTTAATTACTAAGGGCTAAGTACCTGTTTACTTGACATAACAAAAAAGGGGTCCTCAAATTTAAGTTAATTATCATTACAATGTTCTTATTTCTTCTTCAAAAAGAGTTTTGGTCATTATAATTACACAGAATTCAGAGTTGTTTGGGGGAGTCTTTCCATTTACATTGTTGTAATAATTTTGTATATTATTTTCCTGGGTCTGTATCAATGTATAGACATACTTCTCTGAATGCTTCATATTCACCCCTTCTTATGGTACAATAACATTCCATTATATTCATGTGCCTGAAACCACATACCACATTAGATTCAAGTGCCACATAACAGTGACTGGCAAATAGTAAATACTTAATAAATGTGTTTTTTTTTCCAACCTATCTACTTACTAATCTATTTATCATCTATTCATCTATCACACACCAAAATTGAATTAGCTAGATCTAAACCAATGGGCATTTAGTTTATATCCAATTCTTTGGTGCCACAAAAAGTACTGCTAGAAATAACATCTCATAATATGGTTAAATAGAACTAAGATGATTGGTGAGTAGAATTTGAATTTAGAAGAGAGGATTAGTAGGACATCCCAGAAACCAAGACCTTCTCCTTTTCCATGCTATGGAGAAGGTTATGAGAAGCAAATTCAGGTTCCTTTACCCTGCCTCAGCGTAAGCCTGAGTCCCAGGCTCATCCTCAGTGGCATGTTAAGAAACAATATGTCAGTAGCATAAGAAGGTAGCCAGCTAGCATGAGAGTCTGGCCTAAAATGTGGAGAAATTTTTGCTCTCTATAGGATAGATGCCTGCTCTGCTAAAAATAAGCCTGAGACCTGAAAGGATTCTGATCATCACAAGCCTCAAGTAGAAAATAGCAAAGTCAGAGAATCCTTTTGTTCTAGTGTTGAAACTTTCTCTTGGGAAATTCTAGCCCTTTGGAGGACACCACCTAATTAATCCTTGGCACATTAATTAAATGTACTTTACATGTGTATAAACTGAGACTGCAAATGCAAGTAAAGTGAGACTGAGGTAAAGGCAGAAACTAAGAGTAAAATTCTCATAATAGGCTTGGGAAGAGGAAACATTACCTCATTGGGTTGTCTACAACTGTCTAGAATACTGTACAGGGTTAATGACTCTGAACTCTCTTTGCTATTCTCAGATACTTATCTCTAGATTATTTTCTCCAAACTTTAACTAGTGTTTTTTTTTAATTCTATAGTACTTTTTCCTCCTATTTGATACCCAAAGGGATTTTGATACCCAGAGGGATACTGTCACTCTAAATGTAAATCATAACCCATCCCCAACCACCTGTTCTATGTGACTCTTGGCCATGCCCTCCGAGAAGTTCACCACAGAGAGCCCATACAAAATCCTGAAGGCATTTCTAGCTTTCCTCTGCTTTTTAGAGGAACAAATGTACAAATGAAGTACAAAGAAGTCACCCCTTGTTTCTGCCATGTTAGCGGCCAATCTTCATATTTAGCCCTTATATGTCTTTGATTACATACTTTATTCTCCTTCTTGATAATTCTTTGTATGTGATGTTTTTCATGTTGCAAATTAGACTTGTCTATACTATAGAGCTTTAAGATTTATAAAGTCATAACAAACCTGCGAGGTAATATAATTATTTCCACTTTACATATAAGAAAGCAGGCTCAAAGAAATAAAATCCTCACACTTGAACAACCATTATGCATCAGAGCCAGGACTAGAATCGAGCCCTTTTTAGCCCAAAGCTCTTTCCAATGGATGCCCTGCCTCATCTACAACAACCACAAGCCACAACTCCTCCTTCTTTCCTCACTATTTTAAGGATTATTAATCTTAAATATTCTTGGTATTAAGTCATTTGAAATGCAACAATGAAAACAAAAAAGTACAATTGAATTCTTTCCCCAGAAATATCAAACATTTTTCTTTCACTTTAACCAGCTCTCTCTTAAGGATAGGTTAAGGGTTCTGACCTATATTTTGAAAGCTACCCAAGTGTGGGTTCCCTACTTCCCGTGTTGTAACCACAGTGCTAAATACCAGGAAACATTTTGGTTTTTTTCTAACCAGGCTGTATTATCACTCCTTTGGGGATTATTGACTGCCCTGAAATAAAAGAATCATATAATGTTGTCCTAAAAGAGATGTTTGAGATCATCAAGCCCTCAGCAGAGGAAGTGACCCATCCACACACACATAGTTGGAACTAGAACCCATTACTATGTAATGGCATAAATATTTTATTTCTACTGAATTTTTCATGATACATTTATAATGCCCATGAATAATAGAAAATGGACCATACATACATTCACAGTTACCTTATGAAATGGTTTTTAGTCATGTATTATATATTTTGCAGGTCTGGCAGAATCTCAAAATAAAAGACTATTTAAAAACCAACCCTTCCTCAAATTCTTACATGGGAAAGATATTTTATCCTAATACCTTTCTCAATGATGTCTGATTTTCCTGGTATATAATAATTTACATGTCTATCCAACCAATAATTCAAAAATAAAGTGGCCTGAGTATGTGGAATCTTATTACAATATTATTTTCAGGAAGAATGAATTATACATTACCTAAGGAATCATGTCTGACAAAACAATGATGTGATTCTCATTGACCAAGATAATGGAGAAGCATTAATTTGGGAAATAAAAGTAAACTTTAAGGTAGGTTTGCATTCTTTTTTCCTATCCCATAAAGCAAAGTAAGGGAAGACAACACGAATTGATTAAGTGCAATCTATGTGCCAAGCATTGTGTTAAGGGCTAAGAATACATATACAAGCAAAAAATGACATTCACTGCCTGGATGAAATTTACATTCTTTTGGAGTAGATAATATTAAAAAAAAAAAAAAAGGAACTGAGAGGATATTGAGGTAGGAAAGGAAAAGTACCTGCATCAGGAAATGACAACAAAGTCTAAAAATCAATAGCAGAGACAAAAAGGAGTGTAAAGGTTGGTTAATCTGAGTCCTGTCCCCCCCCCTCCAAAAAAATGGAGGCACTGGTAACAAAATAATGATGTCAACATACTTTTTCCATAAACAGAATATATAATTAGTTGTGCCTTCAGTTGGCAGGTTAATACGTTTAGAAAGTACTCTTCCAGGCTTTGTTCAGCTATGATATTGAATCAATCACAATAAAAGACACTATAATATTGCCCCACCTAAGTAAAAGTTTTCTTTGGAAAGAAAAATATGAGGCTTCTAGTGCCAAGAGGGCAGAGTGAGGAAAGAACCCTCCAAAACCTTTCCAAATTCCTTTCCAAACAACTAGAAAACTGCTTCAGAATTTATCTGGAATCAGAGAAGTAGATTCCCAGCCCAGTAGGAATGGTCTGTGTCACTGGGGTGGGAGGGGAGCAAGGTCCAAGAGCAGCAGCAGCGTGCTGCTACCCTAACAGCAGGAGGTCTGTAAAAGAGCTTCAAGACTGGGGCCATTCACCAAAAAGACCCTACCCACTTGTAAGTCAGTAGACCCCTAGCAAATGAGCAGTCTGTGCAGTATAGCAAGGTCCCACTCCAGCGACCCCATCCCCAGCACAAGCCACTAATAAGGCTCTGACCCATTGGGATCAGTAGAGAAGCCCTGCTCCAGGGCCAGCCAACAGCCAGACCTTACCACTGGGCCCTACCTGTAGAGAGACTCTGTTTCCATAGCAACCCTGCAAAAGGACCCCACCCCTTGGATAGATCAGCAATAAGATCCTTCTTTCAGGGCCAGCCACCACAAAGATTCTGTTACCATAGCAACCCAGCAGCAAAGGCCCATGTCTGCAATAGACCAGCAGCTAAACACACACCCAAGGGCACCAGCAGGAAGGCCCCCACCCCAGTACAGGCCAGAAGGGAGGCCTACCCTACAGAGAAAGCAAGTACCTAGGTCCTGAAACCCAGGGAAGATCAGCAGTAAAACCCAGAGCCCCAGCACAAAAAGCCTGGGACAGTGCAGAAACAGACCCAATCTCACAAAAAGACATCAAGTCACAAAAATGGCAGGGAAAACGAGTAAAAAAAAAAAGAGAGAGACTGACTATAGAAAAATACTACACTGATAGGGAGAATCAAGGCGTAAACTTAGAAGAGGATAATAGTGTCCAAATGGCTACAGGTGAAGCCTCAAAGAAAAATGTAATTTAGTCTCAGGCCCAAAAAGAATTTCTAGAAGAGCTTTTAAAAGATTTTTAAAAGCAATTTAGAGAAATAGAAGAAAAATTGGGGAAAGAAATGAGAGTAATGCAAGAGAATCATGGAAAAAAGAGTCAATGGCATGGGAAAAGATATACAAAAAATTTACTGAGGAAAATAACTCCCACAAAAAATAGAATTGGCCAAATAGAAAAGGAAATACAAAAGTTTGCTAAAGAACACAATTATTTAAAAAAATTATAATTGAACAAGTAAAAATTCATGACTTTAAGAGACCTCAAGATACAATAAAACAAAAGAAAAAAAGAAAGAAGGAAATGTGAACTTTCTCTTTGGGAAAAAACTGACCTAGAAAATAGCTCCAAGAGATAACATAAAAATTATTGGACTACCTGAAAACCAAGATAAAAAAATTGAAATTTAAAAAAGCTTAGAAAACACCTTTCAAGAAATTATCAAGTAACACTGCCCTGGTATATTAAAACCAGCAGGCAAAATAAAAATTGAAAGAATTCATCAATCATTACCAGAAAGAGATCTCAAAATGAAAATTCTCTGGAATATCACAGCCAAATACCAGAACTCACAAGAAACAATACAAATATTGTGGAGCTACAGTCAGAATTACACAGGATTTGGCAGCTTCCAAATAAAAGAACCAAAGAGCAAAAGAATTAGGATTATAACCAAGAATCATCTACCCAACAAAATTGATTATAATCTTTCAGGGGGGAAATGAGCATTTTAATGAAATAGAGGACTTTCAAGCATTTCTAATTAAAAGGTCAGAGGTGAATAAAAAATATGACCTCCAAATACAAGACTCAAGAAAATATAAAATTGTAAAAGAAAAGAAAGAAAGAAAGAAAGAAAGAAAGAAAAAAAGAAACAAGAAAGAAAGAAACAAGAAAGAGAAAGCATAAGAAAAAGTCAATAAAATTGAGCTTTTAATATTTCTATATGGTAAACTAATATTTGTAGCTCTCAATTTTACTACTATAAGAGCAATTAAAAGAGCAATTAATACACACACACACACACACACAGGGTGTGGATATTAGGTGACTTTGATGGAATGATGTCTCCTCCCACCCTCCCCCCCTAGAAAAAGAAGAAAAGAAAAGCATAAGAAAGAAAATTGCACTGGAAGAAGAAGGGGGAGATTGAATGAGGTAAATTATCCCACATAAAAGAAGCATGGGGGGGGGGGAAGAGATTGGCAGGGATGCCTGACAAAGCTTAAACCTTACTTTCATGAAATTTGGCTTAAAGAAGGAATACCATACACACTAAGTTGAATATAGAAATCTATCTTACTCTAAAAGAAAGTAAAAAGGAATAGGGATTATAATAGAAGGGGGAGGGGAGACTGAGGGGAAAAAAGGGTATCCAATATACCAATATTTCCAATATTCCCCAAGAAGTGGAATGATCAGAAGAAAACACTTGTGAGGAGGGAAAGTTGTGGGGGGGGATGAGGGGGGATGACAAGCAAAAAAATGGCATGAAAGAAATACACAGTGAATTATTATAACTATAAATGTGAATTGGATGAACTCGCCCATAAAATAAAAGTAGACAACAGACTGGATTAAAAACCAGAATCCTGAAAATTGTTCTTTAAAAGAAACACATTTGAAGCAGAGAGATATACAGGGTAAGGTAATGAGATAGAGTAGAATCTATTATACTTTAGCTGAAGCAAAGAAATCAGGAGTAGCAATCACAAGCTCAGACAAAGGAAAAGCAAAACAGATCTAATCAAAAGAGATGTAAAAAGGAAATTATATCTTGCTGAAAGGTATGATAGACAATGCAGTCGTATCAATACTAAACATACATGCACCAAACTGTAGAGCATCTAAATTTCTAAAGGAGAAATTTAATGAGTTATAGGAGGAAACAGAAAACAAAACTTAACTAGTGGGGAACCTCAGCTTTCCCCTCTCAGAGCCAGATAAATCTAACCAAAAAAATAAACAAGAAGTTAAGGAGGTGAATAAAATGCTGGAAAAGTTAGATAGGATGAATTTCTGGAGAAAATCAAACGGTAATAGAAAGGAATTGTTTTCTCAGCAGTACATGGCACCTGCACAAAAATTGACTACATATCTGGACATAAAACCTCACAGTCACATGCAAAAAAAAGAGCAGAAAGAGTAAGCACATCCTTTTCAGATCATAATGTAATGAAATTATAGTCAATAATGGACGATGGAAATAGAGATTAAAAATTAATTGGAAATTCAATAATCTAATTCTTTAAAAAGCATGCCAAAAACAAATAATGGAAATAATCAACAATTTCATTAAAGAAAATGACAGCAATGAGACAACATACAAAATTTATGGCATGAAGCCAAAGTGAACCTTAGGGGGAGACTTACATCATTAATTGCTTACATCTATAAAATAGAGAAAAAGCAGATCAATGAATCAGGTACACAACTTCAAAAAATACTAGAAAAAGAACAAATTTAAAATCCCCACTTAAACACCAGATTAGAAATTCAAGAAAACAAAGGAAAGATTAATAAAATTGAAAAGCAAGAAAACCATTGAACTAATAAACAAAACTAGAAGCTGCTTTTATGAAAACACTAATAAAATACGTAAACCATTGTTTATTTTGATTTTTAAAAGTAAAGAAGAAAATCAGATTACTAGGATCAAAAATGAAAGAGATGAATTCACCACCACCAATGAAGAAGAAATTAAGACAGTTGTTAGGAGCTATTTCTCACAATTATATGTCAATAACTTTGACAATCCAAAGGAAATGAATTAATATGAACAAAAATAAAAATTACCAAAATTAACAGAAGAGGAAATAAAATACTCTAATAATCCCATTTTAGAAAAAGAAATTGAACCTGCCATCAATGAACTTCCTAAGAAAAAATCCTCAGGACCAGATGAATTCACAAGTGAATTCTAACAACCATTTAAAGAATGCTTAGTCCCACTACTATATAAACTATTTGGATAATAAGCAAAGGAGTCCTACCAAATTCCTTTACAACATAAATATTGTGCTAATACCCAAACCAGGATGAACTAAAACAGAAAAAGAAAATTATAGACCAATATCCCTAATGAATATTGATACAAAAATTGTAAATAAAATCCTAACAAAGAGATTACATAAAAGCATTACAAGAATCATATGCTATGACCAGGCGACATTTACACAAAGAAATGTAGACCTGGTTCAATATTAGGAAAACTATCATCAAAATTGACTATATCAATAACAAAACCAACAAAAACCACATGATTATCTCAATAGAAACAGGAAAAAATTTTGATAAAAGCAGCATCCACTCTAAACAACTGGAAAAATGTCAATTGCACATGGGTAGGCCAAGACAATATGATAAAAATCACAATTCAACCAAAATTAATCTATTTATTCAGTGTCTTACCAATCAAACTATTATAGACCTAGGAAAAAATTATGACAAAATTCATCTGGAAGAACAAAAGGTTAATAATATCAAGGGAATCAATGAAAATAAAGTGTGAAGGAAGGTGGTCTGGCCAGACCAGATCTCAAACTGTATTATAAAGCAGTAACTTTCAAAATAACCTGGTAGCGACTAAGAAATAGAGTGATGGGTCAGTGGGATACATTCAGTACAAATTCCATTATAATAAATGGCCATAATGATATAGCCTATGATAAACCCAAAGAGAAAACTAAAGTTTTTTTTTAACAAAAATTTTGATAAAAATTTCTGGGAAAACTGGAAAACAGTATGTCAGAAACTAGATACAGACTAACATCTCACACCATGTACCAAGATAAGGACAAAACATGTACACGATTTATACAAAAAGGGTGATACTGTAAGCAAATTAAGAGATCATAGAATAGTATATCTGTCAGATTTATGGATAAGGGAAGAATTTAGGGTGAAAGAAGATATAGAGAACGTTACAAAAGGTAAAATTGATCATTTTAATTGCATAAAATTGAAGGTTTTGTACAAAAGCAATGCAACCAAAATTCTAAGAAAAGCAAATATTGGGGGGGGGAGAGGTTTGCAGGATTTATAACAATCATGTCTGATTAAGGCCTCATTTCTCAAACATAGAGAGAACTGAGCTTAACTTTTAAAACTAAAAGTAATTGTCAAATCGATAAATGCTCAAAGGATGTAAACAGGCAATTTTCAGACATAGAAATCAAAGCTATCTATAGTCATATAAAAAAAGACTCTAAATTATTATTGATCAGAGAAATGCAAATTAGAACAACTCTGAGGTACTAACTCAGACCTATCCAAGTGGCTAACATAAAAAAGAAAGAAAAAATGATAAATGTTGGAGATGGGGGATAACTGGGACACTAATGCACAGTTGGTAGAGTTGTGAACTGATCCAAACATTCTGGAGAGAAATTTGGAATTATGCTATAAAATTGTGATTCAGCAATACCACTGCTAGGTCTATATCCCAAAAACATCCAAAAGAAAAAAGGGGGGGGGACCAATTTGTACAGAAATTTTTATAGTAGCTCTTTTTTTCCTCTTTTAAGCTTATTTATTTTTAGTTTACAACATTCAGTTCCACAAGTTTTTGAGCTCAAAAATTTTTCCCTGTCCTTTTTCTCCCCCCCAATCTCCCCAAGAAGGCATGTAATCAGATATAGGTTCTACAGATACTGTTACATTAAACATATTTTCCAAACAGTCAAGTTGTAAAGAAGATTATAACCTGGAATGAACCACAAGAAAGAAGAAACAAAATAAAACAACCAAAAAAAAAAAAAAGGGAAGAGAGCAAATAGTTTGCTTCAATCTACATTCAGACTCTGTAATTCTTTCTCTATATGATATATCTTAGAACACTGTATTATGCAGCTCTTTTTGTAGTGGCAAAGAATTGGAAATTCATGGGATGCCCATAAATTGGGGAATGGGGAGAATGGCTGAATGGTATATGATTATAATGGAATATTATTGTGCTGTAAGAAAGAACAAGCAGGATGATTTAAAAAAATAAAACTTGAAAAGAGCTACATGAACATAGTGCGGTAAACAAAACGAGAGTTTTTATTACACGGTAATAGCAATACTGCTCAATGAAGAACCGTGAATGACTTGCTCAGCAATGCAGTGATCCAAAACAGTCCTGAAAGACTAATGGTAAAGCATACTATCTACCTCCAGAGAAAGAACTGATAATGATTGAATACAGATATTTTTCACTTTCTGTGTTGCATTTTTTCTTTTATTTGAGTCTTCTCCTACAAAATTACTGAGAAGGAAAATTTTTACATACTTATACATGAATAACCTATGTCTGAGACCTTACCATCTCAGAAAGGAGGGAAGGAAGGGAGGGAAGAAGGGATAAAATTTGAAAATCAAAACTTTAAATTAAAATTTTAATATATTGAGAAAACTGAAAAATAATATCCAATTGTGCTTCACACACACATCTATATGTGGCTAATAACTAATAAGGAATACAATCAGTATTTAAAATAATCAATCATTCAGTTGATTACAATAATTGAGAGCAATGCTCTTCTTCATTTGTATACTACCAATTCAATGGGACAGAATCTCACCGACCATTTAACCCTGAATAATATAAACAAGTAACTGTTTTAATCTGCACGCTTGGAAAGCATCTGGAGGGCTATTTCAGACCACACTTTGAAAACCGTTGATTAGGAAGTGGTCTGTGGTCTAATTAATAAATTTCTCACATCTATATATGCACATAACATGGTACTTTAGACGCTAATGACCATCTCATGGTCTAAGGGATACTGTGTCTCTCTGAGTATTTATCTGTGCTTGTCACTTCCTAATAGACTAAGTGGTTCAAAAACAAGCATTTTAGCTTCTACATTAAGGGACTGAAGGACCTGGAAAATGATATTCTGGAGATCAAAGGAGCTAGGATTAAAACCAAGAATCACCTACCCAGCAAAACTGAGTATAATGTTTCAGGTGGAAATATGATCATTCAATGAGATGGAGGACTTACAAGTGTTCTTGATTGAAAAAACCAGAGCTGCATAAAAAGCTTGACGTTCAAATAAAAGAAGCATGAGAAGGTAAACAGGGAAAAGAAATCATAAGGAACTTATAAAAGCTGAACTATTTATGTGCCTACATGAAAAACTATAATTGTAACTTACGAAACTTTTCTCAGTATGAGGATAGTTGAAGGGAATATATATATATATATATATATGTATGTATGTATGTATGTATGTGTATGTATACATACACATATGTCTATATAGGAGGGTACATATACATATGAATACATATGTGAGTGTGTGTATATATGTGTACAGATATACATAGAGAGCACAAGATCAATTGAATAGGAAGGGATGAAAATTAAAAGGTGAAATTGACAGGTAGAAGAGGAATATAATGAGAGGAGACAGAGAGAGACAGAACAGGGTTAATCCTCTCATATAGAAGAGGCAAGGGATAACTGTTACAATGGAGGGGAAGAGCAGGGAGGCAAAAGGGAAGGGGTCAACCTTACTCTCATTGAATTTGGCTTAGGGAAGGAATGATATGCACTCTAAATTGGGTATCGTGCCCCACAGGAGAGCAGGGGGGAAGCGGATGAGAAGGGGGTTGATGGAGGGGAGGGCAAGGTGGGGGGGGAGGGTTGTCAGAAGCACACACTTTTGTAAAAGGACAGGGACAAAATAGAGAATAGAACAAATGGGGGATGGGAAAGGATGGAGGGAAATATAGTCAGTCTTTTACAATATAAAAAAAAACCCAAGCACTTTGTCTCATCCTTTTGCTTGTATTTCCCCAGCATCTAGTATAGTGCATTGTACATAAGACATTTAATATACTTTGAATGAATGTACAGAGAAGTAGCAGAGACAATTATAATTCACAAACCAAATATTCCAATGTTGTCACAATTTTGAATGTTTTGATGTCTTTTTTTTTACATTTCTTTCATGCTCATTCATATGCTATGTTTATTTCCACATCATAATAATCTTTCCCTTTTGTCTTACAAAATGCAATTAATTTTGGTCAGATAAAAGACCAAATCCACACCATTCATTACAAAACCCCCAAAGAAAAAGCCCTCTTTCATTTCTTCTCTAAAGAAGGCAGTCTGCTTTTCATCAAAGAGAAACAAAGCATAATTAACAGCATTTGAGCATGAATTACACATGATTGTTTCAAGCTCCTAAAAGGCTCAGGAAAAAGCAGTATCCAATACTTCCTCAAGGCTTAAATATGCAGGCCAAAAATGTGAAGACTGTTTCTATCACCGTTTCAGCTCAGGAGCAACGGGAAGGAGGAGAAAGTACCATCTAAAAACTTATATAATGATAGTTTCGTTTAAATTGAAGTAGTTGGTTCTATTGGTTTTTTTCTTTGTTTTGTTTTGCTTTGTTTTTTTTTGGAGGGGAGGGGTTTGACACTCACCCAAGAATTTTCTCTCCAGTTTTCTTAATTGGACATTGTCAGGAGCATTGGAATTCCACTGCAGTGCAAGAGATAATTAAGCTATGACAAATTTTTATGCTGTATAAAAAGAATGCTAGCAAGCTTTTAAAGAAATACATACATTATATACATACATATGTATATAACATATATGTGTATGTGTATTCTTTATGTATGTGTGTATGTTTATGTATGTGTCTGTGTATACATATGTACATATACACAGACACACACAGACGCACACACACACAAACACACACATATAAAGAATATATATAGGGATGATGCAGCGGCAAAGGCCCAGACAACATGGCACAGGCCAGACAACATGGCACACAGAGGCATGGATGACACAATGCAGAGAACATGGCAGCAAGTTGATCTACCAACTGCAAGGGCCATTCCCAGGCCCATCACCACAAGCCTGGGATCTGTCAGAGCTGGATAAGAGACAGGGGCTGCAGCTACTCCTGGCACTATCAACCCACAGCCTGGAAATTTAAATAGCACCTATCTGAACTTTCAGAGACCAGGATGAGAGAGTGAATCGTGGTTGCTCCAATCCCCACCTCTGACCCTGAAAACATAGAGATTATTGTACCAGAGCAAAATTTTAAAGGAAGGGCATGGCTAAGGCCCTGCCTCAAAATGGGTAAAAAAAAAAAAAAACAAAACAGATTGCAAAGACAAAGATTCTAGAATCCTATTATTGCAAGCAGGAGGAACAAAATTCAGAAGGAAACAGCATTGACTCCACATCCACAGCTGAAGCCTCAGCAGGGAATATGAATTGGTCTCAAGCACAGAAAGCGTTCTTAAAAGAGCTCAAGAAGGATTTTGAAACCCTAATTAGAGAGGTAGAAGATAAAATGATTAATTCTTTTAAAATCAAAATTGCAAAAATAGAAAAACATTTCAATGAAGAAAGCAGCTTTATAAAAAGAAAAATGTGTGAACTAAAAATGAAATCTGAACATATGGAAAAGGAGCTTCAAAAACTAATTGACAAAAATACTTTGCTAAAATTAGAAGAAACCAAATTGAAGCTAATAACCCTATGAGGTACAAAGAAGCAGTAAAAAAAAAAATCAAGAATGAAAAATTAGAAAAAGAGGTAAACTATCTCAAAGGAAAAATAACTGGCCTGGAAAAAGATCCAGGGGAGATAATCTGAAAATTATTGGTCTACTGGAAAATAATGAAGAAAAAATGAGCCTGGACAACATCTTCCAAGAGCTCATCAAGGAAAACTGCCCTGAGATCCTAGAACCAGATGGTAAAATAGATATCAAAAGAATCCACCAGACACCTCCTGAAAGATATCCCAAATTGAAAACTCCATGAAATGTTGTAGCCAAATTCCAGAACTATCAGGTAAAGGAGAAAATACCACAAGCAGTCAGAAAGAAACAATTCAAATATTGCAGAACTACAGTGAGGATTGCAAAGGATCTGGAAGCTTCTACACTGAAATAACAGAGAGACTGGAATATGATATTTTGCAAGGCAAAAGAGCTCAGGTTACAACCAAGGATCAGCTATCCAGCAAAACTGAGCATAATCTTTCAAGCAAGAAGATGGTCATTCAGTGATAAGAGACTTCCAGACCTTCCTGATGAAAAAGCCAGAGCTTAATGGAAAATTCAATCTCCAATTACAAGACTCAAGAAATACATAGGGAAAATAGTAAATAGGGAAACACACACACACACACAAACACACACACACATAACTTGTTATTTAATAAGGGCAAACTTTACATCCCTATATGGGAAGCTGATACCTGTTAATATTGTGAATTCTACACTTATTGTGACATTAAAAGGGATATAGATAAATAGAGTGTGTGGGTATAAATTAAACAAAAAGATGATTTTTAAAAACTTATTAAAGGGTACAAAGGGACTGTAATGGAAGAAGAGGAAAGAATGAAGGAGAAAAGGGTAAATTATGTCACACAAAGAGGCATAGAACATTATAGTAGAGGGCAAGAAGGGAGGGAGATGAACATTATATGAGCTTCACCCTCATTCATTCTGGTGTAAGGAGGGAATAATATAATCAGTTAAGTATAGGACTCTATCAAGAAGAGACACAAAATCTATCATAATAGAGGGAAAGAGGGGAGAGAGAGGAGCATTGCATAAGATCTATTCTCTTCAATCTTGATTCAAGGAAGAA
>CM053589.1:7653886-7695423 GCA_028646515.1 Pseudochirops corinnae | reverse complement strand
TTCCATTACATTCATATACCATAGCTTATTCAGCCATTCCCCAATTGATGAGCATCCCCTATATTTCCAGTTTTTTGCAACCACAAAGAGAGCCGCAATAAATATTTTTGTACATATGGGTCCTTTTCCTACTTCTGTGATCTCTTTGGGATATAATCCCAACAGTTAACCTATTCATTTTCATTGTCATAGAAAATGTGTATATTGTTTTCTTTCCTTCCCTTGCATACTTTAGTCTGTATCAGTTCAAAGCAGTCTCCCTATTCTTCTCTGTATCTGGTATATTTGTAATTTCATACTACATTCATGAACTACAATTTCTTTTGTCATCTCCCAATCAACAGGCAGTTACTTTGTTTCTAGTTCTTGCTACCATAAGAAGTACTGCTCTCTTGGTGTATATGGGGGCTTTTTCTGTTATCAGTGATCTCTTTGGAGTATACTCCTCAAAGTAGAATCTCTTCATCAAAGGGTATTGATATTTTAGTCACTTTATTTTCATAATTCTGAATTGCTTTCCAAAATGACTGTAGTGATTCACAGTTCCACCAGCAATTCATTAGTTTGCCAGTTTTCTCACAATCTTCCCAAAATTTATTCTTTTCATCTTTTTTCTTCTTGGTCTACTTGCTAGGTATAAGGTTGTTCCTCTTTGCACTTCTCATATCATTAAGGATTTGGAGCAATCTTTCATATGATAACTAGTTTGTAATGCTTTTGATATACTGGTCATTGCTAACAATGAAATAGCAACTTATTATGTTCATGTATTACAACTTATTCAGCCATTCTGTAATTGATGGGCATGAACTTTAGTTCCAGCTCTTTTCCCATTCTTGACTCTGTGATCAAGGCATTCGCAATAAATAAAATGGCATTTCCCTTCTACTCTGTTAGATTCATTATCATTACTTCCATCTAGTCTTGACACCTTTTTTCAGGAAGCATTCTCAACTCTGTTCCCTCATTCACTGTTTTCTCTCATCATTTACATACTTTTAAGTTAACATAGTACAAAGTAGAAGACTTTTAAATATTTAAGAGTACTCTACTATCTATCAGGAGATAGTTTCTACTCCCTTCTCTACTATTAATTTTAACCTTCAGACCTCAGTTTCCTCATTTGTAAAATAGAGTAAATGATTTTTTTTACCTTGCCTTTTTATGTCACAAGGTTGGACTTAAATGGGAAAATAGACACTAATTCACTTTGAAAGACATAAACTCATGAGCACCTGACATATACTGATGTATATTGTATACGATATGTACATTGTGCTCTGCAAATATGTACTATTAATTCTATCCTCATCATCATTATTTCATTCATTTATGTCTTTTTTTCCTGACTAGTTTGTAAAAAATATGATGACAGAGACTGTCTCTTATTGTTTTAAATATTCCTGCACAGTAGATACTAACTGATTCAAAGCATTGAAGCATTACCAAGGTTCATAAAAATTGCATAATGCCCTAAAGAGAGTATAACAAGGAGATAGTGAGTTATAGCATGAAGTGATAGGGAGAAATTTTGAGTTTAAAATTTATACTTTGTTCACATATTGTATAGCTGGCCAATGATCTCAGGACTTCATAGAGGCCTTCCTTTTCAAAAGTTGACTCAGATGTTTCCTGCAAATCATATGATTTACTAAGAATATGGAAGTTGAGTTCTTTTGGGAGAAGTGATGAAGGATGACCAAAATTTTATTAAACAAATCTCTTCTATGTGAACCATGAAGACTTAGTAGCTACAGTAATGTACTGAGTTTAAAGCATAAGTGATAAAGCTATCATTATTAATAACAGGTTTATTAACTTTGAGCTGGACTTTTGCTCATCTGATGTTAAAGAAAGGATAGCTTATGATGATATATCGAGTTGTAGCATAGAGAAATTCAGAAAATTATATTATTAGATGAATGTATTATTTTTAAAATGATAAAATATAGTAGTGCCTGGGAAATACTGGCCTTTAATGCAGATGGATTAATTTTTGGTAAAATAAGTAAGTACAATATGAGCTGTGAGAAAGAGAAAATGGCAAGAATTCTTATGGATGTTGTTCTTAGAATAACAAGTGGATAAATTAATTTCAAGTAACAAAAATGTGGGAGCTTATTCTAAACTCCAATAAAGCTTTTGTAGAGACATTTGTAGATATTAGGTCTTTTGTTATTGTTGTTTATAATTCAATTAAATAAATTTGTATTAAGCATCTACTATTCTAGGTGCACTTTGGCATATACTACAGGATTAGAAAGAATTTAAAAGGACATTTCCTGATCCTAAGGAGCTTATGTTCTACTAGGAGACAATAATGGTCATAGACATGTATAATACAAAGTGGATTGTAATGGGCCTTAAAGAGAGATCCAAAGTGCTCTAGCAAAATTTGAGAAGGAAAGGATTCTTTCAGGATTAGGTTGCTCGGAGTAGGTCATACTTGAGATGAACCTTTAAGAGTGATAAGGATTTTGAAATACAGATGTTAGAAATGTGGAAAGACTAAATTCCAAGAATGTTACTGTGGTTGTTCAGTTGTTTTTAGTTGTGTAGGACTCTTTGTGACCCCATTTAGAGTTTCTTGTCAAAGACACTGAGCAGTTTGCCATTTCCTTTTCCAGTTCATTTTACAGATGAGGAAACTGAGGCAAACAGGATTAAATGACTTGCTCAGGGTCACCCAGCTAGTCTGTGTCTGATGTCAGATTTGAAGTCAGGGAGATGAGTCTTCCAGACTCCAACCCAGTGTAATATCCACTGTGTCATCAGGAATGAGTGACATACTACATCATTGTGCCAAGATGAGAGACCACATGTTGGCCTTGGAGAACAAATAGTTCATATCAAGGACAGGGAACATTTATTACTTGCCAATTTATAGTCTTGCTTTGAAATGCTTTAGAAAGAGAGAAAATGTGCCTGTGTCAATTATTATGTATACCACTGAATTTAAAAATAATTAGTCCTTCAAGTACTGATGATACTTCTTGAGTCCTTGTAGCCCAGGAACCTGAGAACATAGGTTATGGATTGCTTTTTTATTTTCTACCCATTGCTTATGGTCACTAAAGAAATTAGTCAGTAAATTAATTAATTATCATGTTGATTAGCAAATGCCACATTATAATGATAAAGAGATTCCAAATTTATTTTCCACAGACATGCAGGTAATTGAGATGTTATCAATGCTCTTAAGTAGCTCAGGTTAAATGAGCTGTTTTTTTGTTTGCATTAATTTTCTTAATTTTAAACATTTAATGTTTTAGGAAAATATCACAGTCCTCTCAGCCTTGGTCAACATGAACTTTTAAAATTTTCTATTAGCAATGTTCCCAATTTGGAATGAACCAAATATTTTCAAGTACATGAAGCTGTGCTGTCAATATTCATCCTTAAGCAGTTAGTTTTTCGTCTCATTTTGCACAGAGTTTATGAACTTTGTCATTACCAATTCTTTACTTGCTATCTCTGGAATAATTTTATTTTCTATCCTTTGGTTACTAGGTTTGCTAATTAGTCTGCTTTGAAGAACTTTAGATAAAATATTTTGAAAGCTTACTAAATAAAATGCACCTGTTGTTGTTTTCTCTTTGGTGCATCTAATAATGCTTTCTCAATAAAATAAAATAAAAATATGGTATGAAGATCAGAGTCCAAGAAATGTTCTACTTTATATCATATACAGTCTATAAGGCTCATGATTCTCCTTCTGATAATGGTCTCAAGGGTTGTTTTGTGGGAAGTCTAAGCTTCTATCCATGAATTTAACCTCAAAAGATTAAGGATGGATTCTGAACATCCAGTGGTTCCCTTAATAACATATTATTGAGCTATCATAAATTTCTCTACTCATTTTAGACTATACTCTCTTAGGAGTAACAAATGTTTACATTTATAGAAAGCACTGATAGTCTCATATTTAAACTTTTAATGTCCTTCAATGTCTAGTATAGTACTCTACATACAGGAGGTACTTAATAAATATTTTTCAATAAATGAATGAGAACTAATATTTGCTAGCATTATTTTAGATAGTGTACAACGAAACACACACTCTGTCTCCGTCTCTCTCTCTCTCTCTCTCTCTCTCTCTCTCTCTCTCTCTCTCTCTGTCTCTCTCTCACACACACACATACACACACACACAAACACCTTCCCTCTAGTAGCTTATAATTTTGATATGTCTGTCCTGTGTAGAAAAAGATGAAAATCAATAACTCAATAGTGTATGCTTTCATTAAAAATTTAGTTTTTTTCATTAACAGGCTTTTATTTTCTCTACTTTCTACTTCCCTCCATCATTGGAAAAAGAAAAAAAAGGAAAAAAAATCCTCATAACTAATATATGCAGTCAAGTAAAACAAATTCTCATATTGACCAAATTAAAAAATGAATCTCATTTTGCATCTTGAGCCCATCACCTCTCTGTCAGGAGGTGGGGTAATATGCTCCATCATCAATCCTCAGGAACTGTGGTTGGTCGTTGCATTGACCAGATTTAAGTCTTGGAAAGTTGTTTGGCTTCCACAAAGTTGTTTTTGCTTAAATTATTTTTCATTTTCTGCTCACTTCACTTTGCATCAGTTCATATAAATCTTTCTCTAGTTTCCCTGAAGCTGTTTCTTTTGTGGCATATATTATGGCACAACAGTATTCTATTATATCCATATACCATAAAATGTTTAACCATTTGATAAATGATGAGTCTCCTCAGTTTTTAGCTCTTTGCCACTATAAAAAGGTGCTTTGAATAATTTTTGTAGATATGTTTTTACCTTCTTTATCTTTTTGGAGGTATGGACCTAGTAGTGGTATCACTAGGTAAAAGTATAGTAAATATAGCAAGTTTTGGGTCATAGTTTGAAATTACTTTTTGGAATGATGCCAGTGGTGTGGAGCCTGTGGCCTCAAGGCCACATGTGCCTCTCTAGGTCCTTGAGTATGACCCTTTGACCGAATCCAAATTTCACAGAACAAATCCCCTTAATAAAAGGATTTGTTTTCTAAAACTTGGACTCAGTCAAAAGGCTGCACCCAAGGATCTAGAAGGCCACAGGTTCCCCACCCCTAGTACACCACTATAAGATATTGATATATCTATTTTTCCTACAACCTCTCAGACATATGTCACTTTCTTTTTTTTTATCCATTTTGTCAAATGATGCGAAATCTCAGTTGTCTCAATCTGATTACTCTATTAATGAATTGAAAGAGTTTTCATATGGCTATTGTTTACTTGAATTTCTTCCTTAGAAAAATGTCTGTTCATATCCTTTGAATATGTATTAGCTGGGGATGGCTTTTATTCTTATACATTTCAAGCCATTTTTTGTATATCTTAGAAATGAGATATTTAGCAGAGAAATTTTCCTCAATTTTTTTCCTTTTCCTCCTGTTTTCCCAAATTTTCCCTCTGTTTCCCTTCTGTTCTTATCTAATTTAAGTTTGTGTGTCTGTGATGGACACACAACTTTCTATCATAAAACCTGTCCATTTTATTTTCTATGATCCCTTCAACCCCTTGTTTGGTCATGAACTCTTCCTTTATCCATATATTAGAAATAGGATTTCTTCCTTGCTTTTAAAATTTATTTATGGTGCATATCTATTTGGAACTTATCTTGGTATATGATGTGAAATGTTGTTTTAAATCAATTTTCTGATGAACCACTTTCTACTTTTCCCTGAAAGTTTTTAAAGCAGTGAACTCTTACCTCTTTTTCTGCTCCAACTCAGTTTGCAAAAGGCACTGACATGTCATTCCTATGGTAAGCTTTCCATTTACGTCTGCTTGTAATGATTAAAATTTCAGTTATGTGAGAGAAAAAAAAGTACTGGAATGTTGTGCCTTTGCCTTGTCTAGATTATTTTATAGATGAGAAATGGAAGCACACAGCATTAAGTGACTTGCCTAGGGTAACACAGCTAGTAAATGTTGTCTAAATCAAGTTTCTGATGGACTACTTTCTACATTTTCTTGTATTTTTTTTAATAGTGAGTCCTTACCCCAGAAATTGAGATGAGTAAATCAGTCAACAATCCTGTATTAAACACCCTCCATATTCCGGGAATGTACTAAACTCTGAGGATACAGAGAAAGGCAAAGAATAGTCCCTGATCTTAAGGAGCTCACAGTCTAATAGAAGTGACAACATGCAAAGAACTATGTGTGAACAAGTTAAATACAGGTTAAATGGAATATGATCAACAGAGGGAAAGTACTAATTAAGGGGGGAGGAAAGGCTTCTTGGAGAAGAAAAGATTTTTTAACTGGGACTTTTAGGAAGCTAGGGAGGGCAGGAGACAGATGTAAAGAGAAAGAGAATTCTAGGCCTGGAGGACACCCAATGAGAATGCAAGAAACTGGGAGATAGAATATCTTGTGTGAAGAATAGGAAGGAGACTAGTGCCACTAAACTGCAGAGTACTTGGTAGGGAGTAAGGGATGAGAAGACTGTAAAGGTTGGAGAGGGCTAGGTCATCAAAGGCTTTGAATTTCAAACAAAGGATTTTATTTTTGATCCTGAATATAACAGGGAGTTTATTGAATAGGAGGGCAACAAGTTCAGACATTTCCTTTAGGAAAACACATTTGATAGCTAAGTGGAAGATAGACTAGAGAGGGCAGAGGAATAGGAAAATTAGGAAAAGAGTAGGGTTTTGGGGGGAAAGATGATAGGTCAGTTTTGGACTTGAGTTTAAAATGTCCAACAGGCAGTTGAAGATGTGAGATTGGTAGTCTGAAGAGAGGTCTTGCAGTGTCTTGGGAGAAGCATACTTTCAGTGGGGGTCCTGTGACTGTGGATCACAGATGGGAGGCCAAATGACAAGTAAAGAGCATTTCTAACATGCCAAGGAATCTGATCTTGCTGATAGTGAATTCAAATTTCTGAGATACAGATTTGGTTTTCATAACCTTTCACACCCCCTGAGAGTTCATAACCATTCAACAGCATTCCATGGAAACTTAGGATATAAAAGCAAAGCATTCAAGGAGAGAGAAGAGCAACGAAAGAGGAGGGTCACTCAAGGGAGAAAAGAGACATATTTGGAATGCAAGTGGTATAATGTATTATAAGAATAATATAAATAGAATAGAATATAATAAAATAGAATTCCCTATTCAAGGGTAGACAGGTAGACAGGAATACTTCTACAATTGTGAAGGCAGTCCTTTTAGACCAAACTGCAGGAGTTGTTACCAAGGATAGCAATTAATTGTGCCAATAGATGGAACCATCTACTTTACTGTGTCCTGGCATAACATCCTGTTATTCCTCCACAGAGGTCGTAGCTATATGAGCAGATGTGAGAATCATTAGCATGATTGGCATGGTCTTTGGGTTCACCGAACATTAGGCTTCTACACTTGATTGCTACAGTACAATACATCATATACTTAATTTTTTTTCCATTGTCCATCTTCTTCAGTTTTTTTTTCATGATTGCTGCTTGTGTATCAGTAGGAGATTTGGTACTGTTGGATTCTGTTTCTTTCCTTTTTTAAAAAGTTATTTTCCTTTGTATTCTTGACCTCTTTTTCTTATTTTTTAAAAGCTCTGTGAAGTAATCTTCTGGTAGCTTGACTGACATGGCAATGTATAAGTAAATTAATTTAAACAGTGTTGTCATTTGTGTTATGTTGGCATGGGGCTTGCTTTCTTAGTTTTTTCTTATTGTTCAGTCATTTCAATCATGTCCAACTTTGTGACCTGATTTGGGGTTTTCTTGGCAAAGATATTGGAATGGTTTGAATTTCCTTCTCTAGCTCATTTTACAGATGAGGAAATGGAAGCAAACAGGGTTAAGTGACTTCCCAAGGGTCACTCAGCTAATAAATGTCTGAGACCAGATTTGAAATTATGAAGATGAGTCTTGCTGACGGGAGGCATGGCACTCTACCCATTGAACCCCCTAGGTGCCCTGGTTATTCTTTGACATGGCATCTGGAATATAAAATACTTCATTAAGTGACAAAGCAGGAGAGCGCTATTAAATGTAATTGATTTCTTTATAACAGTTTATACTCAATTTCGATTTGCAAATTGATATTTTAAAATAAAGACAATACAATAAAGAGTTAAGGAATTTGAGAAAGTTTCAGAGCACAGTCTTTTCAATGAGGATGTCACTAATACATTTATGTGTCTATGAGAGAAGCAACTCACATTTGAATAGATTCTCTCATGATGTTTTATAGGAAAATTGGAAAGAAACAATGTGTAAGGAATTGGGTTACAAAGTATGTGCTTTATAATCTAGTATAACACCTATTTTGGAAATATTTTTGAGACCGTATGTGAAGAATGATCTTGGTAAGTGTCACATGCTCAATACAAAATGAGATTTGAAAAGACTGCTTAAGTTAAAAATACTAACATAATAGTTTCATGTACTTGGAGTACGTTCCTGGTACTAAGTTGGTAAGATTCTGTGGAGAGGAAAAATACGACTGAAAAGACTAAGGCTGGGAGGACTATCCATAGTCTAAATTTCTATTAAAATTTTCTTAAATTGTCCTGTCTCCAAGTCCGCCCAAAAGAGATCTTAAAGAGATCTCATTTCCAAGCAGAGGAAGTAATTTTTAATGCTTACAAAATAAGAGCAGTATATTTGTTTAGTTAATAAATTCATTATTTACACTAAGTAGTATGATTTAATGATAGCTTTATTTTTTTGTCTTTATTAATTTATTTGTTTACTTTTAGTTTACAAGATTCAGTTCCACAATCCCTTGAGTTTCAAATTCCCCCCTCTTCCCTCTCTTCTCCCCCTTCCCATGGGACCATGCAATCAAGTATAGGATCTGCAAATACTTTCACATTAGACACTAGCCAGGTTGTAGAGAAAGATTGTAACCGATGGGATGAACAATGAGAAAGAGGAAGCAAAACCAAGCAAGAAAAAGAAAGAGAGCAGGTAGTTTGCTTCAGTCTGCATTCAAACTCTGTTATTTCTAGTTCTTTCTCTGAATGTAGAAATCTACTTCCATCATGAGTCTTTTGGAGTTGTCTTATAACCTTGCATAGCTGAGAAGAGTCCAGTCTATCAAAGTTGGTCATCACACATATATTGTGTCTCTAATTGTGTACAAATTTCTCCTGGTTCTGCTCTTCTCACTCAGCATCCGTTTGTATAAGTCTCTCCAGGTAAATATGAAGTCTGTCTGCTCCTCATTTCCTTTATCACAATAGTATTCCATTACATTCGTATACCACAACTTGTTCAGCCATTCCTCATTCGATAGGGATCCCCCTAATTTCCAATTCTTTGCCAGCACAGAAAGAGCTGCTATAAATATTTTTGTACATATGGGTCTTCATCCCACTTCTATGATCTCTTTGGGATACAACCCTAGAAGTGGTATTACTGGGTCAAAGGGTATGCAGTTATTTATAGCCCTTTGGACATAGTTCCAGATTGCTCTCCAGAATGGTTGAATCAGTTCATAACTCCACCAACAATGCATTAGGGTTCCAATTTTTCCACATCCTCTCCAGCTTTTGTCATTTTCCTGTTTTGCCATCTTAGCCAATCTAAATGGTGAGATGTGGTATCTCAAAGTTGTTTTGATTTACATTTCTCTAATTGATAGTGATTTAGATAATTTTTCATATGCTTATAGATATCTTTAATTTCTACCTCTAAAAATTGCCTGTTCATATCCTTTAACCATTTACCAATTGGAGAATGACTTGCATTCTTATAGATTTGACTCAATTCCCTGTATATTTTAGAAATGAGGCCTTTATCAGAGACACTGGTTGTAAAAATTCTTTCCCAATTTCCCACTTCCCTCATAATCTTGGTTACATTGGCTTTGTTTGTACAGAAACTTGTCAATTTAATGTACTCAAGATTATCCATTGTGCATTTTATAATGCTCTCTAACTCTTGTTTGGTCATAAAGTCTTCCCTTCTCCATAAATCTGACAGGTAAACTATTCCTTGCTTTCCCATAATGATAGCTTCATTATTCTTCACAAGTGATTGGTAAGGAAACCTACAAAATATCACTATTGATTTTTTTTTACATGGTATGTTATACTCAGTGGCATGGATGCATTTCTGAACAAATTCAGTATGGTGCTATGGAAAACATACTGAATTTGAGTGTAGGAGACCTGGCTCTACTATTTAAGAAATATGTGAAATAAGATGAGCCCTTAATCTTTCTCAGTCTCACTCTCCTTATCTGAAAAATGAAGGGGTTAGACTAGATGAGTTCTTGGGTCCCTTCTCATTTTAAATCTTTGAATAGATGACTGTTTTCCTTCAGTTATTTAAAATCAGGAAAACCATTTTTCTTCTGAGCTCCCTAGAAAAGCATGCAATGCATTAAATGTCATCATTAAAGGGTTAAATAGCGTTTACACTGAAGTAGTGTGTACTAAGGTTTTCTGGAATGTTTTGAGTTTGTTCTCATTTTATATTGACTGTGGATATCATTGATATTCAAAAGGAAAAAATATTTTCCTCACAATGGAGTATTTAAAATGTAATGTACTATGGATATTGCAAGGGTGAAAAATGTTAAGTACAAGCCATTTAAATTCAGATTCTCTTACTGGAACATATTAAGTAATGTATCATCTGTTAGGGGATCACTTCCTCATATGTTTGTGGATAACATGATTTGGAGAAGCAGGCTTTTATCTGTTACATATCAAGATAACTAAAGTAAGTTTTTAGAATTAAAAAAAATGAAACAATGGCTATTGTTACTTTTTATGAATAGAAATAGAAGAGTGAGCACACAAAATCCCTCACAGATAAAACATGATCATCTTCTAAAGTTTGATTGGTTCTCATTAGATGGATTCTTTTGAGTTGCCTGATAGATTAGAGCTCCACAAGGGTCTGATAATTATTATTGATGGTGATAAGACTGCTAGTGTAAGAATCAGAAAATTGTAAAAAAGCAGAATTTAATTTAGATAACAATAGTGAACATCTATTGAGCGTTCTCTATATGCATATATTACCTGTGGACGAGTGGGGTGAGGGAGGAGTGCTTCTCAGGAAAGGAGCTCTAGATCTGGTCTCACTCAGATTGGATAAGGTCATAAGGGAGTCTGGCCCCTAATAAAGTAGAGTCAACCTTTTCCTGTACCCTCTGACTCATTGTCTCTGTCTCAGGGTTCTGGGGGAGAGTTTGTAGAACAACAACAACAACTCCTCTCCCCCCCAAAATAACTTAGGTATAAACAAACAAACAAACAAATAAATGTGTGTGTATCTCTCTCTCTCTCTCTCTCTCTCTCTCTCTCTCTCTCTCTCTCTCTCATCTGTCTGTTTGTCTATCTATTGTCTGTCTGTCATCTATCTATCTATCTGTCTGTCAGTTTGTCTATTTATCATCTATCTATCCATCCATCTATCTATCTCTCTATCCTCCCTCTCTCTCTCTCTCTCTCTCTCTCTCTCTCTCTCTCTCTCTCTATCTCATGTCTAGGAACTTCTATAAAAGGGATATAACCAGATTCAATCTAAGAAAGGTAATCAACATACAAAATAGATTCAGACGCAAGAGCATGTTTCGTCCATTTTTCATCTATCTATCCATAGTCTATCTCTCTCAGAATAAATGCCTAAAACATAAAATACTCATAAGCTTGAATTCTAAAATGACAACCCATACCAATGATATTCTCCTAAAGGGAAAGCTACTTCATGGGACATTGAATGGATATTTTGCTCTCTCCTCTGAACAATGTTTATGCAACTCTCCAGCCAGGGTATAGCTTGAGTTTTTGAGTTCTTCTGGGTTCAGCATCCTTCTGGCAGTTTCTCCTGGTGGGTTGTGCACCTTCTCTGAGAAGGGGTATAGTCACAAGAAGTATCTCTTTTCTGAATTTCCTATTCAGGAACTCAGAAACTCTCAAACTCATGTGATAGACACCAGTGTGAAATACTTATTTCCCAGAATCGCTATTCAATGACCTCTGTTCAGGGAGGAAATGTAAAGCAGAGAAGGCTACCATGAGCTTCATGCCCCATTTAAATTCATGTAGGTAAGCACATGTTCTTGCTTCTTCTTCCTCCAGTAGGAGCCACCAAAGGAAGAGAGGGGAGGCAAAGGAAGGCAAAGGAAGACCTTCTCTTCTCCCTTCTCTTGAACACAGCTCCATGGTCACAGAGACCTATTAAGGATTGTGGATTTATCTCAAAACACAAGTGCTTCAGTACTGAGGCAAATTGAATGTCCATCTTCATAGAGCCATGGTATATTCTCTATTCAATTTCTCTTGTTACACATATATTCAGATACAGAAAATATATTTTCTTTCCCTGTATGGAGCTATATCTTTGATATGGATGCATTTCAATGAAATATGGTGGCATAGTGGATAGAGAACTCACTTTGTGCTCTGAAATCTCTAGGTTCCAGTCCTGACTCCGAAATACATGGGCTGTGTGACCCTGGATGAGTCACATAACCCATGCTTCAAACAACTACGTATGTTGCAGAACAGTTAATAATATTCATCTGTAAAGTGAGTTTTCTCACTGAGAGTTACTTATGCCATTAAAATTGAAGTTCTAATTTCTCCTTTCCTCCAAAAAAGGACACGTTTGCCCATAAACTTAAGCAACAAAGCCTTATGGTATTCGTTTTTTTTTTTTTTGCTAAATGAAAAATATGAACAATATTTGACATATTTCTCATATGACCATTCCCAATTTTCATTAAGCTCTGTAATTTTTCCTAATTATTTTGGGCACCTGAAGGAGATTAGGAATAGATAGAAGGAAAAAGTTGTTTCTTAGAATGTAATCTCCATATGAACAGAAATTGTTTCATTCTCTGTATTTCAATCCCCAACACTTGCTACAAAATCTGGCACATAGCAGTCCATTAATATATGTTGATTAATTGATTGATTAAGTAGTTGAGGTAGTCTAGGAAAGATATTAAGTAAAAACACATTTATTAAGCTCCCACTACATGATAGGCACTGAGCTAAGCAATGGTAACACAAACACAAAAATGATAGTCCCTACTCTCAAGGAGTTTATAATCTAATGCGGAAAAATAATATACAAAAGAAAGCTGAAAAGTGATGGAGGTGGAGGGGATGGTAGAGGTATGGGTTCAGGCTGGGAAATAGTGGAGAAATTAACTTCAAAAGGAGTTCAAATGCATGGGAAATGAGTAGATATCTGAGTTGTCTCTCTTGTCTTCTCTCCTTAAATAGAGGGTGAGGCTCTTACCCTCAGATCAGAGGGGCAGAAGGTTCTGATGAGATATAAGTATTAAGACTGACTGTATCTTGTCAGATGATGAGATTTCCCAGTGATGAGTTTAGTGGGAACATGATGAAGAAGTCCAAGTCATGCATAATGAATGTAATGCATAGTAAGTTGTGGGTAGATCTACAGTGGAATTTAACCCTTAGCTCCTTAGATGTGTAAGCTGTGTGCTGTTTATGTCGGATACACACACATCCACACGCACCCACAATATCCTCACCCACACCTTATCATTGGATGTCTAAGCATCTAGAGAGGTGGAGGCATTTATAGATATGTCTAGAGCAGTGGTTCTCAACCTTCCTAATGCCACGATCCTTTAATACAGTTCCTCATGTTGTGGTGACCCCCAACCATAAAATTATTTTCATTGCTACTTCATAACTGTAATTTTGCTAGTTATGAATTGTAACGTAAATATCTGATATGCAGGATGTATTTAAATTGAACATAAACCACAAGTTGAGAACCACTGGTCTAGAGTCTTGACTGCCCATCTCCAGGTAACAATGTGAATCCACTCTTGAGGGGAAAAGGAGAAGGGATGGCAAGACTGGTTTCTTTTTTAAGAGAGAGGCAAGGGACTAGAATTACATCTTTCTGTTGCCTTAAATGTTGTTGATCTAGGAGTAAAATTGAACAAAAAGCTACTTCCATGAGCACTATCTCTTAGGCAGGGAGAATACCCTAATGTTGCATCCACTCACCTGCCTTTTCATGTCAAACTTTTCAGGTTACAGAAAAGTCACAGAGATTA
Source organism: Pseudochirops corinnae (assembly GCA_028646515.1). Taxonomy (NCBI): domain Eukaryota; kingdom Metazoa; phylum Chordata; class Mammalia; order Diprotodontia; family Pseudocheiridae; genus Pseudochirops; species Pseudochirops corinnae. The sequence continues at coordinate 7,681,406 of CM053589.1, read as the reverse complement.
AATAGAGAATAAATCTATTTATCAATCCAAATAACAAACAGAAATTAGAGAAGTAATATAGATTAGACTGTACCAAAAAATACACAAGAGTGAATGAACTAGCCTTCTGAGAGTGAGATATACTCAGCCACAAGAGAGGCTCCAATTTCACCCAAAGAGAAATTCTCCAAAGACTCTAGGGAGGCAAGCTGAAACCATAGACATGTTGAAGAGCTAGTTTCCAATACATATCTACAAGAAAGCCTTTTTCCTTCTCCTTTCTAAAGTCAGTTCCAAAGAGGATCTGGAAGCTTGTGGACTATTAGAAACTCATGAAATAGACAGACAGACGTATAGATTAGATAGATGATAGACACATAGATAATTTATGAAGTATTTATTATATGTCAGGCACCGTGATGAGCACTGAAGATAAATATGTAAGTAAGTAAGACACTCTGCCTTTAAGGAACTTACAATTCTAATTGGGAAAAGTAACACATAGGAGGGAGCTGGAGAAGGTATGTTATGTGCATGGCAATATACTTTAGAGATTGTGGCCAGACATGAAGTGCAGCCTTTGTCTGGGGAAAGTTAGGGGAAAAATTTGCCTATTAGACTCTAGGATGAATCTGGGGCAGAGTCCAAAGTTTCTAGTGGGGAGGAAGTGTGGTGATGCCCAGAGTGCAGGTTGGCAAGGGGTGGAGCTATTGGCATAGAATTTTGGCAGATTTTCTCCTGTGTAGATTTTTTTCAGTCTAAAGTCTGAAGATATGAAGTTGAACCATATTTGTGTGGATATGCAGAAAAAGCAACATATTCAATTTAGCAATTACTAAGTACCTACTATATATCTACCACTGTGCAAGGCTCTGGGAATACAAACAGAACCATCCCTACCTTAAAGAAGCTTATATTCTACAGTAATAGAACATGCTTTTTGATTATTATTATTATATTTTTCCCAATTACATGTAAAACAATTTAAAAAACATTTTAAAAAAGTTTTGAGTTCCAAATTCTATCCCTCCTTCCCTGTGTCCCTCCCTTCCCCACCACTGAGATGGTAAATAATCTGATATAGTTTATATGTGTCCATAAATGTAAAATATTTCCATATTAGTCATTTTGGTTTTTTTCACTGTGCAGTGTATTTATTTGCACCGTCCCATCTGAATTTTTTTTTATATTAGTCATTTTGTATAAAAAGATTCAAATAAAAAGAAAGAAAAATAGCCTGCTTCATTCTGCATACTTCAATTTCTCACTCTTTATTTGCTTATCAAGTTATATAACCTCTCTGAAGATCAATTACTACCCCATGAAATACCTGCCTATGAGACTGGAATAAGTTAACATGCCAAGGGTGTATGTATGTATGGTGCAAGATACTGTACAGATATAAGGTCTTATCAGATAGAATCCCTCCTTTATTTCTTTGGTGTGAGTATGGTAGAAAGTGATCTGAAGACACAATTAAATATAATAGTTCAATAGGTCCTCAGATACGTTTTTCTTCCTGTGTCTGGTCACAGAGGCTTGCAGACTTTGCAAGCTGACAAAGCTGAAGGAAGTGGGGAGAGGCTGCTGAATAAGATTTCTCCATTAACCTTATTATGTCTTACTTTGCCTTCAAGATGTTTGATGCTGTCAAATTCATGTTTGATGTTAGCAAAGAAGGTTTGTTTGTTAGTAACATAGTGGTTAAGATGGAAGGTGGGGTAGTGGTGGTAGTGGCAGAACATAGATGGAAAAAGAAGATGTCGAAATGTAGAGTAAAATGAAAAACGAGTGAAATAGTAAGAGTGGAAAAAAGTGCTCAAAGCCTATTAAAAATGAATAGGATGGTATTTCATGAAGATCATCCTTTCAAATGAAATAATCTGATAAAAGATGGGCTGATGATGGGGACCGAGATTCAAAGGAAATAACGTTAACAATGATAATATAGCACTTATTTAATGATAACTGTTTAAGGTTTGCAAAGTGCTTTAAAATATTGTATCATTTAATCATTTCAGGTGAGTACTCTTAATGAGGAAACTGAGACAAGCAGAGGTTAAGTGACTTGGCTAGGCTCACACAGCTAGTAAGTGTCTGAGACTGATTTAGAACTCAGGTCTTCCTTACTCCAGATCCAGCATTCTATGAACTACTCTGTACCAGCCAGAAGAGAAAAATTTGTTAGTGAGATAAAATGTTTAATTTTTTCTCTCGCCCTCTTAGAAATTAGAGTAAAATGGTGACACATAACCATGAATCATGTTCTGTAGTAAATAATTTTTAATGTACTTTAAAACTTCTACAAATAATTCCTCATTTCATTGGTAGGGGTTCTCCTTTCCCAATTCAAATAGCAAACCCCAATACTTTTCATAACTTGCTTTTATGCATTTTTCTGGCTCAAAACATTTATCATCTGGAAACCAATATTCTGCAAATGTTCATTGCCTTAAGGAACTTCTGTTAGTACTCAGATAGGAGACATATGGTTATTCATTTCCTTAAAGACCTAGAATGCTTGCACTTGGTAGGTATTGTACTCACTGACATTGCCATTGGAGTCATGCCCACACCATGATGAAAAGGAAGAATAGAGTGCTAATGGCTTGTAATTAATACATTCATCTGAAAAACCTACAGGGCCTCTTAGTCTTTAAGATTTTTGAGTCATCAATGCCTTGGACTTCAGGTTATGGTTAAAATTGCTTCATTGAATTGTATGAATTAAAACATAATGAGTATCTTAATAGATGAGCTATGCTTTCATATCAAAACGAATTCATTTTGTTATAGGCTTTTATTCCTTTAAAATAACTTCTCAAGATTTGTAAACCAGTAAGTCTTGAGTGACATACATATATACTGCATCCCTTCCATTTCCAGTATCTTACCAACATGGAAATATTACCTTCTTATGATCTCATTGGAACACAGACAGACCCGGTAGTGGTACTGCTGGATAAAAGGGTATGCACGGTTTAGTTGCTGTTTGGATACAGTTCCAAGTAATGGCTGGATTAGTTCAAAATTACAACAACAGTGCATTAGTGCCCCAATTTTCCCACCTCCTCTCCAACATTTACTGTTTTTCTTTTATTTTTTTGGTCATATAAGCCAATCTGATAGGTGTGAGGTACCTGTTTTAATTTGCATTTCTCTGATCAGTAATAATTTAGAGCCCTTTTTGTAATTTCTTCATATGAAAACTGTTCATATCCTTTGATCAATTTATTAATTGGATGATGGCCTGCATTATTATACATTTGGCTCAGTTCTCTATGTATTTGAGAAATGAGGTTTTTATCAGAGACACTTGCACTAAAGATGGCTTACCATTTTTTTGCTTTCCTTCTAATTTTGGTTGCATTGGTTTTGTTTGAGTAAAAGCTTTTTAATTTAATATAACCAAAATTATTTATTTGACATTTTGTAATGCTCTTTTCCAGCTCATTTTATAGATGAAGAAATTGAGGCAAACAGGGTTAAGTGACTCGCTTAGGGTCACACAGCTAATAAGTTTCCAGCTAATAAGAGTCTGGGGCCGGATTTGAATTTAGGACGATTAGATTTCCTGACTCCAGGCTCTGCACTCTATTCACTGCACCACCTAGCTGCCCAGGTTGTTCTTCAGTAGTTTTTTAATCATTTTCTTACTCTCTGTGTCTCCTTTTTGAAGTTTTCTTAGCAAACTTAAGTGGTTTGTCATTTCCTTTTCCAGCTCATTTTACAGATGAGGAAATTGAGGCAAACAGAGTTAAGTGACTTGCCCAAGGTCACACAGCTAATAAGCATCTGAGATCAGATTTGAACTCAGGGTTTTCCTAACCGCACATCCAGTATTCTATTCCTGGACCACCTAGTTGCTCAGGTGGGAAGTTTTTGTAGGAAGATATTTAAATAGTCCAGAAAGGTGATAAGAAAGGAAGGGTTTGTGTTATGATAGTGACAGTTGGACTAGAAAGAGAATTGGATGTTAGAAATACTGACTTAAAAACTCTTGCTAACTGAATAGATATGAAAAGAGAGAAGGAAGATTGAAGGGTAACATCAAGACAACATTCTTGGCAGATGGTGAACTATGGTGCTGCTGAAATGAGAAGGAATTCTGGGGAAAGATATAATCAGTTCTAAAAAGCAATATGAGTAGGTTCAACTAGGCAGTTACCAATGTAATTCATCAGCACATACACACATATGTATGCGTATATGTATGTATGCATATATATTTTGGACAAACTATAAGTAGACCGTGAGTTAGGCACAGATTTGGACAGAAGAAGGAAGGTAAGTTAGATCCCTTTGGATATTACAACATTCTTTTAATGACTCCAGATTTCTTGCTGAAACAAAGGTTTGGCTTTTTAAGATAAATGTTCTTTTGTTGATGTTGTCTGGCTGCAAGTCATAGTTTCTGAAAGTGTTAAGCTGAAGATCTCTCAAAAGACAACAGAAAGATGTATAGCAGAGTGAACAGGCTGCTACAGATTACAAAAATAAATTATATAGAAGTTATATAAATAATATAATAAAATAAATATATAATAAAAAAATAATATGGGACAGACAAGAAGTGAGTGTGAAGGATAACTGTTGTTCTCCATTGTTATCCTCATGGAAGACAAATTAGAGGCCATACCTTGGATGTACCCAATAGGGCAAAATTGTGGGAGACAAGTGTCAGGATAGTTTGTGTTCTATATTGTTGGAGGGAATGTATCTTATCAATGAGATCACAGATCCATTGGAATTTTGGAATGTGTTAGAGTAGTAATGAGTTTTAACAGAAAAATTATTTAGCAAAATCTTAATACTGATATGGTTCTCAGTGTCCATCTTCCATCTTCATGAACCCCAGTATATCTTCATTTTTTTTTTTTACCTATTTTACAGTATTATTATAACAAAGAAAGAACTTTGAAATAATTTAATAATTTAATTAAATTATACTCAACTCATCATTATAAAGTGGAAAGAGCACTGGACTCAGAGTCAGGAGACCTAAGGGTATTATTGTGACTCTGCCACTAACTAGTTGTTAACTTTCAGCATTCTACTTTGGTTCTCTCAACCTCTGTTTCTTCATCTTTGTAATGAAGGGATTATATTAAAAGTCAGAAAATATGGTAAAAAGAAAAATGACTTTAGATATGAACTTGTCCAAACCTGTCATTTAAAATACTACCACTTTTTAGGTCCCTTCCATCCTAAACAATTATGTAATCCTAAAATTTCATTTCTATACAAAATATTTCCAGTTTATGCAAGTGTCACCTATATCTGTCTTATCTCGTCTATTTTAATGTTTAATTTGAATGTGTTTGCATTATGGCTGAAAATTTGAGCATGCATTTTTAACTTTGCATACTCCATGGCTCATCTCTGACTTTAATAGCTCAAGGTCACTTAATGAACAGAATTTCAAGATGATGTTGAGAATAACATTTGTTGGTTCCTATATTTAGCTACTGTATTTATGACGGGGGATAAGAGAAGGAGAATTAAAATGTACTTTAAATGAGGCCAATGTGAAAAAAAAATAACATTATTATAGGGGCATCCTGTGACTGAGAGTATCATTACTGAAGTTATTTAAAGCTGAAGGACTCTTCTGCTAATTGTGGAAGGATTGTTGTCATTGAAAAAACTGTTGGTCAGGTAGAATAAGAGAAAAAGAGATAAGAAGTAGGCAGGGTTGAGATCGTGAGGAAAATATTGAAATGATCCAATCGTCTTTGGTGCCCACTTCCTTGCTTTTGTGTGTCCTCTTCTCTCATTGCAAGATCTCTTTAATTTCCTTCATTCCCAGTGCTTGGGCTTTTCGTGCTATTCAGAGTCTTTTTTCCAAAACTGTTGGGTATACAGTTGTTCTATTCAGTTCCAATCAACAAATGTTTATTGTGAATTTATTTTAATTTTTGAATTATTTCTTTCACAATAAAAATAAACAGAATGCAGGTAGGAAAAATAGAGAAAGGGACATTCTGCCTGTTTCCATTGGTATGCTCCAAATGTGAAGAAAATTCAAGGAAAGTTTTTGGTATGTCAGGTGGACACTCTGTAATGAATTTATGGATAGCAATGAAATAGGGTAAGGAGACATGAATAGATTGGAAGAAAAGCCCTCATCAATGAGATGATAGGTTTATTGGAGTTTTGGAGCAGATGAAACATTTCAAAAAGAGAATATCAGGCATGTAAGCTACCAAATTGCTTTGTGTATATTTGTATGAGTTTTCCACAATTTAACAAAGTAGAATCCACACACTTATATTGTGGTTTAGGTATCCATAGGTTGAGTAACAAGATTCATTTGTTAAATGCATACACAGACCAACTCTGCCAATACAGGTTTCCACTTCAAAGACAGGAATATTTTAACTGATCTAGGTTATATGAATTAAAATAAAAAAAAATACATGCATGATGAGTTCAATAGGATTTTAACAATTCACAATGGAACCAATTTATTTAAAGCTCTCATTTATGTAAATTTGTCACATAATTAATTATTAAAACTATCTTTGCTTAAAATATTTTTATTATATGTAAACACACACACACACATATATATATACACATATGTATGTAAATATACATGTATTACACATACATAAATCCTAGGAATTTGCCTGAGACATTAGAAGTTTAAATGGTTGGCAGTAAGTATCAGAGACATGATTTAAACCCAGTTATTCCTGATTAGTACTCTATGCACTAATTAATAGTAATATTTAGTATTTACTAGCACTTCCACAGTTCTCTATCTTTACAAATGGGTGTCAGTTAGTCGGCATAGTGAATAGAGTGACTAATCTTGGAGATGGCAAGACCTGAGCTTAAATTGGGCCTCAGGTATTTATTAGCTGTCTGACCCTGGGCAAGTCTCTTGATGCTGTTGCTGGTGGTGGTGATGACTCCAAGACTTATTTTTTTAAGAAGATCAGGGAGTTGTGGCTCTGTTATTATTATGGAGTTCTGCACACAGTCTCCTTTTGTAACTGGTATCTTATCATCCCACTATCCATCCTCTTTGACTTATCAGTTCAGTGATAATCATAAAATTTAATCTCAGAGGAGTGTATAACGTGATCTAGATATGGAAATGTGACAGTTTACAATTGAATACTTCCAACAGAGTGCATATATTGAAGTTAAGTGACATTTTATCTTTGTTCCTCTGTTAATGACCCTGACCTTTAGAAAGAGTTCATAATAGAAAACAACCTGTTCAGTGATAGCCATGCCCTTATGGACTAGACTTCCCCCATGGCACAGCTCTGATTTTCTCAAGTTGACCTCAGCAGAGAAAAAGTATATAATATTAGAGGAAAACGAATACATTATTGATGCATTTGAGGTGTGGACATACTATTGGGGGAGACCACGGTACCCTATTGTTGTTCACGTTGACCCTAGGAATTTAGAGAACTCTGTTCATTAATTTGATCCATGTCAAATTCACTGGATGATATTTAATAAGCAAAACAAAACAGATATCGCACTATCACATCCTTCATTTTGCAATAATGCAAATAGCAGACAGATGCACTTTAACAGAAACTAGAATCTGGATACCAAGTGAATCAGTTACTTCAATCAAGTCAATAAGGACCTCCTATGTGCCAGGCACTATGTCGTAATGCCAGGCAAAGGCAACTTCCAAGGTTTGGATTATCAGTATAGTAAACCCCATTTATTCAGACATTCCACCCCTCCAGGATCCTGGCCTTACAATCTCAATCTAAATGGCCATGGATCCTGGAACAAATAGAGGCACCGTGCTTTGTAATCCTGCCAACTATGCCATAATGTAATGCCAGAAAGGCAACTTCCAAGGTTTGGATTACTGGCATAGTAAACCTCACTTATTCAGACATATGTTAAGCCCTGGGGATACAAAGAAAGTTGAAGATAGTCCCCACTTTCAAGGAGCTCACAGTCTAATGAGGAGTCATGGAAGATACTCATGCAGAACATACTAATTTTAATTTATACAGCGCTTTGACGTTTACAAAGCATTTTGTTTATTATCTCACTTGATCCCAGAAACAACCGTGTGAGGTAGGCAGTGCTCAAGTATCATTATCCCCATTTTCCAGATGGGGAAATTGAGATTCATGTAGGTTTATAAGCAGTAGAGCCAGGGTTTGGTTCAGTTCAACACTAGATCTCATTTACCAGCAGTAGTTGTGGAATACCTGTGTTCAGACTCCCTTGTCCAAATTCCAAACTGGCACAAATCAATACCTTGATTTCTGCACTCTTCTACCTCCACTCATATTTACACATGTTCCCTGGAGAGATCTAATGGACAGTGCTCCTCCTCACCTTGACTGCTAGAATTTCAGCTGCTATTTGGGCTTCGTTGAAAGCTTAGATGCTGTTACTCTGCAGCTTTGTTTGCCACTTGTTAGGACATATATGTGGATAAAGTGCAAACCTGTGAGGTTTGTGCCCAGACCCAGGGCTCCATGGGGAAATTGGCAAGATTGTTAGAAGCTGCATTGACTCTCCATCATTCTAGAGGGGTGAGGATGCTGGATTTGTTTTTCACAAAGTGACCCCCATCACAAAGATATGATGCCATCTTGGTAGTGTTCACACTTTGAACAAAATGGGTGATGTTCTTTTCTGTGCTTATGTTCCAAAAGGGAGGCCTCATCTTCCCTCCTTCAATTACTTTTTAGGTTCCATGATCTCTCCTATTTCTTCATTTCTTCAATTAATGTCAGTTTTTTTCACAACATTACAGATGAAAATTCACATATGCCTATTATATCATTTCACATATAACTAGTCCAACAGATTCTCACTACAAATAGGAAGGCAAGGCAGTTGATTTTCTGGGTAGGAAGGCAGCAACTGCTGTCAGTCCCCCTAATGAGAGCTCTCCTCTCTCTACCCTGAGGGTATCTGTAGATAGAGGACAACAGAAGGGGGAGACTAGTCTTCTAGGCTTGTATATTGTATTGTGTTGATGCAGCATTGTATTTTGTAATGAAAGGGAGTAAGAGACAAATAAGACCTCTCTGTGGCTGCTTTTCAACTCTGGGGAGTCTGGTTAACTGGGCAGTTTTCTCTGAGAACCTATGTTGTTGCCCGCTTTGTACATGTCCCTGGGGAAAATATTGCCTCCTGAGTCATTTAAGCTGCTTAAGATCTTAAACACATAACAGAGCAAAGGACTGGGCAGTGATGCCTGTGTCACCAGGTCAGTGACAGCTGCATTCTCAACAATACCTTCTGAGCCCTTTCCTGTGCTTTAGGGGCCGACTGTGTCAAAGGTTGCTGGATCCTGGCAGGCAAGGATCTGAAGAGAGTACACTAAATGAATGTTTCAACACTATGTCAGATTCTGTACATTAAGAGCATCATGGGGTAATGAAAAAGAGTGGTATTTGGAGCCAGAAGCCATAGGTTCAAATTTCAGCTCTGCTACTAATGCTCTCTGTAAACTTAGCCTAGTTGTTTCATTTTCCTGGGCCTGTTTTTTCACGCTTAAAATTATAAGATTGAAAGAGATCAGCGATTCTTTACTTTTTTTGGCATGGTCTAGTGAAACCTATAGACCTCTTCTCAGAATAATGTTTTTAAATGTATAAATTAAAATACACAGAATTACAAAGGAAATAATATTTTATTGATGTAGCTATCAAATTAAAAAAAAATATGGACTCCCTGATATTTGTCCATGAACCCTAGTGGTAGAAGGGCTCATGAACCCCAGGTTAAGAATTCCCGGAACAGATTATTGTAAGTCCTTCCAACCCTAAATCCTATGTTCCTGTATCACTAAGCTCTCTCTGCTGCCATGGTAGAACTCTGCCCACAGAACTCATTTTACTTGATCCAAAATGCCCTTTCCCACAAACTAACATCCTTATCTCAACTCATACTTGCACTCCCACTTTACACTCTTGTTATACTCACAAGAAATGAGGGAAGATACAGAGTACTCAGGACTACTTGTAACATAAGGTAGAGGCTGTTAAGCTACTTATCCCTAGGAAGCTGATGGGCATCACACCCCTTGAATCAATCAATAATATTTATTAAATATTTATTGAGCTCCAACTAATTACATATGGATAAGAGTGTTATGTAGCTCAGGGCACCCGGGACTCTGAAAAATGATTGATGGAGTCTGAAAAATGAGGGATTCAGGGACCTTTCAAAGACCCCAATACAGGAGAAGGTCATCTGGAATGAATTTTTGACTCAAGCATTCTTTAAGTCAAGGTGGCAAATATTTATTGTTGTGTTTTTCAGCTGGCAAGAATCCTTAGGGAACCTGCAACCTTAGAGGAGTACAGTTAAAGTTTATATAGGATAAACTATAGTAAAACATGTGCCAAATATGCTAACTAGGTGATTCGGGGTGGGATTAAGGAGTGGTTAAGGAGTGGTCAGCTCTTAAAGAAGCATACACTTTTTGTATCTACTGCACAGATATTTTATCCAGAATTCCCTGGGAAATAGCCCAAGGGTGGGTTACATGGACATGTGGTTTTAGGCCTGCAATGTCACTAAGTCAACTAGAAGTCAGAGCTGACTGAGAAATACCCAGGCTGCCCCCATCAATGTCTTGTTGGACAAGATGAATGTAAGGTAGTTATACATATATGTAAGTCTAGGATGCATATGATAGGTCAGTGAGTAGAAAATATCATTATGACCCAGTACACAGCCAGTTCAGTCAGTACACACCTGGTTCAAACTAATAAATTCTATAGGTGCAACTGGTTGCTGTATCAGGAAGAGAGAAGTATTTTGCTAGTACCCACTCATTAGAAATTGCTAGGCATAGTGTCCTTGGGCTGGGGAGAAACTGCATGAGACAGTGTTTTGAGGCTAGGGATAAATGTGATTTTGGAACTGGGGTCTAAGCACAGGCATCCAAGCATCCCATCAGTGATAAGGGCATGCCAAGTACCTAATAAACTGATCAGGCTATGAGTTAGAGGAAGCAACATGGAAACTCATCCATAAACTGCATGCATGCCCTAGGTTAGGTCAAATGTTTTCTCACAGATATTCCACGAAACTACTTGAGCTTTAGGGAGATGTTATAAGAAGTGGGATGTGCCTATATCCTAGAACTCACCCTCTTTAAATAGCAGTGATGCATAAGAAAATTGATACTTTACCTTGCTAACTGAATTTTTGTCTCAAGATAGTCTTTTATGTGCACGCTCTTAAAACACCTTTCAGAGTTAGCCATATATTTCTATACTTGCTCAATAAAGAAAATGAAAGTATTATTAATTTCAGAAACAACTTGCATGCCCTTTTGAACTCATACCTTTAAATTTGATTCAGCATTTATTCATTCCCTATTATGTGCTATCATAAGACACTATCCTAGGAGTAGGGGATAGAAAGACTCAAATGAAACAAAACAGTGCATTCATGCTCTATTGGGAACGTGGTGGAGTACTATATGAAAAAGATTAATTATAGCTCAAGAAAAATCGTGGAGACTGAGAACGTTGACTTACTGGAGTGGATGTAGGAAGAATTAGGGAGAGATGATCCCTAAAGGAAAGCAAGGATCCTAGAAAACAGAAATGAAGAGGGAATGCATTTCAAACATGGAGAATGGGTTGTGTCAATGTGCAGAGGAAAGGGTTGATTTCAGGAAACAGCAAATAACAGGTCAGTTTCTCTGCTGTATGGAATTTGTGGTTTCCTTTACGTCTCAAATAACACCCCACATTCTACAGGAAGCCTCCCATAGCTCTTCTTAATTTTGGTGCCTTCCCTATGTTACTTATTCCTTACGTGTCCCGTAACTATGTATCCTTTGTATCTTGCTTCTTTGTATGTTTTTGTCTGCATGTTGTCTCCTCCATTAGACTGTGAGCTCCTTGAGGGCAGGGACTGTCTCTTGCCTCTTTTTTGTATCCCTAGTACTTAATACATTCCCTGGCACATAGTAGGTGATAAATATGTATTAAGTTGAACTGTGAAAGGGAATAGCATGAAATCTGGCTGGAAAGGCTATGATTGAAGAAGACCTGGATTTGAACCTTGACCCAGAAGTTTGGGAACTGTGTGGTCTTGAGCAAAACATTTTTTTTTTATGGGCCACATTTTCTACATCTGTCAAATGAGGACAATAATGCTTGGATTATCTTTAAGATCCAATGAGGTCATTTACATTAAGCATTTTCTAAACCTTCACATGCTATAGAAATTTCAGTTATAACTATTCAATGACTGGCTCCAAAGTTTTCATTTTATCCTCTGGGCAAAGGAGAGCCACTCTTCTATTTAAATAGGAGAGTGATAAAGTCAGACTTACGTCTTTTAAAACTGGATAGAGAAGATATGTTATCTGGTTAAGAGGCTATTTTATTCTTTTGTAAACACATCTAGAATTGGGAAAATTGTCACAAAGCTATCAATCGGACATTTTGAAGCATTCCTGAGTCCACAAGATTAGGGCATGTTATTATTATTATTATTATTATTATTATTATTATTGTTTCAAACTTATAAATTTTGAGAGTTTAATTCTAGATAATTTCAATTAATCAAATAATAAATATTTATTAAGGACCTACAATGTGGCAGGCACTGTATCATAGTATTTAACGTGGAATAGAATATTATCCTGTGACATTCGCTATAAATAAGCAATTGCTTGATTCAGTTCATAGAAGATTTATAGTTAAAAATATTACCCATGCTAATGGAGGTAATTGATTCTATATGCATGATGTAATTGACTAAATTGATGAGACCCCCAAATGACACTGGACGGTTAAATTTGTGTGTGTATGTGTGTACATGCACGTGTGTGTGTGTGTGTGTGTGTGTGTGTGTGTGTAAAATCTGGAACATTTAGAAAGGTTTGTGAGGGAAACTTGATTGTGTCATCTGTAGAGGTGATAACAAAAGCAAGCTTTTTGCAAGCTTAGAAATATCTTTAATGACCTTTCAACTGTTCTAAAATAAAAAAAGAGATGCAAATAATGGGAGTCTTAGGTACAGAGGAGGTGTTGACCACTTCTCAGTGTTATTATTATAATATCATTGTTATCACAGCTATATAATGGAGACTCCTTAATTGGGTTACCTCCAGGGGTGATGCATATTGTAAAGCAACACTTTTTATAAAAGGATTACACTAAACTAGTCCTCAGATGCTTAGCTAATATCTATCTCTGTTGTCCTTGGGGAAGATAGGATTCTCCTGAACAGCTTCAAAATTCTCCTTAGTTTTAGTGCAAAGATGAGAGCTATCTGATCCCCATAGAACACATAAGGCTCAAATTTCTTAATGAATCAGTCATTGAATCATATCGTAAACTGGTTGTGAACAATTCCTAGATATACCTACTGACTCATTCAGAGGCATAAACTAGATGCCAAAACTTTTAAAGTAATTTGGAAGTGAAATGCTTTGAGATGACAGTATTGAATTGGTTGAAAATGACTCCGTCAAGCCTTGTGGGGCTTGGATAGCAGGCCAGATGAGTGGTAGAGCATCTAGAGAAAAGTCCTTGAAAGGGAATTGCTTATGAGAGAGGAGGGTGAAGAGAGAGAACCTGTGGTCTCCCTCCCTATCCCACTCCCTAAAGGAAAGTCTTGTGACCTTAAAAAAGTCAATCAACAAGCATTTGTTAAATACCTTCTGTGTGTCAGTCATTGTGCTAAGTCCTGAGGAAACAAAGTAAAAATAAAACACCTTTTCCCTCCCCCAAACCAACAGCCAAAAAATTGCTCGTTGCTATCAGGGAGCTCATAGTCTAATGGGGAGACCGCATGTAAACTATGTACAGACAAGATATATAGTGTGCCCCAAAGGTCTTACTGCCATTTTATGCTTTAATACCTTTTAGCTTTAATAGTTTAATACTTTGCTAAGACCTCTGGGTACACATATTCCATTGCATCCTGGGCCATCTCCAGTCATCCTGATGAACATCTGGTCATGGGATCCAGATGGCTCTGGAGGAGAAAGTGAGGCTGGTGACCTTGCACAGCCCTGCCTCACTCAAATCAAAGTCAACTGCAAGTCATGTCATCGTTTCCCTAACTCCATGGTCCTCTTCAAAAATGAAGGACAAACACAACAACAACAAGGACAACAACCACCTCCTGTGCACAGGATATACTGTAGTTAATCTCAGAGGGAAGGCATTGAGATGTAAGAAGACTGGAAAAAAAATTCTTGCAGAAGATGAAATTTTAGTTGAAACTTGAAGGAAGCCAGGAAAGCCAATGGATATAGAAGAGGAAGAAGAGAATTACAGTGGTGAAGAGGAGGCCAGTGTCACTGGATCACAGTATATGTGGGAGAATGAGAAAAGTGCAAGAAGACTGGAAAGATGGGAAGATGCAAGATGATGAAGGATTTTAAAAGTCAAACAGGACTTTGTATTTGATTCTGGAGATGAAGGGCAGCCACTCAGGTTGATTGAATAGGAGGAGGAAGTAATGCTTTTAGGAAGGTCACTTTGACAACTGAGCAGCATTGGAATGGGGAGAGACTTGAGGCAGGAAAACCAAGAGCACCCACAAGAGATGTGAGTCCAATGAAGGGTTGTACCATAGTGCTAGCAGTGTCAGAAAAAGAGAAAAGGGGCATGTAAGAGACATGTTACTGAAAGACTTGACAAATGATGAATGAGAGACTGTAAAGACTTGAATATGACAGCTGGGTTGCAACCCTGGGTAGCTAGGAGGGTGGTAGTACCCTCAACAGTAATAGAGAAGTTAGGAGGAGGAGAAAATTTGGGAGGAAAGATGATGAGTTTTCAGTTTCAGATGTGTGACATTTAAGATATTGATGGGGTATCCAATTTGAGATATTCACTAGGCAATTGAAGATGCAAGTCTGGAGGTCAGCAAAGATGTTAAGACTGGACAAGTAGAAAAATAAAAGATCAGGAGGTTTGAACTTCTTGTCAGGGTCCTCCTACCAGTGTCCCCAGACCATAGGGTTATAGATTTAGAACTAGAAAGAATCTTAGAGTCCATAAAGTTCACCCCTCTCCTTGTCCTCTTATTTTCTTTTTAAAATTTTATTCATTTTATTTTTCATTTATGAAATAAAAGAAGCATTTCCATAATATAGTAGAATAAAAAAGATGATCACACATGAAATTGCCATTCTATTATGTACAGCTTGCTAATTCTTTTAAATATTTAATAAAGTTGCCATGTAAATTTTTTTCTGTTTTATCTTCTCTCCTCCTACTCTAGAGATGGCTACCATTAGACACAAACGTGTGTGTGTGTGTGTCTGTACACACATACCACATTCTATACATATTTTGATTTATCAGCTCTTTCTCTGGATGCAGATAGCATCTTCCTTCATATGTCCTTTGTGCTTAATTTTACACACAAGGAAACTGAAGACTGAAAGGGTTTTATTGTCTTGCAAAGAGTCCATATAGGTAGTAAATGAGGAAAGATTCAAATTCAGGTTTTTCCTGAGTTGGCACTTTATCAAATGCCATAGCAGTGACTGGCAGGAATTAAGTTCAAAATAAACACTCTGAGGATAGGCAGTTTCGAGGCTCTAAAGGAATCCATTTAGGAAGTGTGAGGGTACTCTTGTGTGAGAGTACTCTTGTGCTGTGTCGACTCTCTAAGCTTGAGCCCACTTTCACTCGGAGTCTGTGTGTGCTCACTGGAGAGTGTATCCCCTGCTTTGTTCTCATAGTTGTTTAGGAGACACCCCCAATTCAATGCTAATGAAATCTAGCTGGTTAATTAATTTAAATTAATAGTTAATGGAAAGCAAACTGGTAGAGTTAGTGAGCAAAAGTACCCAAAAATCGCCCCAAGTCCCTCAGGGTTCGCCTTTGAATCTGTAGAAGTTACTTCCTGTGAACCCAGCCCACCGGTGCCAGTAGGAGTTACACGAGTGAGTACAGAGGCTGCACTATATTAGCAAATTTACTCCTAGTTTATTTGTTTTTTATAGATGTTTTCAGTTCTACATTTTCTTTTTAATTTAATGAGAGTAAATTAAATGATGGATTGTGTAATATTAATGGAAAATTGTCCTTTGTTCTTGTGGCTTATAGCTGTGGGAAGACTAAATTAGTAATGAGGACAAATTTAAACACATTCTGTGATACTGAGCCACTCATCTCAACATCAGCTAAATGATTTAGCAGTTTTTAAATTTAAGTGAGTCTTCATTATACTTTTAATAGGATAATGTTTCATAATCAATTCAGTTCAATTTAATACACATTTTAATACACAATTTAATAGACATTTAATACATGTCCCTACTATGTACTGAGCCCTGTGCTAGCTACCAGGGATGCCAAAATGGAAACATATCCTCAAGGATTTTACTTTTTAATAAAAGATTCATTTTTCTGCCTGTTAATTGAACAGACAGAATAGGAATTCTCTTGGATTGGTTTCCTACTTGAGATAAGATTGAATAGGTTGTAAGTAACTTCAAGAAGACCCAAGTTCAAACACAGCCTCAGACATTTACAAGCTATATGCTTTTGGGCAAGTTAATCTTTGTCTGCCTCAGCTTCCTCATGTGTAAAATGAGCATAATAATTGTACCTATCTCCTTCCCATGGTTGTAGAAAGGATGAGAAAATATTGGCAAAATTCTTAGCAAACCTTAAAACTCTATTTTTAATGACGGCTATTACTTTGGTTCTAATGACGCAAGTTTAGGTATTGGTAGCATTTTAACTGTGCTAGGAAAAGAGTAGGGTTAACAGTGATGTTTGCTGGAGGGTATAATTTTCAGCTCAGCCATATCCCTCTTTTCAGTATAGCTACTTCTTATCAGTTGCATAATCACTCAAAATCACATTGGGAAGACCACATGATACTATCCATAACTGAATAAGAATCCCCTTTTCACCACATATTCAACACTAGTCTGAAGACTTTTGCTTGAAAACTTCCACTCTAGGGAAACCCATTCCTTCCCGTGGCAAATCAGTCCCTCATTTGGTTAGCTATAACTGTTAGGAAATGTTTCTTAAGACCAAGGTTAAATCTGAACTTTTGACTTCTGTGCTATTGTTCCACATATAAAACATACGGAACAATTCCAATGCCTCTTCCATGAGACAGCCCTTCAAATATGTCATTTCAACATCAATGCTTGCTAAACACTTGAATATCCAGTTCTTACCTCTCTCCTTGCCCCCCTCCTCACATGATTTCTCTTTTCCAGGCTGTTAATCATTCCTGTTTCTTTCGACTGATCTCCACATGGTGGGATCGTTAGTCCTTTACTATACTAGCTGCCCTCCTCTGTGTGCTCTCCAGCTTGTCAATGGTCTGACTAAAATGTAGTGCCCACAACTGAATGTAGTCCTCCACATCTGGTCTGACAAGGGAAGATCACAAAGAAGGTATTACCTCCTTGGCCTGGGACACTGTGTCTCCCTTAGTGCAGCCCAATACACATAGATGCTTAAGTGCCATACCAGACTGCTGACTAATACTGGGCTCATGTTGCCCTAAAACCACCCAATCTTTTTCAGAAATTCAGAAATAAAACAAACAAAAAACCCTTCTGTCTGGAAATATCTCCTCTATGTTGCCTTTATGGCATCACAATTTTCAACTCAAGTGTAAGACATTTATCCTCATAAAATTTCATTTTATTAATTGCATCTCTTTATTCTAGTCTTTCTCTTCTAGTCCTTTTGTATCCTGGCATAGGATTCGCATCTATGATTTTACTTGTCATTGACATTCATTCATTTTTACTTAAGTAAAAACTTTATTTATATTTTACTTAAGTCAATGTCATTAAGCCATTGAGAAAAAGAGGCCAAAAATAGTTCCCCTAAGATGACCTCCATTGTGTTTCCCTTTCCAACAGTGCTATTGTTCTCTCTTGGCACAATATAAAATAATGAAAATAGTCCATTTAGAGGACAAGCTTCATAGGAAATACGAAAAAGAAATGTCTGGAATTCACCTAGATGAGTTCTACACCCTTCCTAGAGAATATTTTAATGGCATTTCTTCTGGTCTATTCAGTTTTTTCATTTATGTAGACCTCAGTGCCAGGAAGTGGGAAATGAGAATAATAATAGTAATAATTAATAATAATAATAATTTATATAATACTTTAAAGTTTGCAAAACATTTTATACATGCTAACTCACTTGAGTGCCCAGTAACCCTGTGAGGTAGGTATTGTGATTATTCCTATATTATAGATGAAGAAATAGAATTGGAGAAAGATTATGTGACTTGACTGGCATAACACGTCCAGTAAGTATCTGAAGCAGAATTTGAACTCAGTTTAGCTGACTCCAAGGGGTAACTAGGTGGTATAGTAGATAGAGTACCTAGAATCACAAAGATCTGAATTCAAATCTAACCTCAGACACTTACCAGCTGTGTGACCCTGGGCAAGTCACTTAACCCGTAATTATTTCAGCTATTCATCCATAAAATAGGACACACTGGAGAAGGAAATGGCAAACTACTCCAGTATCTTTGCCAAGAAAACCTAGAGTTGGACATAACTGAATGACTAAACAATGATAACTATCTGACTCTAAGTCCTATACTCAATACACTGTATCATCTGGTTGTCTTAAATCAGTATCAAATTTTAGTTAAGATCTCTGACCCTTTTGAAACTGTTTGTTTTTTTTTTTTTTGGAAAAAAAATCTTGTTTTTCCTTTGCCAACAAACATCTGCTGTGCCTACTAATGCACAAAACACTAATTTATTATTAAAAATATCCCTATTTTAGAATGCCTCTTTTATTTTTCAGGTTCTTTACTTCATGGCAAGTTAAAGTTGCATTATGTGTCTGTTATAATATAAATGGATCTTGACTTTCAAGGTGAGTCAATGCATCGTGTGAATCTTCACCAGGTTTTTAGAAGTCATCCTATCATTTCTTTCTTTTCAGGGGATCAGCAGCCTCTTCAGTTCTTTAAAAGTGGTGCGTCTTTTACGCCTGGGCCGCGTTGCCAGGAAGCTGGATCATTACTTGGAATACGGCGCTGCGGTGTTGGTGCTCCTGGTCTGTGTGTTTGGGCTGGTTGCTCACTGGCTGGCCTGCATTTGGTACAGCATTGGGGACTACGAAGTCATTGATGAAGTCACGAATCGCATCCAAAACGACAGCTGGCTTTATCAGTTGGCCATGAGTATTGGGACGCCTTATCAGTACAATACCAGTACAGGGGCATGGGAAGGAGGACCCAGCAAGGACTCCTTGTATGTATCCTCACTCTACTTTACCATGACAAGCCTTACTACGATAGGATTTGGAAACATAGCTCCAACCACTGATGTGGAGAAGATGTTTTCAGTGGCCATGATGATGGTTGGCTGTAAGTAGTTTTATTTTCTTTTGTTAAGACCCTTCATCACAGTTCGGGAAATATTAAAATAAAGCCACTCAGGCTTTTTAAGGAATTTTAAGACTTTGGTCTGTTGTAATCATTACTTTGTACTATTGTACTAGAAAAGTTGTTTTTGCTACTTTTATTCTCTATATAGATAACTTCTACACACAGAGAAGCACAAAGGCAGAGTCACCATGACTGGGATTCAATTCCTCCCTCTGCCACATACTGTGTGCTCCTGGGTAAGTCGCTTGACTTCTCAGTTTCCCCAGACAACTCTGTAAAACTATAAGATATAGGACAGTTGCTTAGCAACATTGGCAGAGGGAGTTTCCTTATTGGTATTTTTCTATACCAGTAAAATTCCAGGTCTGATAAAATATTCCAGTATACATACATATAAATACATATGCAAATATATTGAAAATTGCTTTTAAAATACAGTATAGAGGTAGATATGTGGTAAATATCTAACAATTACATAATTGAATGTAATGCTGTTATCATTTCCAGTGACTTAGATGAAGAAAGGTATAGATGGTGTGTGTGCTCACCAAATTTGCAGATGGTGTAAGACTGGAAGAGAAAATGAATTCATTGATTGACAGAATCAAGATTCAGAAATGCAGGACAGTGAAGCTCACAAGATAAATTTAATAGCAATAAATGTAGTCCTGTAGCAGTATTCAAATAATCAACTATGCAAGTAAAGAATTGAGTGTGATGGGTAGGGTACGTCTAGAAAGAAATTCATCTATAACATATTGGTTCTAAGCAGACAGTGAGTTCGGATGATGTAATATTTTGATGGTGGTGAATCAAGGAACTCATGCAAGACTGGAATGAAATAATAGAGGCATACTGTGTAGTGATAGTGACATATAGATTCAAATTGGGCCGTCCTGTCCTGTTTTGAGAACCGTAATTTAGAATGGGCAAGCTTGAAGCATTTGCAGAAGATGGTGGCTGGTAGAGTAAGATGACTCCCTAACTATGTCATTTAAGGATTAGTTGGAAGAACCAGGGATATTTAGAAAAAATTGTGAAATAAAGAATCTAAGAATCTTCAAATATTTGAAAGTTTTTCATGTGGAAAGGCATTCAATTTATTCTTGACTCTAGAGGGTATAGTTAATAGGTGAAAGTTACAGGAAAACAGATTTTTAGCTTAAAATAAGGAAGAAAATATTAAGCTGTCCCCAGTGTTAGTGGCTTTCTGAGTTTCTTTGGAATCATTTAAAATAATTATGTCAAGTGGTTTGTTGGCCAAATGTTACCCACAGAACTTCCATTTGTGGCCCAGATCAGATATAATCAATGTAATTGGGAAATATTTAATAAAATAAGTAAATATATGAAAAAACCTATAAATAATTTAATTCAAAACGAAATCAATATGAAACCCACAGGGACCCTTACATACAGATAAATGGCCTCCATTTCTGTTTGAATTTGACACCACAGGATTAAAGAAATGTAGTATAGAGAAAGGAATCTTAGACTTGCAGTCAAAGGAAACCTGGGTTTGAGTCTAATCTCTGACATTACTAATTGTATGATTAAACCTCATTAATTCTGTTATTTTGATCTGTAAAATGGGCAATATGACACTCTTAATACCTGACAATATTGTATTTTGTGAACATTTAAACATAATCAGTGCGTTGGCAAACGTTTATTAAACGCTGTCTTTGTAATAGAGCCACTGTGCTGTATTGTGGGGATTCAAAAAACAAAAGCCAAAGAAGTGTCTGTCCTCAAGAGCATCACCACGGAGCCAGGGGAACAACATACACACATCTCGGTATAGACCAAAGAGATACAATGTCATTTTTTTTGAGGAAGATCCCAGTTGTTGGGTGGTGGTGGGAGGAGGTGACCAGGATAGGCACTGGGGGTTAAAAGCCTTGAGGGTAACCAGGAATTTTGAGGGCTAGAAATAAGGATAGAGTGTATTCTAGGCACGAAGGAACAGAAACACCATTACAAGTGGCAGCATGAGAAGCACAAATAAGCCCACTTTGTCTGGATCACAGTGTGTGTGGGGAGGTGCTATGTTCAATAAGACTGAAAAGGTACTGTAGTTTGGGGCCAGGTCATGAAGGTCTTTACATGCTAAA
This sequence comes from Pseudochirops corinnae, assembly GCA_028646515.1. Classification (NCBI taxonomy): domain Eukaryota; kingdom Metazoa; phylum Chordata; class Mammalia; order Diprotodontia; family Pseudocheiridae; genus Pseudochirops; species Pseudochirops corinnae. The sequence continues at coordinate 7,659,975 of CM053589.1, read as the reverse complement.
CAGAGGAGTTATATTTGATTAGGGAGGCAAGAGGGAGCCAATGGAATTTATTAAGTACGGTAATATGTTCAGATTAGGAAAATCAATTTGGCAACTACAGAGGTGCTTTTGGAGAGGTAAAGTGCTTACGGGCAGGAGATGAATTAAGAGGCTGTGGAAATAGTCCAGGTAACAGATGGTGAGGGCCAGAGCTAGGGCAATGACTGTGTGAGTAGAGAGAAGGGGACCGAGATAAGGAGTGTATGTACCTCCTACCTTAGTTTGGTGACTTGACTTATGGAGATAAGCTACTGTTGATTTACAATGAGATTGGACAGTCATTTTGTCAGGGATATTGTAGAGAGCAGTCATGATTTGACAAAAAAAAAAAAGATGAAACATATGCTTACATTTTAGTTTATTTGGACTGGAATATGATTAGACTTTTGTAAAAATCATAATATTTTGTGATCAGTGATAATGATGATATCCTCATTGATAGTAAAATAGAGGTCTTTTTTTCGACTAACTTCCTGATTTTTTTTTTCTTTTTGGAGGGGGGAAGGCAGGGCAGTTGAGGTTAAGTGACTTGCCCAAGGTCACATGGCTAGTAAGTGTTAAGTGTCTGAGGCTGGATTTGAACTCAGATCCTCCTAACTCCAGGGTTGGTGCTCTATTCACTGTGCCGCCTAGCCTCACCACCTGTGTAACACTAGATAAACAAAGAGTTACCAATAAAAACCTTATGGGCACAGAGTTCCCTTTCAAATATTTGAAACCCTGTCATACAAAAGAAAGTTTGGCCTTGTTCTGCTTGGTTTAAAGGACAGAGTAGAAATAAGATCAGTAGACACTGTTAAGAGGCAATTTTGGATCCATATAAAGAGGGAAAAACAACTTAAAAATAACTAGAAATGTACGAAAGTAGAATGTTTGCTTCCTCAGGAGGTCATAGGATCATAGATTTACACTTGGGATGGACCTGAGAGGTCTTCCTGTCTAAATCCCCTCATTTTAAAGATGAAACATTGAGACACAGAGGAGTTAAGAGATTTATCTATGAACACTAAGTTATTAATTGTCTGAGACAGGATTTGAACTCAGGTCTTCCTGATTTTAGTTCCATATGTACTTAGCTATTTAACTGGATCTAAGAAGGTTAGACTACCATTTATGAGGGATATTTTTGAGGGGATTCCAGTATAGATGCAGATTGAACTAGATGACTTCTCATTTCCCATCCTATGATTTGTGGAAATAGAGACTGTTTGATTATTTAATCTTTAACAAAGAAGAACTATTTTACTTTTTAGCAGTGAGTAGCTAGCAATAATGGTAAGGAAATACTTAATTTTGCTGAATATTGTACTTTTATCATGAATAGACTATATGTATATATATATATATATACACATATACATACATACACATATACATGAATATCTATTGATATCTATCTACTTTATCTACTTCTTATCTAAATTCATAGGAATTTAAGGTTGGGATGAACCTTCAAGTTCACCGTGTCCAGTCTTCATTTTGCAGATGAAATTGGAACCTTTAAGTGTGAATGACTTTGTGTAGGTCACTTAACTAAGAAATAATAGAGTTGTATTGTACTTGAAACTAACTTTTGCTTCCAAGTCTAATGTTTTTACAACACAGCATACTTCCTCTTCCTCTCTTTCTCTCTTTGCTCAGCAGCTCTAAATCAAATAGTCTTAATATGAAATTCCAAATGTATGGCCCTGATTTCATATAAAGGATGGAATTTCTGTGTGATCTTTTGGCCACTAAACTAGAAGGATATTGAGTAATCAAAGGTGGCATAATTGGGATTTGCTTGCATAATGGTCCAGCATATAAATATCCTTTGAGGAAAGCAATTTAAAAAAATGAATTGCCTGACAGTTGTGAAAAAGAACTTCCTTTTCCCTTTAGATAAATATCCATATAACCTCTTTGTTGATTTATTTGGCAAGCACCTTATGAAATCTCTTTGGGAAATACTTGATTTTTTATACTTAATTTTTAAATTTCTAATTATCTGGTTTGGGACTAAATGTTTGTGTCCCCTAAGAAAAGTCGGAGCTTTGTATCTTCTTTATGTTCTTCTTCATTGGACATTTTGAGTCTTCACTCGAACAAATGCAGCTTGATTTTTGCCAACTCCTTTCGTGTGAGACAGAGTAGAGTTTCCTGGCAGTATATTTTAAAAGTAATATTTGAAAACATCTTCCACTGTTCTTCTTCCTTCCTTCTCTGCCTGCCTCCATTTTTCTCTTTCTCTCCTTCTCCTGCTCAGACTCTTCCTCTTCCTCCTCACCTCTCCCTCCACCGCAAGTGGTACTGTGACAGATTAATATATGAGAACATATACTGCAAATAAGAAAAATAAAAATTCATAAAAGAAGTATGAAGTCTGTGAAAGAAGAGGGAGAAATCATTTCCTTGTGAGGATTTCAGAGAAAACAGATTTGAACTGTACTTTATAGGATGGTTAGAATATCAATAGGTACAGATGGTGATATAGTTCAAGGTCTGGGTATGATAGGCGATGGTGCTTGGTAGAAGCCATATAAAATGTATTTGTCTACTAGCATTTATGAAATCAAAATTAATAGGGTCATACTCAAACTTCTTTAGTCAATAATTTATCATCATCATCATTATCATCTCATCCAATGTTTACTGAGCATCTACCATGTCTGGAGCCCTATGTCATGTTCTACATTATTGACATGTGAATTAATCTAAGTCTTTTGATAATTTAAAATAACAAGATGAATTCCCACACAAACTTCTGGTCACCTTCCTCCTTCCCTTTGCTGTGTGATCAGGAAATAAAATTAACATTTAAAGTAGTTATGCTTCACTTTTGACTAATGGATGTGGTCCTAAAAAGTTATAATTAAGTCTAACTAAACTTTGATATGTACACATTTTTTTCCTTTAATATCTGTAGTTTTATTTGAACTGAACTTAGATCAGTGAATAACCCTTCTGAGAAGTATTGGGACCAAACTTACTATCTTGGGGAGACTGTAAAAAGCCTTCATTCACCTTGTTAGGGGCCAGGAAGAAGAGGAGGGAGCCATCATAGCTCTCATAACTGGGAAAAATGAACAAGTATTTAGACAGAAGATTTTTTAAAAAATGATGATACAATTTACAGGTAAGTAATGTTACCATTTTTCCCTTCTCTCCCTCTCTTGTTCATATTTATGTAATTAGCTTCTTTTGTAGGGCAGGGCAAAAAAACCTTCACAGAGCTGGGTAATTCTGTGTAACAGTGCAATTAGGAAGGCCACAGCTGTGTGTGTGTGTGTGTTTTACCATAGTACTGCCATGATTGTCCATTGCTCAGATTCAGTCATTTTCCATATGGAAAACACTACAAAGACTGGGAGCAGTAGAAGTTCACCTCCAAAGGGTCATAGATGTCCAGATCGAAGGAACCTCATCAACCATCTCCTTCATTTTCTACATAAAGAAATTAAGGCAAATGGGCAGAGACAAGATGGTGGAAAGGAAGCCATAACTTTTCTAAGCTCCTCCAAGAATTCTGTCACTAAACTTTAAAAAGTGAATTTGAATGGATTTTAGAGTGACAGAACTCATTGGGAGACAGAGTGTGGCAGATATCCCAGGAAAGTGCCCACTTAGGGGAGCATGGAGCATGCAGGTCCTGCACCAATGTGGATCTGAGAGCAGAGCACAGCTGAGTGAGAAGGAGCCCCAGCCAGTGGACTCACTCATCCCAAGGGCGATTTGCAGCCATCTCACCTCAGGACAGAAGATTGGTAGGAGCTGGGTAAGAGAAAACACAGTGCCCACAGCAGGGACAGCAGCTTCTCCTGGGGCTACTAGCCCACAGCCTGGATGTTTAAAAATTACTTACCTGAACTTCCAGGAGTCAAGATGGTGGAATAAAACATAGGTGCTCTGATTGCCCCTCCCTGACCCAGAAAACCCAGGGATAAAGGTCCTATCCAAAGTAAAATCTTGAATTAGTGGAAACAGCCTCAGGCTTGGTAGTAACTGAGGAAGGGGGAAGTGAGGCAGTTTGGAGTCTAAGCCTAGGTGGGTGGAGCCAGCAAACACTAACAACAAAAGCCCAGGTGTGCCTTAGCAACACCAGGGGAATCTGCAGACACCAGCACTGCCAGCCTCCAGCTGCTCAGCCTGCCTGAGCTGTAGCTCAGAGATACAGAGGTGGAAACATGAAGTGGCGAGACCACCCTTCCCCAACAGGTTACTCTGTCAGCATCAGGTTAACTCAGAAACACTGAGAGTCCTGGCCTTGGTCTCAGTCTTATCACTCAGAGGCTACAGCTCACAAAGTTAACAACCATACCCCTACTTCCCAGCCTGAGAAGTGCATTACATCTGCACCCCAGAAGTAGATATCCACTCTAAAAATTCAGGACATAGACAATCACAATAGGGAAGAAGGAATCTGTGAGATCTAGAATCATAAAATCCTTTTATAAGGAGTAAGAACAACCAAATTCAGAGGACAACATGGATTGTACTCACACTGGAGATCACAGAAAGAAATATGAATTGGTCTCAAGCCCAAAAAACATTCTTGGAGGAGCTCAAGAAATATTTTAAAAACCAAATTAGAGGGGTAAGAGATAAATTTAAATATACAGTGATCAAATTGGAAAAATTTTCACTAAAGAAAAAAAAAACTTTAAAACGTAAAATTGGTGAACTGGCATGAGAGGTTCAAAATCTAACTGGAGAAAATAGCTCCCTAAAAATGAAAACTGAACATATGGAAAAGGAGCTTCAAACACAAATTGAGGAAAATAATTCACTAAAAATTAGAATCAGTCAAATTGAAGCTAAGGACTCTATGATGCAGCAAGTCAGTCAAACAAAACATAAAGACTGAAAAATTAGAAGAAAGTGTAAAATATCTCATTAGAAAGACAACAGACCTGGAGAACAGATCCAGGAGAGATAACTTAAGAATTAACAGTCTACTGAAAAGCCATGATGGAAAAAAGCAGCCTGGAGGCGGAGCCAAGATGGCGGCGTAGCAGCAGCAACATATCGCAGCTCTCACATAGCCACCCCAAAATACCCATAAAATATGATTCTAAACTAATCCTAGAACTCGAAAACGCACACAAAGATACCTTCCACTAAAGTGAGATTGGCTACGAGGAACCATATCAGCACTGCGAACCAAAACCAGCCTGGACTGAAGCCACGGCTGTGCCCTGGGGGCGGCTGGACAAGAGGAGCCAAGCCCAGGCTGGAGCCTCGGATTAGTGGCAGCTGCGAGCAGCGTTCAGAACTAGGTCAGTGGGAATTGTGAAATGGGGGGGGGGAGAGAAAAGCGTCTGACCGAAATGCCTCCAGGGTGGGAAAGTGAAAGGCAGAGGTTTTGCACCCGCCTCTGCGTTGCAGCTTCTGTGCCCGCAGCCTGCAGACAGCAGGGGAACTAAGTGATTGTTCAGAGGCTGAGTGCTTTTGCGTTGAGCGGCCTGGATGGTGGTCTTGGGCTTTCGGTCCTGGAGTCTTCATTATCCAGCGAGCCGAAAGTAAGTAGGAAAGGGTCCCAGCACCTTCCTGAGAGCTATAGCAGCTGGGAGGACCCCAGCGATTTGGGACAGAGCTTTCCCTTCTGGAAGCAGAGCCCCAAAGAGATTTAAAAAAAAATCATGGACTGAACAAACATGAGTAAGAATAAGCATAAGAAGCAAAGTAAGAACAGCAACCAAACCCTAAATTCCATCTTTGGGGAAAAGAAAGATCATGCCAAAGAGAGGGAGGAGGAGAGTGCAGCCAGAGCACCCCCACCAGGGGCCTCCAATAAACATGCAAAATGCCTTAAAGCTAGAGATGAGCTGAAGAAGGATTTTCAAAACCAAATAAGAGAAGAGGAAGAAAAATTGGGAAGAGAAATAAGAATGTTGCAAGAAAATCATGAAAAGAGAGTCAGCAATATGACTGAAGAAATCAACACCCTAAAAAATAGATTAACTCAAATGACAAAAGAGGCCCAAAAAGCCAATGAGGAGAAGAATGCCTTAAAAAGTCGCCTTTGCCAGATGGAGAAAGAATCTCAAAAGCACTCTGAAGAGAATAATTCC
>CM053589.1:7609303-7645340 GCA_028646515.1 Pseudochirops corinnae | reverse complement strand
ATATATATATATAAAATACTATAATTCCAAGGTCAGGAGTGAATCAAAGGAGAGATTAAAATAAAGTATTACAGAAATATATGAGAAAGGAGACAGTACAAATGGTGTGCGTGGTGTGTGTGTGTGTGTGTGTGTGTGTGTGCGTAAGCCTTCATGGAAAAGGTAAGACGAACTGAGACTTAAAGGAAGATAAATAATCTGAAGCAGGAGGTAGTGGATTGTAGGCATTTTAAATTACAGATTACATAATTTTGGCCAGAATATGGAATGCATAAGGGAGAAAAGGAGAATAATAAGGTTGGAAAATTAATTTGGAGCCTGACTGAGAAGAATAGTAAATGCTAGGGTAATGAGTTCATATTTTATCCTTGAGGCAGAAGGAGACATGGAAGATTTTCAAGCATAGGAGTGACATGGTCAGGCCTGTGCCTTAGGAAGATAATTTTGGTACCTGTGTGAGGGATGTAGTGGAGACAGTGAAGATTTAAGGCAGGGAGATCAATTAGGAAGTGGTGATGAGGAGCTGACCTAAGATGGGGATGGTATGAGTGAATGAATAAAAGAAGCTGAATATGAAAGACATTCCCCAAATAGAATTGACAGAATATAACATGGTGGCTAATAGGGGTGGGGGGAGAAAGTGTAAGAGAAAAGCAAGAGTCAAAGATTACCCACATGTAATAAATCTAACAGAGAATATGATGCAACTCCAGCTGGTGGTACAGTGGATAGAGCATTGAGCCTGAAGTCAGGAAGACTTGAATTCAAATCTGGCCTCAGACACTTGTTAGCTTTGTTACCTGATCTCTTAACCTCTGTTTGTCTTGGTTTTCTCAGTTGTTAAGTGGACTAATGATAGCACTTACCTCCGAGGATTGTTGGGAAGATAAAATGAGATAATATTTGTAAAAATCCAATTTTTTACAAATTGCTTATTTTATCCTCACAACAATCTCAGAAAATAAATGTTTATGCCTTCTCTTTTTCCTTAAATAAAGAGAAATTTGGAGAAAGGAAGTCAGTGGGGAAAAAATAGAGCAGTTTTAGACAGGTTGGACTCAAGGTTTTGATTGTTTATCCTTTGTTCTCAAAGAGTACCAGTGACATCATAGGGTGATGTCTTGTTTTGTGAGTGAATTGGATTTAAGTGAGACAGAACTGCGCAAAGTCATCAGCCTCACTATTTACTCCAGAATCATCAGAAATAGGCAAGACATAAGTCAGGGTGACTGGAGATGGCCCAGGATACAGTGAGAGACCTTGGCCTTTTAAGTTAAGGTTTTTCTCAAGTAGGTCTCAGTTTATCTGAGGCAATGGCCATTCACTGATTAAGGGCTAGGTAAGAATTGAGAGAAAAGATGGCCTAGTTAGCCGTCACAAAAGTTTCAATTTAGAAAGGGAAAACCCTCAGAATTTCTGGTCAGAACAGAAAACAACTGCTATTTACACTCCCTCTGAGTCATCAAATGGGGTGTTAGCCATGGTATTCCTCTGAAAGGTGGCTGTCTCATCCCTATTCCAAGGGTAAAAATTCTTACTTATGATTCCATGGGTCACCTTTGAGAATGTATGTGGCAGAGTCAGAAACCAGACTGCAGACTATTTAGAGTAAAGCTTAATGAAAAATGAAGGTATTCAAAGTGGAGAATTTTTTTCTAGGAGATTAATGATGATGGAGAAAAGAGAACTGGATTTGGATGGAGGAGTCTTGCTATTCACCAAGCTCCACACATTGCATTTCGTTGTTCTGTTTCCTTTGACTGAGACGCCTTCTTCTGCCCTTTGGCCCAACCTGATAAATTCTTACCAATTTTTTAAAGCTGAACTTAAACACCATCTCTCCGAAGCCTTCCGTGAGACAGATCTTCAGTTATTGATCAGCCCTCCCTCTCCAGCTCAGCTAGGACTTGACTTACGCTGTTCTAATTGACTTATCCTATGTTATTTTGCATTATAGCTATTTGTGTCTGATCAGCTTACTAGACTGTGACCCCTGAAAATAGAGAGATTGTTTCTTATTCTAAACTGCTTTTCCTCAGAACACCAAGTAGAGGGCTCTGCACCTAGTATCCATTTCGTAAATGTCTGTTCGATCGACTTGATCTTGATTCCATTGACTTCATATCTGATGTTGACTGAGTTATTGAACCCCTATGTTGTTTCACTAGTAAAATGGAATTAATATAACATATCTAACATTCATATAATATATGAAATGGTGCATGTGAAAGCACTTTGAATGTTGTAAAGAATTGTGCAAATGTAAATTATTATAAAGGTTAATTTTCAGAATTTTTAGCTTTTGGGGAATTTTAATGAGAAGTACCATGGTGTAGTAGATACAGAACATGCATGGAAGTGAGGAAGACCTTGGTTTAAGTCTGACTTCTGATACCTACTGGCTTCATGAGCCTGGGCAAATTTTTTTCTTTTCTAAATTTCCTTGGTCATTTAAAGATCATTTAACTTACACATTTCTTCATGTTAAGAAAAAGTTCCGTAATCAGAACTCACCAATGGAATTTGTCTTCATAATAAAAAGGCTACCATCTAGTATCACACCATTCAAAATAAATATCTCTTTGTCATGTACAAATTTTAAGCACCTGCAATTGAACCAATATTATAAGCAACATATTTTCTGTGGTTTTCATGGTGCAGGTAGAAACCCTCCAAATGACTACATGAAGTCGTTGTAGTTGTAAATTGTTTGTTAGAATGCAAAGGAGGATGCCTTATCCCAGTGAAAAGATGTGGGAATTCACTTTAAATTGTTGTATGATGGATGGAGGAAGAAGGGGAATGATAAAGGTGGTGAAAGGAATGAGATGCTTGTTCAAGGCTTATGCCACAGAATCTAAACTAGTTTTTAAATTGATTACCACAAAACTCTGGCACTTTCTAGTTTTATAATATTTTGTCATTTTGGGGGTAAGCCTGGGACTGCATTTTCATTTTTTGTAAACAACATATTGTAGGATTCTGGTTTTTAATCCACTCTGCTATCTGCTTCTGTTTTGTGGGAGAGTTCATTCCAATCACAGTCACAGTTATGATCACTAATGTGTATTTCCCTCCATCTTATTTTCTCCCTTGTTTATACTTTTCTTTCTCTTTTCACCCTGTCCTTCCTCACCAGAGTTTTGCTTCTGACCACCACCTCCCTTTATCTTCCCTCCCTTATATGAGCCCCCCTTTTCTTTCCTCTTTCCCCTTCTACTTTTTCCTTCCCTTCTTTCAGCACCCCTACCCCCACTTTCCCTTTTCTTTCCTTTTTCCTCTCCTACTTCTCTCTAGGGTAAGATAAATTTCACAACCAAGTATGTGTGTTATTCCTTCTTTGTCATTTCTTCTCTGGCTCATTTTACAGATGAAGAGAGTGAGGCAAACAGACTTAAGTGACTTGCCCAGGGCCACATAGCTAGTAAGTGTCTGAGGCCAGATTTGAACGCAGGAAGATGAATCTTCCTGATTAGGCCAGAAACTATCCATTGCACCTTCTACCTGCTGGTATTCGACCCAGCTGTCTCTAATTGTTTAATAATTGTTGTCTTCAAAAATAAATATTTCTAGTCCTCAATAATATCCATCACCAAGTGGATAGAATATGCCGACTTATCTTGTGATTGTCTTGCTATTTAGTCATGTCTGACTGATTATGGCCCACGGAACCATAAAGCACGCCAATGTTATCCATGGGTTTTCTTGGTAAAGATACAGCAGTGGTTTGTCATCCCCTTCTCTAGTGGATTAAGGCAAGTAGAGGTTCAGTGACTTGCCCAAGATCACACAACTAATGAGTACCTCGGGTTATATTTGAACTCACGTCTTCCTGACTCCAAGTCCAGCACTCTGTCTGCTAAACCACCTCGCTGCCTTCTATCTTGTAATTTATGGAGCTTTTATTTTAAACTTAGCATGCTAATTTCCCCTTTCGGTTCAATTAAAAGCATTCATTTGCAGTAGTTTGATATTTTAAAAAATTACAAAGATTCTTTTCAGTCAGCATTTGTGTCCTCCAGAGATTCCAGTGGGCTGTTAGGGAAACAGCAATGAGCCAGTCAGTATTTACCCGACATGAGTTTGGGCTGCATCTGCCACTAAACTGTTGTATAACTTTGGACACTACATTTCTCTCGGGTCCTTGGTTTGTTTCCTCACGTATGAAATGAGGAGGTTTTACTAGACGAACTCCAGGGTCACTTCCATCTCTATCATTCAGTGATTTTATGTTAAAAGAACTTTTCATCCCCATCTTTGCCTAGTCATAATTCACTCCTTTCCTTATTTCCTATTAAATCAAACCATTTCAATTCTTAATCATTCTTGTTTTCCAAATCTCCATCTGTACCATTTTCTGGCTTGGAGATATTTAGTACTAAATTCAGTGGTAATGTAGAATTGGGGAAATGCATTTCATTTGTCAGTAAGGCTTAAAAAGGCACCATAGTGGTACAATTTTTCAAAGTAATAAATGCAAAAAAATTATTATGGTTCACTGCTAGGGGCTTTCTCTTTGCAGCTGATTGCTTTTCCCATCAGATGCTTGTTTATCAATCAAGAATATTATGAAGAAATTGTTTTTGAGCATCAGGGATAGAGGACTCAAGTATACTTGTGTGCACCAAACCTGTGTGTGCTTATTACTCTCACCTTTATGACTTTTGGTACTACTGCCCAAGTCAAGAGCTATTCACTGAATTTTGACCAAGCCTTGAACTCAATTCACTCTAGAGCTCATAGATTGGAAAACAGGTCCCAGCCCTCCTAGCACAGAGTGAATGTGAATACTAAATAGCAGATTCCTCTTTTGGCCAGGAACCCTAAAGGTCTTCTCCTCCCAGTTTGATTTTTTTTCTTTTTTTGATTAAAGGGGCCAGTTACTTGACCTTTTAGCTCTGTTGAACTCTGCTTCCATAGGGGAAAGCTTTGTCTCAAGTCACTGGGGTTTTCACAGCTGCTGGAGCTATTAGGAGGCTGCATCTCTGCAGCCTCCACCAGTTCACTGGTCACACACCTGAGGACCACCCCCCAAGACCATGATCCCGATCCAGGCTGGTTAAGGCAAGAGTACTTAGCCTCTGAAAAATCACTTGGCTCCCCTGCAATCTGCAGGCCAGGAGCTCTGAAGCAGCCACGTGGAAGCAGCTGCAGGGCAGCAGCTTCCACTGCTTTCTTGTCCTGGGGGTTGGTGGCCCGACCTGCTTCTCTCCCCCAAATTTAGCTGAGTTCCACTAGATCTTTCACTTTGTCCTTGGTTCTTATGGGTTGATAATTCTGGAAACTGCCGCAGTGGCCGGTGATCCAGTCTCCCCATTGCTCCAGCCGTGGCTTTTCCTGGTTGCCCTGAGGCTAAGCCATGGTTTCAGGCCTGGCTGGTTTTCAGCTCCCAGCACTCTGTGATGAGCCCTTCCCATCCACCTGCCAGGCTGCCTTCAAGGGGAGAGATGTGTTTTTCTGTAATTTTGTGGGTTCTGGAGCTCTAAAACTGGTTTAGAGTCACATTTTATAGGTGTTTGAGGTGGTTATGGGGGAGCTGTAGAATTCTTCTGCTTCTATGCTGCAATCTTGACTCTGCCCCCCAATGAACTTATTTATACTTCATAACCAGATCTATGAGCAGGGCCACCACTTTATAGTTAAGCAGTTTTTGGTTAACTCCTTATTTTCTGCGGTTAGATCCCTGGTCCTTAGTCTAAGGGAAGGGGATTGGGGATAGCGGGGTTGCCCAGAGTCCAGCTTTCCCTACATATATTTAAATTCTAACCTTGTGTGAGTTTTAAAGTGAATTCCTTATTAGCTGTTATACATATCTCATACTTTCCTACCTTTCCATATGCTCATCATACTCTCATCCTTCAATGCCCAAATAAGATGCTTCGTCTTATATGAAAAATTCCGTTTCTTCCAGTTAGAAATATACCTTCTTCCCCTGAACCTTGAGTATCCCTTTCTATCCCCCTTTTCAGGCATCAGGATAACAGGGTCCTTTACTCAGTGGCAAGAAGGCGGATCAAAAGTTATGCCATCCCCTTTTTTCTTGCAGTCTCCCCTTGAGACTTATCAGAGTTTCAAGACAATTTGTGTAGCTGAAGTGCTGAGGGGCATGAGGAAAATTGAAAGGGGAAAGAAAAAAAAAACATTGGGGGTGCTGTGCCTCAATATATTTTTTTCTCAGTCCCTGAAAGATTCATTAGGAGGTGTAGATTGTGTGTGGGACACATGGCCTCTACCCTTGGGTGGAGAAGAGGTGAAAGGAATTCATTTTCCCTAACCTATTTATTAATGAAGGCTGGGGAGATTTCTTCATGGGTGGTGAACGAGCAAAGTTTTTAACAGCTACCAGAGTAACCTTTTTGTGTGTTGGTAAAGTATGATATTGATCTGGCTAACAAAAGTACTGATACCCATGCTAATTAACTCTGAGACCTCTTGGCTCTAGGTGGTCTCAGCTAAAGCAGCAGATGACAACTTCAGTGGATAATAGGAGTGGCTTGGTTGAGAAACAGTAGAGAGTTGAGATGTGGGAAGCATCAATATAGGAGAACAGGTGATGTTTGTGGAGGAAGAATGGAGCAGCCATGTCAATGCCGAGAGAATACCGGCCAAAATAACTGAGAGGAAGAGCCAAGGAAGAGTGAGGTACCACCCCCAATTGGGAGAAGAAAGCATGGGGACTTGGGCCAGAGAAGACTTCCCATACACAGCCAACTCTTCTTTGTCTCAGAGCATGAGTTTCTCAAGATGTTCTTCTCCCCACTGGCATCAGTATCTGTGGAAGATGCCTTTCATTCATTTATAGGGGGAGGGGAGGAGGAGACTGTGACTAATTCTACCATGTGATTGTTTCTTTTATTTTCTTTGCTGTTCTGCACTAATCAAATGTTATTGCTTTTTGATTTATGGTTCCTGCTTGGGCTGTTGGCAAAAAGTTCTTTGGACAAGAGCTTGAGCCAATAACTAACTCTAGTACTGAACTTGAGTACTGAGGTAGATTTCACAGTTGAGTTAGATGTCCTTTACAGATGCACTTCTTTTGTAGGATGGTTATCTACCTAGATTTCTTATCCTATTTCTGGGTTGCTAGGATGACAGCCATGTTTTAATCAAATATATTATTGCTTTGAGGGACTAGCATTTCCTCATTGTTGGAAGTGAGCCAGAAGTCCCTAGCTTAGTGAAGGAAGAAAAACAAAACAACCAAAAAATGAATTGCTTGTTAATTTCAAATATGTAAACTTTGAAGTGTAAACTGAGATCTTAAATGCATACAAATTAGGGTGATGTTGATAAAACTTATAATATCTTCCCTTATCTTATTTTTCCTTTTGATACAAACTGTTGTTTCATTATCTCTCATGTGGAGTGCCAGTCCTGGAGTCAGGAAGACTCATCTTCCTGAGTTCAAATCCAGCCTCAGACCTTTATTAGCTGTGTGACAATGGATGTCAGTTAACCTTTTTTGTCTCAGTTTCCTCATCTGTAAAATGAGCCAGAAAAGGAAATGGCAAACCTCTCCAATATCTTTGCCAAGAAAAGCCCAAATATGGTTATGAGGAATCAGACATGATTGAAATGAATCAACAATAGGACTATGACTCTTCTCTCCCCCTGAGTTATATAAATTATCAGCCCCAATGGATTATACCTATGTAAGACCTCTAGCAGTTTCTTTTATCTGCCCCCACATTTATTATCTTACTATAGACTTTTATTACAACCTTCTTAGATTATAGCAATAGTCTCATAAAAAAGTCCTCTAGTCTGTCACTCCTCCAATGTTTCCTTCATATTGCTAACAGAATAATCTTTTTTTGATGGATAGATCTGGTCATGTCAGTCTGTGCTCAAATGTTCTCAGTGGTTCACTATTGCCTACCAAAGAGATTTCAAATTCTTCTTTCTGTCATTCAAGGAAGGCTTTCTGTAATCAAGGGCTACCCTACCTTTTCAGACTCAAAGCATTTGTCACTCCATATTTTCTATCTCTTGAAATTTCTGCCTTTGTATTTACTTATTCTTGGAATGTTCTTCCCTTTTCTCATCTGTTGAATTACTCTCCATCTTTTGGGATGTAATACAGTTTCCAGGAGGACTTGTACCTCTGGTGTGAGGGCTTTCTGAATCCTTTTAGAGCTGCTCATCCCACCTGTCATCCAAATCAGCCACACCCCAATAAAACCATCTTAGCAGGCAGGCTTAACTAGGTTGAGGGTAGTCTAATCAGTAGGCCTCAGATCCATTGATCAATCAAGGGAATGTTTACACCAAGAATGTGAAGACTTCCCCTGGCAGAACAGGTGGATGAGAACAATTTGTTCCAAGTCAGGTGGCTGAAGTAGGTTCTGAGGAGCACTTAGAGTTTGGTTAGACATTGAAGAAGCCAGGGTCATCCAGGTTCATCACCTGACTTTTGTCTTGCCACTGGATTGTGGTGACTTTGGAAGAGAGACTAAGGCTGATGATGTTATGCAACTGCCTCATTTAAATCCAATTCACACACAAGTTGATGTTATCGGTGCTCTTCAAAAATGAAAGAATAACAATAATTATTATTGTTATTATTATTATATGTGTGACAATGGATGTCAGTTAACCTTTTTGTCTCAGTTTCCTCATCTGTAAAATGAGCCAGAAAAGGAAATGGCAAACCTCTCCAATATCTTTGCCAAGAAAAGCCCAAATATGGTTATGAGGAATCAGACGTGATTGAAATGAATCAACAACAATAGAACTATGACTTTCAAAACCCAACCCAAATACTCCCTCCTCCCTGATAATATCATCCTTAATTTTTCCTTTTCATGATAGCCTTCCTCATTTTGCATAGTACTTCATTTTGCAACTTTGTAAGGCACTTAGTAACATTGCATATTATAAGCTTCTTCAGGTCTTTTCTTCTACTAGATTTTAAGCTCCATGAGGGGAAGGATCTTATCTAAAATTTTTATCCTTCTTGGTGCCCAGAACATTGCTTTGCAGATAGCGTTTTACTGAATGGACAGATGGAGACTATAGTTCCATGCATGTCTTGAAAGCATATTTGCCTTTATAAGCCTTTTAAAAATTATTATTGTTTTTGTGTGTAAATAGGAGAAAGTATTTTCTCCAGTGGCCTATTTACAATGAATTCATGCTATCTAATCAATTTGAATTAAGAAGACTATTTGGCTTTTCTTCTCCTTATCTTTATTTTATTTATCTTTGTGATTAAATGTTTATCTGTGATCTTAGTTATCAGTAACATGATAATATATTTTTATCTCTTTCTGATATTAGCAATGATTCACTTAGTTATTTGCATAAGCTGATTTGTATAGTTCAAGAAGATGCCTAAGACTGTCTACTTATTAATCCTTAAAGCGACAATTTGCATTTTAAAATTGAGTTTGGGACACATACAGAAAACAAGTATGAGCGAAACTCTGAGGGCACACTATCATTCTGTAATGATACACTAACATAAATGAGGATTCACTATGATTAGCTTAATTTAGATGGTTATTAACAATTTATATTTTTGGAAATCAGATACAGTTAAGACTTGAGGCATATTTCAATAGCAGATATGATTTCAATAATCTTTTACAGGCTTCTCAGTGTTATGGGAAAAAACAGAAAGGTGTTCATTTGTACTTGGAACAAGCAGTATTCGTTTTCCATATTTATTTCTCCATTGCAAAGAATAATATTCTTTGTTCAAAGTTTCATGAATGTTTCATGTTTTGTATTCTGATTGGTGCCATTACCCATGCTCGGGGCAAAGACATTATAGTCCTGACATTATGAAGTCAAAATTAAATGGGAGCAAGATTTCCTTAAACTACTCTTGGGGTGCACTTTTATTGCTAACTCTGGGAAATTAACTCTGTAAGTTCTTTATTTAAATTCTGTAGAGGCAGCTCATCACATGACTCTATTGGCCAACATGTGATATGTGATGATTTCACATTCCTTAGCTCTCTTCCTCCAGTTTCACCACTGGCATGCCCATACTGGCACTTCTTAAGCATTCATCTTTATTTTAATCAGTTTCATCCCTTCCTAAGCCCACTCTTCCTCAATTTGCCCATCTCCTTGACCATTCCATTCTGAATTTCAGCATATCTGTTCTGTTCCCAAAAAAGTCTCTATATCTTTAAAATCATAAGCCGGTGTTCTTTCCTTCTGTCTTCTCACTTTACTGAGAAGTGATTACTTTGTTTGACTGAGATAGAATATCCTATCTCTTCCAGTTTTTCAAGACTTCATTCCATTCTCACTCTCTGACACTGCAATTCATAAGAAGGGGCGGGCATGCCCTTTGCTCCCCTTTATTACTTTCAAATCATTCTTCTACCATCAACTCTGTTGTTGGAAAGATTGTTTACTGTTCCCCCCTTTTTTCTCTGCTCTCCATATGCTTGACCTCCCTTTCAGAGATTCATTGAGGAGAAAATCTGCATGCAGGGGTGAAAGAGAAAGAAGGGAGAGAGAGAGAGTGACAGAGAAATAGAGACAGAGACAGAAGGAGACAGAGACAGAGAGAGAGGCAGAGAGAGACAGACAGAGAACAAGACACAGACGCAAAGAACTTTGGAGGAGAAATGGGTGAAATGTGTTTTATCAAACGTCTATATTAATGAGGAGTTTTCGGATGAGTGGATGCCTAAGATGAAAGGGACAACAAACTTTAAAATGACTAAATCTCAGTCTATGATGGTTCAGGGGAGATCTGGATTACTATATTCATGATAGCTGGGTGACTTTCTCTGAGATAGAGCTTAGGAAAATTCATCATGAAGGCACCTTATATTGACATTGTGTTAGAACTCTAACACATTGACACTGTGTCCCTTTCCAAGACAAAGAAACTCTGAAATCTTCAGCTCTATAGTGTCTATATGGGGGTCCTCACAAGGAAAGGCTTTTCTTTTGGTGAAGGGTCAATGGTGCCTAAAAGGCTATACTCTACAGAAGGGTCAGGAAAATGAGAAAAGGGGAACTGATGAGAGCAAACCACAACGGGAAGTAGTACCAGCAACGCCTTCTGTGAGGCACAGGAGGATCCAGAAGAGGAAATGATTCCACCATCTGGAAGCTGCCTAGAATGGCAGGGAGATCCACCAGCTGAGGATTCTATCTGATGAAGGACTAAAGGTGACTAAAGGTTATATATACAGTTCTGTGGGAGAGGGCTGCTTGGGGGTAAGTGTTACCTTTCCATGAACTTGTCCTAAGTTCTCTATTTTTCCTTCAACCTCTAAATAAAATGCTTCTTTTTTGAGTTATGTAAAGTGAGTGCTTGCAAGGATAGTTGGTAATAACACATTAGGCTATGTGAGATAGTGAATTTTCCATATTTTCTGGGTGAAAATAATAAGTAGAGGTGAGACATCCCCCCAAATCCACCTGCGCCATCCATGTCAAGGAAAAAAATCTCTGACCAAAGGCTTACACACTTTTGAAATCTACGTAATGCATTTTTTTGTACCACCCTTTCATTTGGCTGGTTGCGGTTATCTACCAACTTCTAGGCCCTTCTTCCAGCTTTTTCCTATGACTTTGGTACCTAACTCATGGTCATCTTTCTCTTCAAAGCACACCTTGCCATCATCCTCAAGGACCTATATGTTAGTCAGTATTATCTGTCTAGCAATCCGACCGCACAGCTCTTTAGCATCCTCATAAACTCCTAAATCTAAAACTTTGAATTTCTACTTTCCAGTTACAATCTCCTATTATTCTGCCTCTCTCATGATCTATCCTGATGGAGAAAAAAACCCCAAGCATTTCATCCTTCTATTCCCAGTGGTTATTTTTTTAGCTCTTCTGCTTTTTGTGGCTGAACTTTGAAAGCCTTTCTATAAGAGGCACCTCACTTTCTCTCTCATTCTTTCTTAAGTCCTTGCAATCAGGCTTTTCATCTTATCACTCCACTGAAAGTAGTCTCTTCAAAGTTATCAATGATTTCTTATTTGCCAAATCTTATGGCCTATTCTATCTTCACTCTCCTACACCCCTCTGCAAGTCTCTGACACTGTTGACTATTCTCTACGCTTTCATGCTCTCTTCCCTCTAGTTTTTCAGGAAACCACTCTCTCTCGGTTATCTTCTGACCTATCTGACTACTCTTCCTCAGTCTTAGTTGGATTCTCACTGAGATTATGCCCTTTAACCATAGGTGTCCCACAGGGTTGTGTCCCACAGGGTTCTGTCCTGGAATCTATTCTTTTCTCCCTTTATATAACTTCACTTGTTGATCTCATCATTTAATTACTATATTAATGGCTGATATATGCCTTTCCAATCCCAATCTCTCTACTGATCTCCAGTCTTGCATTTTCAACTTAACTTTCCAACATCTTGGACTGGATGTCTTGTAGACATTTTAAACTCATTATATATAAAATGGTAATTCATTATCTTTTCTCCCACACCCTCCCCTGCCTCCATCTTTCTTATTACTGTAAAGAGCAACACCATCCTTCTAGTCCCTAAGGTTCAAAATCTAGGAGTCATCCTGAATTCCTCATTATCGACCTTCAAATCCAAGCTGTCACTAAGTAAGCATATAAACTGTTTCACCCATGAACATCTTTTTGATATTCCCTCTTCTTCTTTTTTTTCTTCTGTCCTCTGATATTGCCCCCATTCTAGTGCAGACCCTCATCAATTCACAGTTTGATTATGGCAATAACATGGTCCTGGGTCTTCTGGCTTCCAGTCTCTCCTCATTCTAATCCATCCTCCATTCAGCCACAAAAGCTCACACAGGTCCAATCATGTCACCTCTTACTCAGTAAACTCCAGATGGCTTCCTATGACCTCCAGACTCAAATACAAAATTCAGTCCGTTATAACCTAGTTTCCTCCTACCTTTCCAGTCTTAGGCCTTTTTCCCTGACATAAACTCTTTCATATAGTGACACTAGCCTTCTAGCTGATCCAAGAACAATTCCATCTCCATCTCTCAACTTCAGGCATTTTCTCTGACTGTGCCTCATACCTGGAGTGCTCTTTCCTTCCCTCCAACTGCTGTCTCTGGCTGCATTTAAATCCCTCCTACTGTAGGAAGCCTTCTTTAATTCCTCTTAATTCCAGGGCTTTCCCTCTTAATTATTTCCTATTTAACATGCACATAGTTTGCTTCGTATGTATTTGTTTGCGTGTTGTCTCCTCCATTAGAGCGTAAGATCTTTGAGGGCAGAGGCTGTCTTTTGTCTCTTTTTTTGTCTCCCTAGAACTTAGCACAGTGCCTGACACAGAGTAGGTACTTGATAAATGTTTGTTGATTGATTGATTAATCTTATACAAAGTCTATTTCCAGCTTATTCATCATCTTTTAATCTGCCTTCTCTTATTTTGGATTCACTTGCTTTCATACCCAGTCTTGGACCCAAGAATCACTAGACACAACCCTACATTACTTTGTCCCCTGACCTTCTGTTGTCTAACATATACATCCTTAATTATTTATAACCTCTGCCACCCAATTCATCTTTTTCTCATTCAGGACATTAGAGAGTTGATGGACAAAGTCTCTTTCCCTTCTTCTCCCTCTCTCTCTCCCTCTCCCTTTACCTCCCTCTTGTTCTTGTTCTTTCTTTCTCCCTGTATATGTTTTTGGTAGGGGAAAGTGTCTGAACTCTTATTGACATAGGGAATCTCAGTGAATAAATTCTCCAAGAGACTGAAAAGAAATGTCTCAAGGAGAGAGCTAGAAATCAGATCTTCCTGTCTTTGAGGGCAGCTGATTTTATTTTACCCTTTTGAACTCTTTCTTCATAGTTGTTAAGTCCAAACTTTTTTTCCTCCTCTATCCCCAACCCTGTCCACTCTCCTTGTTCTGTTTCTGACTCCTGCACACCCACACCTCACTGAAATATCCCACAGCACCTGGGTACTTCCTGACCCTGGAACATCCAACCCTGGGTCTTCTCCACCTGAACCATCCCTCAGTAACATCTGTCCCCTTCTTCCATTGGTGAGTTCTCTTAGATCAGTGGATCTCAACCTTCCTAATGCCGCAACCCTTTAATACTCCTATGTGGGTGAATCTGCATGTGGGTGGACCCGCCTGGAGATGGATAGAGCAGCAGTGTCTCAGTTCCTAAGACCATCAGAAATATGTGTTTTCCGATGGTCTTAGGTGACCCCTGTGACCCCTGTGAAAGGGTCATTTGACCCCCAAAGGTTGAGAACTGCTGTCTTAGAGCCTCCATCTTGTGGAGCATCCTAGGCTGGCCTTTATTCCTCTGCCGTACCCCTACCTTCACCTCCCATGCCCTGTTTTTTCACTTCTGGACTTCAAAGCTATGCCCCTGAGTTGGAGACTTTACTTTTTAATATGACTGACCATCTTTTACTGGGTGCTCTCCTTTTCCATTGGCTTCAGAATTAGGATATTCTTATGATTGTCCTAACTATTTGTAAACATTTCTCTGTTTTCTTTACTTGCTCTTTATATTTTACCAACCTTTTAATTTGGGTGTTCCCCAAGGCTTTGTCCTCTCCCTATTATCTCTTTATATTTTCTCTCTTGGCAATTTCATTCACCCTCACAATTTTGATTATCATTTCTAGGCATGACTCCCCCATCTCTGTCTCCACTCCCATTTCCTATCCTGATTGTAGCTCTCATAGTCTCGTAGCTCCAATTGTCCAGGGGATATATCTATCATCCTACTGGGTGTCCTGCCAAAACTTCCAAAACTGTCCCACAAAAACTCCCAACCAAAACCATTGTAGTTCTCAGGGTTGTTGTGAGGATAAAATGAGATAATATTTTTAAAGTATTCTATACACCTAAACCGATATATAAATACTAGAAATTATTATTTACAATTTTAAAAATTGAATTTTCACTAAAACTGGATTCTTCTTTTGTTTTGCTTTTATGTTTTTTTTGTTGTTATTTTTTATTATTTCTTCCTGTTGCGCTACCATTATTCTTTTTCTCATGTTTAAAACCATGGAGTAGTCTCTTATTTATTCTTTTCCTGAACGTAGACAGTTAACAAAGTTCTATCTATTGTCCTTCTGCCGCATTTTAAATTTTTTTTACATATATCCATCCACTTTTCATTATGTTGGTTAAAATGCTTGTTTATTTCATTTACATCATAGTTGTGTGTGCGTGTGCGTGTGTGTGTGCGTGTGTATGTGTATGTGTGTGTGTAACATAATTGTTGTTCTCTCCAAAACCGCATTCTGACAGAACAAAACTAATTTCTTTCATTCTAGGGCTATGAACAACTCTATATTTATCTACATGAATGATTAATAAGATTTTCTTTGAAGAATCATGTTGTCCTAGTTGTTGAAAATACAATGAACCAAAGGCACTTTTAGTACATAAGAAAATGACTTCATTCACATGTTTTTATTTTAAAGTTTTTGTGGATATTAATTTTTAACGTATGTAAATCACCTAAGCATTGTCTATGGTTAGTGATTAGACACAACCCCTATCAATTAGAATATAGTAATACAAAAGAATTTGTGATTTTTTTTCTCAGAATGGAAAATTCATAATGTGGGAACTCGCTCTAGCCTCCCAAGCCCGTAGGAGTCAGTCAAGAAGTCCTGAAAAATTGCCTTAGATACAGAAATGGATGGATTTCCCCAGGTTTATAACTGGCATAAATCACAAGTGGAATTTGAACACAGGTCCTCTTATCTTCTATGTTGTATGTGTTTCTTCTCTGAGATATACTGTTGGTAAGTTACCTATAAATCTGAACCAGTTTCTCCAGTTAGGGGGGCTTTCCTTCCAAATTAGTTCCTCTGTGACATGATCCTGTCTTGATTATGGCCCACGGCTTATTGTTCAGTTGTGTCCAAGTCTTTGTGACCCAGTTTGGGATTTTCTTGGCAAAGCTACTGGAGTGGTTTGCCATTTCCTTCTGCAGTGGAATAAGGCAAACAGAGGTTAAAGTGATTTGTCTAGTATCATACAGCTAGAGATCTGAACTCAGGTCTTTGTGACTCTAGGCCCAGCTGAGCTGAGAATCGCTGGTGACCTCACTGATTATGGCACTGAAAACTTGGATTCACCTACTTCCTGTTCTTCCCTTCTTTCTCTTAGTCTACCACTCCTATTGTTCCTCATTGGCATATGCTCAATTATTATAACTCATTTGGGAAAGTGAAGTGAAGCAGGACATTTCAATGTGGAATATATATAACTTTGGGTTATTTAAGGATTAGCCATACCACTGTCTCCCCCCATTAGTACAGAGAAGAGTTGATCTTAGTTCTGTTTTTATAGCTTCATTATGAGTCTTCAGTTTCTTCTACTAGACAGCGAACTCTAAACATTTTTCTAGGCCTACTCATAATATATATTGTAATTTAAAAATACAGGCAGGCCTGATAGATATTGCATGGGATTTAAGAAAAAAGTCTAGTTTACTAGTGTGTTTTCTACAACCATTTATGATCCCAGATGGAGTTTTATTTTAAATAGACTTATGAAATTGCATAGTGTTAATGAGCTCTGTGAGATTTTAAAGGAAATACACCTTGTCATGTGAAAATTGCCTTCACCTTAAAGATCATTTTACTTTCAACTTTTCACTTTCTGTATTCTTACCTTCTAATTCATATAATGTAAGCTTCAGAGAATCCATTATATTAGCCTCATTCAACACCATGGAGTTTCTGAATATTGGAAATAGTTAATCTGATTTACAAATAATGGAAACACAAAAGGCACAGAGAAAGGCACTGGGAATGAACAAAAGGGTAGAGTGACTTCCGCAGGAGGGCAGGTTAAAGAATAGAACTTTTGGGGCAGCTAGGACAGTGAATAGAGCACTGGCCTTGGAGTCAGGAGGACCTGAGTTCAAATCTGGCCTTAGACACTTACTAACCCTGTGACCTTGGGCAAGTCACTTAACCCTATTTATTTGAGGTTTGCAAAATATTCTACAACTTCATCTCATTTGATCTTCTTCACTCTTCTGAGGTAAGTGCTACTATTATCACTATTTTGAGAGGAGGAAACAGACTGAGAGAAGTTAAGTGACTTGCCCAGGGCCTTGCAACTAGTAAGTATCTGAGGCAAAATTTGAACTGATATCTTTCTGACTCCAAGTCCAAAGCTGTACCTCCTATGCCATCTAGTGGCTTCACACCCCTTATGCAGACTTCTTCCATATTGTCAAGAATGGAGGCTTTTTGCTTTGAAGAAATAATTATATGAAAAGAATCCAGAACCTTAATTTAATGCTCTCTTGCAACTGAGACCAAGGCAGATCCAGGTGCACGTAAGTTTACGTATGTCTGAGTACATGTGTAGCTAAGGTTTCTGTTTTCCCTTCTAAAACTCTTCACTCTGTGTCTCACTCAGCGTGTTTCATTTGTACAGGAGAAACAGTGCCCTCAGATTAAGTGTCATCATGCAAAAGAGCACCAGATGTTATCCTTTCAGACCAAAGCCTGAACAAGACAGAATGGGCTTAATCTACAGTATAAGGGATTTAACTTTGACATAAGATTGGATGCTAAAAATTGCAACAATAGGCTTGAGTTATAATGAGAAGTTCAAGAATATTCTTTGGGCATCTTTCTAAAGGAGACCAGTTCCAACTTATGCCTTTTTTTTGGCGGGGGGTAGGATGGGGTAGGAGAGTTTGTCAGTCCACCCAAAGGGAAGGATGGATTAATTAAATTAATTAGAATTAAATAGAAGTAGAGTAGTCTAGATTATCTTTGGGAAACTTTGGGACTCTTTTCTCTAAGAAACAAAGGTTTACCTTTGAATACCAGCTTTGAGTCATGTAACACACTCCCTGAAGAATTGAAAATGAATGTCATTTATTAGGCAGCGGAGGGGCACATGATGAGTGTGAGCTGGTCACAGAAAGGAATTACAAAGCAAAATCTGATCAAAGGCTTTTAAATAAGATAAAAAAAGATGGGTTGGTCATGCAGCAAGAGCAAAAGGTAACTGTTGGCCAAATCTGTGATCCACTGAAATCTTAACATTGGCAAGAGAGAGTTCATGAATATCCACCATTAATAGTCATTTAATGCGGCAATATGTGCTTTGTGACTAGCAAATTTAAAAACATCATAAGTAGGAATAAAATGTCCTGTTTTTTATACTTAACCAGAGTCTAAATCCCTAAGGGGAAGACTTCACACAGCAAGGAATTGTGATGAAACAATTAAGAATCATGGCTGTGTATTCTAAAGTTGAAAAGATCATTTGGCTTGATGGAAAATTCAGAGACCCTGTATTAGACTAATTAACTTGATTGATTTGTATAAATTTTATCTGTTTTTGCCCAAGTACTAAGCGTACAAATATGGCATGATTCAATCAATAGTAGCTGACTTTTCGATTACACTTTATAGTTTAGAAAAACAGTTTCCTCACATCTCTGAGAGACAGATAGCATGCTGCCAGACAAAGATGCTAAGGTCATACACTATGTCCTGGGCCATCACCAGTCATCTTGACTTATGTACTGCCACTAGACTTTGATAACTCTGGAAGAGAGAGTGAGGCTGATAACTTTGCTCAACTCTACCTCACTTAAATCTAATTCATGTGCAAGTCATTATATCACCTGTGATGTCACTGATCGTCTTCAAAAATAAAGAACAGATAACTTCCCATTTTATAGATGAGGACACCAATGCTCAGAGAGGCTAAATGATTTTCTCAAAGTCAGACAGATTGTAAATATCTGGGTAGGATTCAAACCCAGGTCTCTCCTGACTTCCAGTGCTCCTTTCACTATACTACATCGAATTAGTTATGAAACTTTTATTTTTTTTTTTGCTTTTGTGTTAATGGCATAGACTTATGCCTAATTATATGTATTTGTACACATATGTATGTAGTGGATAGGACATCATTTTCTGCTATTTCTTTGGCTTTATATGCCTTTATGTTTGTGAGATATGTGCTAATATGCAAATGAATACTTTCTGATTTAGGGCTTATTTCTATTCAATTATTATATGAACTGGTGTTTATTAGTGCTTAGCTCCATGTCTGGCACATAGTAGATGACTGACTGATGCTTGTTCCCTTTCCCTTGTAAGGAAGTGAATTTTGTTACATATGTGAGAAAGACATAAAGAGATGTCTTGAGATTTTTGTTGCTGTTGGAGATAGCTTCTGATGGAATGCCCTAATATCAAGTGGAAGTTACAAATGATCAGGAAATTAAAGTGAATGGATAATTTATTTTTCCATTTGTTCATGAAACTATTATTGTTCTTTCTTTACCAAAGTTTTCTGAAAATGTAATCAATCTCTTACGTCTAATGCCCTAAAAAATCTATTGCGTAGGGGCAGCTGGGTGGCATAGTGAATAGAGCATTGGCCCTCAAGTCAGGAGGACCTGAGTTCAAATGTGACCTCAGACACTTGACACTTAACTAGCTATGTGACCTTGGACAAGTCACTTAACTAAATTACCTTGTCTTTCCTCCCCCTCAAAAATCTATTGCATAGCAGATATTAGATAAAATAATTTGTATTAAATATTTTTGTCCTTCCAGCTGCCTGTTCTGGTACATACTAACCATTTCTTTTTGGACAATAATATTCCACCACATTCAAATGCCCGTTTTTTTGTTTTTCTTTCCCCAATCAATGTGTGCCTTCTTTGTTTTTACCACAAAGAGCGGTACAGCAAATAGTTTGGCATTTATTGGAACTTTGCTTTTGTCTTTGACTTCCTTGGAGCATTTCCCTAGTAGTGGGCTTGCAGTGGATAGAATGGTGGGCCTAGAGTCAGGAAGACCTGAGTCTGTCCATGGACACTTACTAGCTATGGGACCTTGAGTAAGTCACTTAACCTGTTTACTTCAATTTCCCTCAAGTGAAAAATTAAGATAATAATAACACTTATCTCCTGGGGTTGTTGTTGAGGATCCAGTGCTATAATGCTTGTAAAATCATTAGCATGATGCCTGGCATGTAGTAGTAGAAAAGGCTAAGGACTGTATTGTTATTACTGAGCAAAAAGAATATAGACGGTATGATCGCTTTTCTTCCATAATTCCAAGATGATATTCTGAAGAATTTCATCCTTGATTGCTTCAGCAGCCATGCATAGCCCATTTCCCTATATTGCCAGGTTTGCTCGTAGGCTGTGATATCAAATATGAGAATGATTGTAATTTGTATATCATGTGAAATTAATGATATTTTGTGTGATTATTTATCATTTTAAACTCTTTTGAAATCTTTGTTCAATGCTATTTGAATTGGGGGTTTCATGCTATTAATTTGTCATTTTTGGGGGGTGGAGCAGGCAATTCGTTCTACTATTTTGAATCAAAATGATAACTTTGTTTTTGTCATCTTCTCTATCTCTTGTTTAATTATGAATTCTCCCCATTACTGTACTTGAGAAAGGTGTCAAATCTTATTCCCTTCTAATCTTTTTAGTGACAGTATCCTATATTTAGGTTACATCTATTTTAAATTAGAATTTGTGCTATTAGATTTTGATCTAAATCTAATTTCTTTGAAAGTGCTTCTCAGTTTTCCCAGCAGCTGTAGTTAAAAAGGGAACCATCCCCCCACTAATTTAGGTTGTTAGAATAATCAAACACTGTGATGCTGTTTTTAATTGCAGTTTATTGCTTATCCTAGGCTCTTCTGCTGATCTGCTTTTCTGTTGTTTTTAAACTATTACAAAATAGTTTGGATGATTACGGATTTGTAACATGATTTGAGCTGATAATGCTATACCTCTTTCATTTGTCCTCCCTCTTCCCCCCATTTACCTTGAAATTCCAGACCCTTTGCAGTTCCAGATGAATTTTATGGTTATTTTTCTGGTCCTATAAAATATCACCTGAACAATTTGCTTGGCATAGCACTAAAGCTTTATGTTAACATAGGTAGTAGTATCATTTTTATTATATTGCCATAGCAAAGCATGATCAGCAAATATCTCTCCAATTATTTTTCTCCTGTTATTCTTGTAAAGAGTG
Organism: Pseudochirops corinnae; assembly: GCA_028646515.1. Classification (NCBI taxonomy): domain Eukaryota; kingdom Metazoa; phylum Chordata; class Mammalia; order Diprotodontia; family Pseudocheiridae; genus Pseudochirops; species Pseudochirops corinnae. Next base: position 7,624,391 of record CM053589.1, on the reverse strand, counting down.
TTTTATGGTAGTATTTCCATACATCTTGTGTTTGCTTTACTCGTTTAATTCCAAGATATTTTATTCAGTTATTAATTATTTTAATTGAAAATTCTTTTTAAATTTCTTCTTAGGTCTTGTTAGTACTACACAGAAATACTTATAATTACTGTGAATGTTTAAAAGTAGTATCTTTGGATAGTCTCTCCTGTTCCCTAAGTACACCATTTCTAATGCAAATTGGAATAATTTCTTTTATTTTCCTTGCTAATGTTTATACATTGGTTTTGTTCTCCTGTCTTATTGCTATTAGCATTTCTAGAACTATGTCAAAAAATAGTAGGGAGATGAGTCACTCTTATTTTACCCCATTTGTACTGGGAAAATTCATAGCATTTATTCACAGCTTGTGCTAGCTTTTAGTGTTAACTATATGCTTTGGAACATATTAAAGAAAGGCTATTCCATGTCTCTCTCTCTTTTTTTTTTTAATTAGCACAAATGGAGGAGTATATCCTAAGGACACAAAGAGTGAAGGGCTAGAGAGTTGGTCTTCAGGTTGGTTTTTTTTTGTCTATAAGGATTATCTTGTGGCAGGTTCATCTACGTTTCTTCTTTTTGTCATTGGTCTGTTTTCCATATTTTGTCATTCTTTAATGTTATGGGGGAAGAAGTATCCTTAGCATATATTGGTCATCTTCCAAGTATTCCCTGGTATTAAATGCTAATAAAAGTAAACTACTTTCTTCATGGTCATGTAATATTTAAGAGCTGGAATAGATTTCGGAGGCCAGCTAGTTCAACCCCCTCATTTTACAAATGGGGCACTCAGTCCCAGGTAGGTCTTACAATTTGATAAGCATCTAAGACAGGTTTTGAACCTTGGTTTTCTGACTCAGAAATCATTGCTCTTTCCACTACATTACGTGCCATCTCTAATGCTGGGAACTCATGGAATTTTTTAGACATTAGCTATCTGACTTCATCTTGGACCATACCAATGGTTGTAAATTCTTTTATTCCTCTTTCACTGAATCGCTGGCATATTTTTCAGAGATTCTCCCCCCCCCCAAACTTCTGTCTTCTAATGACCTGATATCTGGTCAATATGTGATCTTATTCATTACTTTATTGTAGAATTGTAGAGAGCCTAGAGAGCACTTGAACCAAATCCTTTGATATTTCTTTTCCTATTTCTTTGGAGGGTTCCTCTTTCTTCTCTTTAACCCTAAGTGGGAAACTCAGTCCTTGACCTTCTCTTAAGGGCAGGTGTCTCCTTATGAAAATATAGGAGTTTAAAACTTGGAGGAGGAAGCATAAGCTTATTACCTAAAGAACAGATTTGTTGGTCCACAGGTGGTGTGAAATGAAAGAGTAACTAGTAATCATAAGAGAGAGAGAAGCCAAACAGTGACAATATTTCTCTGCTGAGAAATACTGAAGCAGCATATTGTCAACCTCAAAATGATATTAGAGAAGTCTGCTGTCATTCTGGAACATATATCAGAGATGTGCCAGAAAACTTGTTAAATGAGATGATTACTATCCACTTACAGCGATTCGCATGGGCATAAGTGGTACATCAAGAAACAGTCTAGAAAGCACTGCCAAAGACTATCAAGTTATCATGCAAAATATTGAAGACCTTAGGGGTATAGATAATGATTTTTCTCCCTGCTACTCATCAAAAGCAAGAGATTTAAAAGAAAAAAGTCACATTTGAAAAGTCAATAGCTGGTTTAGAATGGGATTTAGATTTCTGGACCATGACTTAAAATACAAGCATGAGAGGTTCTTGGTCAGGAATGAAATGTATATTTGCCTAATTCTGCACAGGCGGTCAGTACTCTACTCTAATAACAGTATTTCTTCTATTTCCAGTACACTGAATTTCACCCAAATGCTCTCCAATATTCTTCTCTTTTTTACTGCCTGACCACTTGGACAGGATGTCATGAGTGAAATTTAACAAAAAGGTAGACTGAGGCAATTCTTTGAGCAAGATACTATAGGGTACTGAAGCTACTTTTTTCTTTTGGTTTTTGGAGAGGGAAAGATAGGGCAATTGGGGTTAAGTGACTTGCCCAAGGTCATGTGGCTTTTTTTTTGTGTTAAGTTTCTGAGGCCGGATTTGAACTCAGGTCCTCCTGACTCCATGGCTGGTACTCTATTCAGTGCACCACTTAGCCACCCCTGGGTACTGAACCTATCAATAAATGGGTCTCTTATCTGTCTCCATTTGTACCAGAGACCCAGAGTGAGGACTCACAGGGCTATTTAAACCTAGGTGAGTCTTCCTTCTGATTGGCCTGACAGTGCATCAGTTGAAACTCCCAAAGGCAAGGCAATCCCCATTGGTAGATACTTTAATGAAATGATGGATTAATAGTTCTCAGCTCCTCCCAATGCTTCATCATTTAGGAGGGGTTGGGGACTAGACTTATCCTTATATGAAAGGATAGAGAAGGATAGGAAAGCTAGGGAAAGGGGGCTGGTATTTAGATATGGTTGACTTGACCCTTCCTGACACTTCTGAAACACTAGTTGCCTTGCCTAAACTGGTTAAGGAGCAGATGCCTTACTTGGTCTTGCCCCTCAGAAACTGTCTGTCCTGTAATGCCAAGCAAAGGCAACTTCCAAGGTTCAGATTACCAGCATAGCAAACTTCATTTATTCAGTGACAGATTAAGGCAAAACATTCACAGAACAGAGAAAATCAAAATACAGTGTAACTCATTCATTTAGCAAGTAAGTTCTCAATTCAGTTGCAAAGTACCAAGGTCCAAGTATCCCACCCCTGGCCAGTATGTTAATCAAAGTAGCCCACTTATGGGAAATACATTCATTTATTTCCTTCTCAAATGGAGATTAGTTTCCAATAATAAACCAAGTACATTCATTTGGTCAATCAGAGCACAAAAAAAGTCAAAGGTTTCCCACCCCTGGACACTACTGAATTACAATACCATCCATTAACGCAAAGCACTTTCTCAAAAGGGGCAGGAGAGCACAAAAGGCCATCCACCCTTAAGCTACAACAAGATTAAGATATCATCACAGATTTTGATGCCCAAGGAGAGGTCCTGTCTTCATCTAGATGCGAGGCAAGTACTCAATAATCTCTGTTCCTGGGGAGACAAAGCTCAACAAAGCCACAATATACATAGCTAGTGTCCTCATAAAGTCACTCTCTGCTTGCAAAACAGTCCCAGAACCCCTGAAAATATCAGCAAGGCCCTCTTCTAGGATTTCTGTACACATACAACAAGAAAATCCTCCTTCAGGGCCTCTGAACCAACAGCAAGGTACCAGGACCTCTACAACAGCAGCACTGTCCTTCACGAGTAGGTAAATCTGGCAAAACAACATCAAAACAAACAGACAAAATACTGGCATCACAACCATGTCTTCTCAGTTCTCCGCAGCTCCAGATGGCAGTTCTCAAAAGTCCTGGGCAGCTCCAATTGGCCCTCAGCAACCTCACCCCCAGCAACTCTGGCCGCTAGCAATTCTCCTCTCTTCTTTCCAAAAATCCCTCTGGCCTTCTCTGCTTGGGCCTTCTCTCTAAATCCATAGCACCAGCTCCTCTCAGTTCAGCCCTCTCTCTTCACATCAACAAGTCCAACCCACAAGTGGGATTCACGAGCTCTGGATTTTAACAATCAACCCAAAAACCAAGCCAATACAGGGAGATCTTTAAGTTCCATTACCATTACACCTTCAGAAGTGGAGATTGTCAAAATGAAGGAAAGGATGAATCACAAAAAATGGTTACTAAATAATATAGCATGATACTAATTTTCCTCACGGGATAAGACTGTTCTGATTGAAGAACAGTTTGGAACACAGATCACAAAATCGGCAGAGAAATAATTTAGTGATAATATGGAATTCTATTAACTAGACACCTAAAAGGGCAACTAATAAATTCTTGGTTAACTTTAATGATAATTTCATCCTCCAACAGACTGAGGAAGCAATAAAGGGGACATTCTATACCTGATTCTTACCAAAAGAGAAAAGTTCATTGATGAAATTCGAATGATGAAAAACTCTGGGGTTGGGGTCACAACTCAATCTTTGGATTTGTGATAGAGAAGGAAGGGGAAACTTACACCCATTAAATTGACAAAGTTGACAAAGATGACAAAAATCTGAGTAGTGAAGTGGTTAACATTGTATGGGCTAGGGAAAGATAGTACAATAATGAACCATTGGCAAAACTGTAATGTAGATAAAGAGTTATGAAAAACAATTTAGAATTTAATGCAAAAAGTGGATAAACTAGTCACACAGTTTTCCCTAATGAGCCTACTGTTGGGTAGAGAATCAAAGAAAGTCAAAAAAGAAAGAAAAGATAGATAGATGATAAATAGATAGATAGATAGATAGATAGATATATAGATAGATGATAGATGGATGGATGGATAGAAAGAGATATGGAGATATTCACAACAGTGCTTTTTGTGGTGGTAAAGAATTGTAAATGAAGTGAGTGCCATTGAATGGGGACAGACTGAACAGTGAATGAATGAAATGAATGAACAAACTGCTTTATGAAGAAATTGGCATGTTATTGTTCAGTAAGCAATGACAGATGGGGAATTCAGAGAACCGTGGAGTACTGAGGATAATCTGCCACATAGTATTTAATTGGGAATTGCTGTGAAGAAGGATATCATAAGTGACTACACTTGATACAGAAGCAAAATTTATCAATGGTGTTTTTAAGAGGAGCAAAGTAGGACAAGGTATAGTCCAATATACAGTCTAGATTTGTGCAAAACATTTCACATGGTTTAGAGAAAACCTAGAGATGATCTCGTTGATTAAAATTCAACAAGTCAATCAGTCTACAAGCATTTATTAAACACCTCTTATGTGCCAGGCACTGTGATAAGCACTGGGGATATAAATCAAGGCAAGAGACAGTCCCTGTTCTCAAGGAGTTCATAGTGTGATGGGGGAGGCAATGTGCAAACCAGATAAAAGAAAGGAAAGTTGGAGATAATTAACAGTGGGAAAGCACTAACATTAAGAGGCATTGGGAAATGCTTCCTGTAGAAAATAGTACTTTCACTGGGACTTGAAGGAAGCCAGGAGATGGACATGAGATGGACAACAATTTCAGACATAGAAACATCCATGGAAAAGGTCTGGAAGTATGAGATGGAGTATCTTTTCCTAAGAACAAGGAAACCACTGTCACTGGACTATTAAGTTAAAAAAAGGTATAATAGCATATAATCTACATAATAAAATTCCCCAATACATTAAACACGTATAGAATATTTCAAAGCATCATTTATCAGGCTTTTCTCATGAGCACATGTTTAAATTGCATGCAACCTACATCACAAGCACATTTCTTGGTGGTGTATTTAATCCTATTAAATAAAAGTGGGCATATTAATACTAATAATAGTCGACCAAACAACAAGATAGGTCGTAGGATGAAACAATATTCACATAACCCATAGCGACTAATTTTTTAAAATTCATTGTCTGGATCAGATGATCTTTGCATGACTGGAAGGTAATTTTCTCTGCTTAGAGTCTGCTGAGGTGAGTGTTCCCAGTTTTAACTTATCTATTTGGGAGACTAACTATTTCACTGATGGGCAATAAACAATTACTTGCCTTTATTCAGCACTTTCTAACCTCTGGGGCTATTTTATAAACAGGCAAGTTGCCTAGTCTCTCTATAACTCAGTATGGGGTGACTTTCCATTAGTCTGCTAACCTGTGTGTCCTATGAACACCAAGATTTCTCAGCATGACTCTGCCACCTTTTAAAGATCACAGGCATTATATCTCTTCTTATTTCTTTCACTCCTCTTCCTGCCTTGAAGATATAGCATATAGCAAAGTTGTAAGTTTCTTTCATTTTTTTTTTTATCAGTTGAAATATATTCTGGTTGTATCTGAAATCTCTCTATCCTCAGAGGTGCCAAAGCACAAGTAAACAGGTAGGCATGGCTAAAGTTAAAACATTATCAAGTTTTGTGTAAAGCCAGTAGGATAATTTCTGGTAGAATCATATTCATATAAAAGCCACACACAGCTTCACTAAGATTGTGTTTTTTTTGTTTTGTTTTCAGTCTTAAATAGGCTTATCATAATGTCATTGAAATGTTCAGCTAGTGAATCTAGTGTAAGGTGGTAAAGTGTTCTAGACTTCTTGATGCCAACCAAAACTGCACATTATTGAGTTGCATAGTTTCAAAATGTCTGCCTTGGTCTCAATGGATCTTGACAGGAAGTTCATATATATGTATGTATGTGTGTGTATTCATGTCTGTAAATGTGTGTGTGTGTGTGTGTGTCTGTGTGTGCATGTGTATATATGGAGAGCATGAACAATTTCAGGAATCAGGAAAATGACACAAGCTGAACCATGAAGGGAATTAGAGTTTTTAGGGGTAAAAGAGGGAAAGAAGGACATTCTAGGAACATGCTGTGAAAAGGCACAGTTACAGAATATACAGTATAGTTTATGGAGAACTTAATTTAGGCCAGTTTGACCAGAGTGTGAGATGGAATAATGTTTAAGCAATGTGGAAATATAGGCTGGAATCAGATGGTGAAGAAATTTTCATGCCATACTTTGGAGTTGGTATTTTATCTTCCCTTATCTTCCCAGAACCAAAAGGTTGCTCATAAAGCTTTACAAGCAGGGAAGTGACAGGGTTGGGTCAATGAATTAGAAATATCTGTGTGGCGGCATACTCAGGGCAGCTAGGTGGCAAAAATGGCAGGCTTGAAGTCAGGAAGACTCATCTTTCTGAGTTCAAATCTGGCCTCAGTCATTTACTAGCTGTGTGATTCTTGGCAAGTCCCATAACCCTGTTTGCCTCAGTTACTGATCTGTAAAATAAGCAGGAGAAGGAAATGGCAAATTACTGCAATATCTTTGCCAAGAAAACCCCAAATGGGGATCATGAAGATTCAGACATGATTGAGAGAATGAATAACAAGAACAACAACAGCAGTACAATGTGGTGGCAGTATGAAGATAGTGAGAGAGAAAAAAAGAAAAAAGAGAGAGGAAGGGAGGAAGGAAGGAAGGAAGAAAGAAGAAAGAAAAAAGAAGAAAGAAGGAAGAAAGAAAGAAAGGAAGGAAGGAAAAAAGGAAGGAAGAAATGGAAATGATGAGAGGATAGAAACTGTAGAGTAGGAAGCCAATGTGAAGTATATATTGATAGTCGAGGTGAGAGCCTGAAATAGAGTGGTGTCTATGTGAATAGAGAGAAAGGGATGGATGCAAAAATTTTTGTGGAGATAAACTCCACCAGGCTTGGCAACTATTTACATAATGAAAGCAAGTTAGAAAAAATAATAAGAAATAGCTACTAATATGTGAAGTTGCATGACTTGAAATAGGATAGTGACTTAAATGAAATTTAGGAAGAGGGGTGGCTTTTGAGCTGGGGAGATAATGAATAAAATTTCAATGATAAGATATCCAGGTAACTTTTGGCAAGTAGTTGGTGGGACTAGGGTACAAGAGGAAGACAAGGATAGATTGATTTGGAATTCATCTCCACGAAGATGGAAGATGTTAATTGTACTAATGGGAACTAATGAGATCAGCAAGAGTGAGTATTTGGAAAGAAATGAAAGAGGGCCTTAGACAGAGTTCTGAGCTGCACCTACACATCAGAGACAGCACAAAGATGATGATCCTGCAAAGAGGACTGACAAAGACAAGTGCTAGATGAAGCTGGGAAAAACATTTCATGAAAAATCAGGGAGGAGAGAACATTTAGGAGGATGTATATGACTGGATAAAAAACTACTGGATTTTAAGGAAGTGGAAGGATGAGAAGACAGATTTTCAGCACTTGGAAATTGAATGGAAGGTGAGAAAGAAATGGTAATAGATGGAGATGGGAAAAAATAAAATCTGACATCGGGTTCAAGATATCAACTTTAAAAATACAGGATCTTGGGTAGGAGAGCATAGCTCCAACTTTATTGAACTATAAACTCAGTCTGAGACAATTGTACTATGTAGCAGCCGAGAAAGTGAATATGATTGTGACTACATTAAAGGGCACAATGTCCAAGAGTAAGAAAGTAGAATCCCTATCTTACTCAGACCACATTTGAAGTACTGCATTCAGGTCTGGGTGTCACATTTTCAGGACTTTGATAAACTGGAAAGTGACCAGAGAAGGGGTTTGCCTACTATATGCAAAGCAGTATGCATAGTGGCTTGGGATGGAAGAAAAAATAGTACTTGAAATCAAGGAGCTTACAGGCTAATGGAGGAAATGATGCACAAACAACTTAAGTACAAATAAGCCACAAACAGGAAAACTTGGGGACAATCTCGAATAGAAGGCACTAGGACTGAGAAAGACCTTGTAGAAGATGGTATTTTAGTTGAGTCTTGAAAGAAAAAAGGAGGTGGAGATGAGAAGGGAGAAAGTCCAGTTGTAGGGAACAGCCACAGAAAATACTGTGAGTCTGGAGATGGAGCTTCCTTTGAGGAAGGCAGTCTTGATATCATATACATTGCCTGGGAGAAATGAGAAGGTAAAGACTGGAAAAGAGTTTTAGGTGGGACATGACTGTTATCTTCAAATATCTGAATCATATGTAAAAGGGTTTCTCTAATTGACTCCAGAGGAGATAACCAGGAACAATGGATAGAAGTTTCTGAGTGTCAATTTTGGAAGAACTTGCCTAATAAGAAAGCTCTCCTAGAGTGGAATAGGTTGCCTCAGCAGGTAAATGACACACTCTTCACCAGTGATCATTTCAATTATGCTGTAAGAGATTTTTTTCAGGTATTAGTTGAACTAGATGATCTCTTGCGCCCCTTCAAACTCTAATGGTTGATAAATCTATGACTTGTTGAAGAAACTCAGAGTCAATCCCATTGTAGGAGGTCTTTACAACTTTTATAATTAAAGAAATAAACACTCACATTTCATCTTTTATTTTAAATGCTGGAAAAGACTCAGCAGAGACATGATATCTTTTTTGAAGTACTTGAAGGGCTAAGTGGAAAAAAAGTATTAGACTTGTTCTGTTTGACCTGAGAAGACAGAACAAGGCATGATGGGACAAGAATTGCAAAGAAGTAAATATGCAGACTAGATTTTAAGAAAAAATTCATGGAAATTAGAATGACCTAAAAGTAATACGGGTTGCTTAGGAGACAGAGAATTTCCCATCAATGGAGGTCTTGAAGAAGAGACTGGATGATCATCATGTAGTATGTTATAGTGAGGATTTGGGATATGGTGTGTGTGTGTGTGTGTGTGTGTGTGTGTGTGTGTGTGTGTGTATGTGAGAGAGAGAGAGACAGAGAGAGACAGAGAGAGAGACAGAGAGAGAAAGAGAGACAGAAAGACAGAGACAGAGACAGAGAGACAGAGAGAGAGAGACAGAGAGAGAGATTTTGTGTGTGTGTATGTGTGTGTGTGTGTGTGTGTTTGGATGGAGGTATTGGTAGTTCTAGCTGGCTCATGGGAGTCTCTTAAAACTAAAATTCTGTGATTTTTAATGTTGGCACCTTAATGACCTCCAAAAACTGGATCCATCTTCTTTGTAGCTTTGTTTAAATATGCTCTTTTTCCTTTTAGTCACTATCCTCTCTGAGTTCCCTTTATAATATTCTTTGAAATAGGGAGACTATATGACAGTCCTTTTTTTGTTGCTTCTTCTGCTGAGTCGTTTCAGTCATATCTGAATCTTTGTGACCCAGCTGGAGGTTTTCCTGGCACAGATATCAGAGTGGCTTGCTATTTCCTTCTCCAACTCATTTTACAGATAAGGAAATGGAGGCAAACAGGGTTAAGTGACTTGCCCAGGGTCACACAGCTAGTAAGTGTTTGAGGTCAGATTTGAACTCAGGGAGATGATTATTTATGATACCAGGCCCTGTGCTCTAACCACTTTACCACCTCGCTGCCCAGAATCCCATGTTACCATTGTTTTTATCTTGTGTCAGGCAAGCTCATGGTAAAGTCAGCAGAAGAAACATTTTTTCTTTCTTAAGAGGTAAGCTAGGTTGCACCTTGTCCAGTGTTTTGATGTCTTGTTGATACAGGTTCCTTTCATAGTATACATCGAATACTTTTCTTTATTGTTCAGTTTCATTTTTTCTACTTAGTTCCAGAATAGACCCTGAAAGTTAAGACTTTCTTTTGCTTTATGGTATCTCATCCAAAGGACATTTAAAAATAAATTTATTTCATTTAAGACAGTTCAGCAAATGAATATAGCATAAAGGACTCATGTGCAAATTCTAAAGCCTCTTTTTTTGTCATAGCAAAAAACCTGGAAACTGAGGAGATGCATAGCAACTGGGCAGGTAGAATAGAGCGCTGGACCTGGAGTCAGGAAGACCTAAGTCAAATCTGGCCTCAGACACTTACTAGCTGTGTAACCCGGCAAGTCACTTAACCCTGTTTGCCTCAGTTTCTGCATTTGCAAAATGAGCTGGAGAAGGAAATAGCAAACCACTGGTATCTTTACCAAGAAAACCCAAATGGGGTCATGAAGAGATTGACACAACTGAAATGACTGAATAACAACAATAATTACTGAGTAAATTGTGGTCTATGAATGTCATGGAAAGCAAGTGTGCAGTAAGACATGATGAAAGGGATGGTTTCAGAGCACCCTGGGAAGTCTTATAGAAACTGGTGCAGGTAAAGAGCCAAGAGAACAATTTGTATTACGATGATAGTATTGTACAGCCAAACACCTTTGAAAGACTTAAGAACTCTGTTTAAAATAATGAACAATTATGATTCCAGGGCACTGATGAACTATGTTTTTACATTTTCCATATCTTTGATATAATTATTAAATAATAAAGATGTGGAACATTGTTGCATATTATTTGTGAAAGCCTTCTTGTTCCCTACTAATACTCTCATCTATGATCTCCTTGACCTGTATATTGATGACATTCATAAAGCTTTCATATATCTGAGAGAGTAGACATAGGTCCATAGTTACTGATATTATTTTGATCACCTTTTTGGACATTAAAAAGGTCCAAGATTTTACCCAAATATTTAATACCTTCTCTTTGAGATATTTTGTATATTAGTCCCTGAATATCTTCACTGTTTGTCACTTCCAACTCAGTTCTCCTTTGTATATACTTGATACAATCTGCTTTTTGAATTTTTGTTCTTTTTATTACTATTTCTATCTCCTATCTAAGTATGTCAGAGATTATGAAGTTGAAGGTGAAGTTTAATGATTCCATTATCCTTGACAGAAAAAAATTACCTTGCAAAAAATATTCTCCTGACAAAAATTTTCCATTTTTCTTCTACTCTTCTCTATTTCATCCTTGAATATTCCTTGATATGATTTGCTTGATTACATATCTTACCCACACTTTCTTAAAGTGGTTTTACCCTCTCTCTGCTTGTGAATCCTTCACAAGATTTTCCAAGATTACATTGTAACCTGGTGTTTCCTTGGCAATCATATTTCTTCTGTTAGCAAGAAAGTAGTATGTTTGATGACTCTTTGATCTCTTGGCAGGGGTGGTGGTGGTGGTGGTGGTTAGTCTGGCTTTACTGGGTCAAAGGAGATACACAATTTGATACTATTTTGAATAATTCTGAATTGCTTTCCAGAATGGCTGGGCCAATTTACAGCTCTACCACAAATTAATGTACCTTTTCCCCATAGCCTTTTCAACATTTGTTATTTTAATTTTTTAAGTTTGTCAATCTGTTGTATGTAAGTGGGACCTAAGTGTTGCTTCGACTTGAATTTTTGAAATTATTAGGATTTGGAGTATATTTTTACATATCTATTGATTGCTTAGTTTCTTCCTTTGAAAACTTCCTATTCATATCCTTTGATCATATTTTAATTGGGGAATGGTTCTTCTCACAAATTTAAATCAATACTTTATATATCTTAGAAATGAGACTTTTGTCAGAGAATATTCTTGTAGCATTTCCTCCATTTGTCTCTTTTCCTTCTAATGTTAGTTGCATTAGTTTCATTTCTGCAAAATCTTTTTAATTTTACATAATAAAAATTACATAGTTTATTTTCTATGACCTTATCTACCCCTTATTTGGTCTAATACTTTACCTCTGTTTCTGAATATGAAAAGTTATTTCTTCCTTAATCTTTTAATTTGTTTATGATGTGATCTTAAACATATAATTCATGAATTCACTTAGACCTCATCTTTTTATGTTGTATGAGATCTTGGTACATACTTTTTGCCACTATAATTTCTAATTTTCCTAGCAGTTATTTTTTTTTTTTAATATTGAGTACCTACTTCAATAGCTGTAGTATTTGGGTTTATAATATACTAGAACACTGTAATTTATTGTGCATTTTATTTATCTGATTTATTCCACACATTCACTTTTTAATTTTTTAAAATATATTCCGAAACTTTTTGATGATTACTGATTTATAGTATAGTTTGAGACCTGGTACAGCTAGGATGCCCTACTTGACACACATCTCCCATGACTTTTTGTTGCTCTGGATGGATTTCAATATTTTTTCTAACTCTACATGACACTGAATAAGTAAATACTTTCAGGTAACATTGTCATTTTTATTATATCGACAGCTTGGCCTATAAACAACCAATATGCAAGTATTTTAACATTCTGCAGTTATTCAACTTTCTCTTATTATTTCCTCTTGCTGGATTTTGTTTGTTACAAATAGAAATATTGATGGTTTATGTAAATTTATTTGGTATTCTGTAAACATGCTGAACTTATTGTTTTAATTAGGTTTAAGTTGAAGTTGATCTTCCAAGTTTCCCTGAGTAAACCATCATATGATTAGCAAAAATGTAATCATTTTGTTTCCTTGGCCTATGTTCATTCCTTCAATTGTATTTTCTACTATTATTACTATACTTAGCACTTTTACTACTATATCAAATAGTTATGATAATTGTCATTCTTACGTTAACTTTGACTAGGAAAGTCTATAGTTAAATTCCATGAAATATAATGCTGGCTATGGATTTTGGGTAGAAACAATTTTCCATATTTGGGAAAAATCCATTTATTTCTATGTCTTCTATTTTTTTTTTAAAACAGAAAACTATTTTTGCTAAAAGACTTTCCTGCATCTATTGACATGATAATATGTTTCTTTATTCTTTTTATTAATATGCTCGATTATGTTGATAGGTTTCCTTGAACCAATTTTGAATTGAATTAACCTTGACTTTCTAATATAAGTCCAACCAGATAATAGTGAATACTCTTTTAATTTTTGCATGTATTCATTATTGATATTGTTCTGTATTTTTCTTTCTCTAATTTGGTTCTCTGTGGCTTAGATATCAAGACAATATTTCCATCATAGAAGTGTGGTAGGAACCCTTTTAAAATTTTTTTCAAACGCTATTACCTCTTTTACAACAAACTATTTCCCACTCATATATCAAAATTCTGTGGAAGATATGCCATCATAAATAGCTCTGTTTAATGACCCTTCAATAAAATTTATCAGAAGAAACATAAAGCAGTGAGATATGTGCTAACCAAAGGATTCGCCACTGTGATGGAGGAGATCCAATTCAGAATCCAATTCAGAGGGATTGCTTATGGTAGTCAAGGCCTTCCAGATGTTTCTCTTTATAGATAACATAGTATCCGTTCTAACATATTTCAATACCTATTGGAATAGGCCTGTAATTATTCACAATGTTTTCAAAACAGGGATGTAATTATTCAAAAGGCCTCTCCATCTACATATGAAGAATACCTACTGCTCAGATTTAAAAATGAATATAGATGGATAGCCTGCAAAACTTGCCCGTAAGTACAAAGATTTATGACAGACAACACAGACAGACAATTTAGGCTCAGGATTAGAAAGGAAGGTGAGACTTTTGTGGTGGCAAAGAATTAAAAATTAAAGGCATGCCCATCAATTGGGGAATGACTGAACAAGATTTGGTATATGATTATGATGGGATACTATTGTGCAATAAGTAATGACAAGTGGCACGGGGGGTGGGGCAGAGCCAACATGGCTGCACAAAAGCAGGAAAACTCTGTGGCTCCCCCCATAACCACATCAAATACCTATAAAATATGACTCTAAACAAACTTTAGAGCTACAGAACCCACAAAGTGAAAGAGAAACAAATCTCCTGCTAAAGGCAGCAAAGCAGGTGGAAAGAAAGGGTTCATCACAGAATGCTGGGAGCCAAGCGCAGCCCCACATGTGTCCCCAGTTTTAGCCCCAGAGTGGCCACAATCAGCTGTGGCTGGAGGAACTTTGGGAGAGTGGATCACCAACAGCTGTGGCTGTTTCCAGAATTATCAACCCATAAATGCCAAAGAAAATGTGAGAGGTCAGTGTGGACTTTGGGAACAGGGGGAGCCAGAGCATGGTCTGGCCTCTGTCCTGGAAGGTAGAAGCAACATAGACATAGCAGCTGTGCAGCCACCTCCACATGCTGCTTCAGCACTCCTGGCAAGAAGATTGTAGGGGGACCAACTGACCATTCTGAGGGGTAATCCCTCTTGCTTTAACCTACTTGGAATTGGATTGCTGTTTTGGGTGGAGGTCCTGGGGTGTGTGACCAGGTGCCAGAGCCTGTGGAGACTTCAAAGAGTACCCAACTAATAGCTCTGGCAGCTGTGAAAACCCCAGCAATTTGGGACAGAGCTCTCCTCTCTGGAAGCAGAGTTTTACTGTGGCAAAAATCTAAAAAGCCAAGTAATTGAGTAGTCACATGAGCAAGCAAAGGAAACAAAGCAAGTACAGCAATCCAACTTTAGATTCCTTTTATGGTGACAAAATGGATCAAAGCATGGAACAGCAAGAAGACAAAGAAGTCAGAACTCCTGCACCAAAAGCTTCCAAGAAAAATATGGTTATAGGCCATAGAGGAGCTTAAGAAGGATTTTGAAAACCAAATAAGAGAAGTGGAAGAAAAATTGGGAAGAGAAATGAGAATGATGCAAGAAAATCATGAAAAGAGAGTCAACAACCTGACTGAAGAAAATAACACCTTAAAAAATAGACTACCTCAAATGGCAAAAGAGGCCCAAAAAGCCAATGAGGAGAAGAATGCCTTAAAAAGCTGAATTTGCCAGATGGAAAAGGAATCTCAAAAGCTCAC
>CM053589.1:7577417-7608803 GCA_028646515.1 Pseudochirops corinnae | reverse complement strand
AGATCATTTGACCTCTGGAATATCATATTCCAAGCCCTTTGATCCCTTAATGTAGAAGCTGCTAGGTCTGTGTTATCCTGATTGTGTTTCCACAATATTCAAATTGTTTCTTCTTGGTGGCTTGTAATATTTTCTCTTTGATCTGGGAACTCTGGAACTTGGCTATAATATTCCTAGGAGTTTTCTTTTTGGGATCTTTTTCAAGAGGTGATTGGTGAATTCTTTCAAGTTCTATTTTGCCCTCTGGTTCTAAAATATGAGGGCAATTTTCCTTGAGAATTTCTTGAAGGATGATTTCTAGGTTCTTTTTTTTGATCATGGCTTTCAGGTACTCTAATAATTTTTAAATTATCTCTCCTGTCTCCAAGGCAAACATAGCTACCTTGGGCTAAAAAGGGAAGAATCCTACAGTTAGTGAGTATCTCTCCTGGGGGGAAGGGATAGAGAGAGAGGAGATGTCCTTATGGGCCAGAAACAGTTTTAAAGTTTAATTTTAAATAATTTATCTTGAAAGCTTTAACATGAATGAATAAATAAACTGGCACCCCTAAAAAAAATTATCTCTCCTGGATCTATTATCCAGGTCAGTGGTTTTTCCAATGAGATATTTCATATTGCCTTCTATTTTTTTTTCATTTGTTTGGATCTGTTTAATAGTATCTTGATTTCTCATGAAGTCATTAGCTTCTATTTGCTCCAATCTAATTCTGAAGGAATTATTCTCTTCAGTGAGCTTTTGAAATTCTTTTTCCATCTGTCAAATTTGGCTTTTTAAGGCTTTCTTCTCCTTATTGATTTTTTTGGGCCTCTTTTGCAATTTGAGTTAATCTATTTTTTTAAGGTGTTATTTTCTTTAGTCAGGTTGTTGATTTACTTTTAATGATTTTCTTACATCATTCTCATTTCTCTTCCCAATTTTTCCTCCCCTTCTCTTATTTGGTTTTCAAAATCCTTCTTAAGCTCCTCTCTGGAAACTTTTGCTGCAGGAATTCTGACTTTGTTGTCTTCCTGCCAGTCCATGTTTCAATCCTTTCTGTCCTCCCAAAAGGAATCTAAAGTTGGATTGCTGTTCTTTCTTTGCTTCCTTTGCTTGCTTATATTGCCACTCAATTGCTTGACTTTTGAGCACTTTGCCACAGTAGAACTCTACTTCCAGAGAAGAGAGCTTTGTCCCAAATTGCTGGGGTTTTTGCAGCTGCCAGAGCTATTAGTTGGGTGCCCTCTCTGCTGCCCCCACAACGTCTAACTTACTGTTCGCCTCAGGATCACTACCCAAGACTGCAATCAGGATACTGGCAGGTTAAAGCAAGAGCAATTAACCTCTGAATGGTTGCTTGGTCCCCCTCTGATCTGCAGGCCAGGATCCCTGAATCAGCTACATGGAGGTGGCTGCATGGCAACTGGGCCTCCTCTGCTTCTCACATTCGGGTTAGTGGCCAGACCACACTCTGCCCCCCTCCCCCACTTCCAACAGAGTTCTACTGACCTTTGATTTTGTCTTTGGCATTTGTTGGTTGATATTTCTGGAAACCACCGCAGCTGCTGGTGATCCACTCTCTAGAAGTGCACTCCAGCCTCTGCTGGTCAGAGCTGCCCTGGGGTTAAAACTAAGGGCTCACACGGGGTTGGGATTGACTCCCAGCAGGCTATGATGGACACTTCCTGTCTGTCTGCCAGGCTGCCTTCAACGGGAGATTTGTTTTTCTCTGTCACTTTGTGGTTTCTTTAGCTCTAAAATTTGTTTAGAGTCATATTTGATAGATATTTGAGGTGGTTATGGGGGAAGCTCATGGAGTTTTCCTGCTTCTATGCTGCCATCTTGCCACAGATATTTTTTGAACAAGAAAGTGACACGGTCATACCCATGCTTTGGGGCTATCACTTAAACACAATTCCTCACACTTGATAGGTACTTGATAAATTGTTGTTCATTGACTGATTAACTGAAGATGTGAATTTAGAAAAAAAACTTTGCTTAATCTTTATCACAAATGTATAATGTGGACAGGATATTATACTAAGATTAAACATAGTACTTATTAATCCAAGAATTTATTAGGCATCTTCGTATTTGGTTGCTGCAGTGGATAGTGTTGGGTCTATGGTCAGCAAGATTTGAGTTCACATTTGGCCTCAAACACTTACTGCTTGTGTGACCTGAGGGAAGTCACTTAAACTCTATTTGCCTCAATTTCTTCAGATGTAAAATGGGGATAATAATTGCATCTACCCCTCAAAAATTTTATGAAGATCAAATGAGAGCACTTAGCACAACACCGCACCGCACAAATATTAGGAGCTACAGATCCTATTATTATTGCTCTAACTACTACTAGTAGTCATAATAATAGTAATAGTGTTAGTATTTGTAAACAATTTGTTTTATTATGAGCAAAATAACTTTTTATCTGATACTTTTCAGATATTGCATGATAAAACCTAATCTAAGCTAAATTTAACCTTAAAAAAAGAAAGTACCATGCTTAAATAGATATTTTTGGAAGACTAATTTGGAAAGATTTTAAGATCCAGAAAAATTCTCTAAATTTACATAGAGTGAAATCTATTACATCTTCAATAGATATTCTACCAGAAGTAACAATTTGATCCTTTGAATGTAAGTATTACATAAACTGTCAGGTAGGTGGTAGGTACAATGGATAGAATGCCTGGAATTCAGAAAGACTAATCTTCCTGACTTCAAATTTGACCTTAGACACTTACTAGCTGTGTGACTCTAAGCATGTCACTTAACCCTGTTTGCCTCAGTTTCTTCATTTGTAAAAACCAGCTGGAGAAGGAAATGTCAAGCCATTCCAGTATTCTTGCAAAACAACAACAACTACCACCACCACCACAACAAAACAAACAAATGAATGAAAAAAATAGGGCCATACAATCAGACACAGCTGAAACAACTGAAGAACAAAATCATATAAATTTATTCTGGAATAAAAAATGATTTATAGAAAAAGTACTTTCAGATGAATAATCAGAGAGGAGACAATTGAAAATTACAAAATCATGGTAGCACGTAATCAGAAAATGACTGTACTCTTCCCATATTGGTATGGCAAAGCAAAACAGGAGGATTAATGGTTAGGTAACTTTGCCTTAAGCAAATATCTGTTATTTGATGTTTATTTTTACCCCAAGTTTATGATGGAAATTTGATAAAGAAAATCATGGAACAAAAATTCAGGAGCCTAGCAATGAATGCTGTGTATCTTTGACAGTGTTAATGACAGCTGCCAGCTTTAGTCACCCAACCTCTTCATGTAAATGATCAGTCATAACCTACTGTCAGGTTTCATGCTTCTTTACAGCAGTCCTGCAAATCTTTTTCATCTTGTACTTATTATAGTTGACATTTCTGACACAGTGACGCATTTGGTAGAAGAAACCAGATATGCCTTTAATCCATAGATGTCAGACCTGGAAAGAAATAAAACTGAAGGTTGAGCATTGTGTATTGGTTATCATCAGGAGAGAAAGACACATTTATCCAGTAGGTACTAGAATAATACAGAATGGATTTAAACAAAGAATCTTTATTAGAATGCAATATCAACATTACACATTGAAAGGGAGATGCTTTGGAAGGTTTTCTTTTTTCAGTTTGGTAAAACTTACTTTGTACTTATCATGTAACTTCTTTCATCTGAAGTTAAAAACCCTGCACTGGCTCATTATTGTATTATATAATTTTTATATTATATTCATTATTCTCCCAAATGTTTTCCAATTTCAACTCTTATCAGTTACATTTGTGATTAAGTCAGTCTTGTTGCTGATAATAATACAGAAAGTTCTAAGATCTTTGGGTTTTGGTTTTGTTTCTACTTGAATTATGAGGATGGTGGTAAAAAATAGTAATGATAAAAAAGAATGGTATTCTGTGGGGAAAAGTAATAATGGGTCAGGCTTTCAAAATGACAGAATTTAGGTGACTGATTCAACTAAGTAAAAATCCTATATATAAAGAGTTGGAGCTAAGAAATAGCTAAGGGATCAGATCCACACATATATTCAAAAATTTGCATAGGGGTCATGAATTTATAACTAGAAGGAAAATTAGAGCTCATCTAGTCCAATTTTCTCATTTTGCAGATGAGGAAACTGAGCATCAAGGTGATTTGTTTGGGAGTCACATATATAAAAAGTGACAAAACCAGTCGTTAACCCAGTTTTTCTGATGCCAAAGCTACTTATTTTTCTGAACCTCAGGAGAGGAGGTGTATTGAAAGTGGAGAGAAGGAAAGTAAGAGCAAAAGCTTGGACTTGCAACTCACCATGGAGTCAACAAGGGGATTGGGGGGAAAAACAGCAACAATATAGCTGGAACAGAATATTCATGCTGGGACTCTAGAGAATATTAAATATCAGATTGAGCAGTTTGGCTTCTATTCCACAGTCCATGAAGGTCACTAAGGGAGAATGACATGATGAAATCAGTATTTTAAGAGGCTAAACTGGTGGTAAGGAGCGTCGTGATATGATGGATAGAGGACCAGCCATGGAGTAAGGAAGATTTGAGTTTGAATCCTGTCTCTAAAAAGGATTGTGTGTGTCTAAGAGCGAATAACTTAGCTTTCAGTGCCCTAGGCTATTATCTAATATTGTAAATTACAGGTGAGTAGCCAATGTGCATCAGTGGAGGAAATTCCCTTATTGGACAATTGCCTGCACTGAGAAAAAAATTGATCATGCTGCAATAGTGATAATCATATTAATAAAAAAGATTACATTGAGGATGAAATACATTTCTTTAAAAACTTAAAGAATAAACTTTAAAAGATGTCATCATATCAAATACTTAAGATCTCTACTCTTTTGGAACAAAAATCTTTCAAAATATGGAGCATATGAGATAAAAATTGGAAATAGAATTGTATTCATAGCATTCCTATTATTCTGTGTGCTACTAGAATTGTACCAAGCGTACTTATAATCTATAAGGATGAGCTTACATACTAATACTTTAAGTCAACTAAATGTATTATTATTTTTGTTTACTTGTATAATTGTTTGTAAATATCAAATAAAAGTAATAATAGATAAATAGTGACTTTTGCCAGGACTATTCCTTATTTGAACCCAGTCCGCCACAAAAATATGAGAATGAGATGATGGTGATGATGATAGATCTGGTGGTATAGTGTGAAATAGATTAGAAAGAGAAAGGAAATTTTGGAGGTATAGGGGCCAGTTAGGAAATACTTGAAATAGTTTACGAAGAAATGACACCCTGGACTATGGTACACCTGGAGGAAAAAAAATCCAGATCTAAGTGTGGTAGACAATGACTAGGAATCAGTGTGAATTATAAATCCTATGAAGTGCTAACATTATTAGAATTTCATCTGAATATTTCTGTTGGTTTGGAGGCAATTACCATATTTCATGTAATTGTACTTTACATAATTTATACTTCTAGTCATGTGAATTTGACTGTATGTCCATGTCAAAGGATTCATTATTCACACCAAGAGGATATATGTGTATGTTTGTTAAAATTAACATAATAATGGGAATAAAGAAGAAGAGAGTAAAAAAAAGCATTTGTACATGGGAAATTGGTTGACTGTAAGAATGGTGGTTCCATTAACCAACACAGAGAGGACTAAAAGAGAGAACCAGAGATTAATTCAATTTTACCTATGTTTAATTTGATATAACAGAGAACTGTTGAAATGAAGCCGTATCACAGGCAGTTGGAAATAGAGGGTTAGACCTTGGGTAAGAACTTGAGACTGCAGATATAGATTTGAGTAGTACTAACAGAGAGGTTGCAGTCAGAGCAGAAAAATAAGATTTCCACTTTACCAAGGGAAAGAGTTTCTAAAGAGAAAATCCAAGAACTGAGCTTTATAGAAAATTCATATTTAGAGGATTGGAGAAGAATAAGAGTTAGCAGAAGAGATTGAGGAAGAATGTAATGAGAGGCAAGACTTTGCTATCATGCCCCATTGGCCTCTTTACACTAGAACTTTCTTTAGTACCTGCGACCTCTGTCCTTATGGCCCCCTATTTCCATTGGTGAGTTTTTCCAGGGTTAACATTTTGCTGACAAATTTTCATTCCTTTCTTGCCTCTACTTATAACGTAATGGATTTTACCACCTTGCTCCCACATAAATGCCTTGTCTTCTCCCTCCCCCCTGTACTCCTGCTTCTCACTCAGTTTCTTTTTAGATGCTACTTACCCCTATTAGAATGTAAACTCCTTGAGGGCAGAAACAGTCATTATTTTTATTGTATTTGTACTCCCAAAACTAATCACAGTGGCTAGAATGTCGTAGGTGCTTAATATGTGTCTATTAAGTAACTGGTTATAGCATAGAAGCCAAGGGGGAAGACAGCTTTAACAAAGATGATGTGATTAATAATGTTATATAATAAAGAGAAATCAATAGATTTCAGTGTGAGAAAGGAAAAGGCTTTGTTCATCTATAAGTCATTGGTAATTTTCAGAGATACAACTTAAGCAGAGTAATGGGAATAAAAACCAGATTATAATATTTGGAAAGATATTAAGGTCCAAAATGTAGACCTCATATCTTGGGGAATTTGACAGCAAAGCAAAAAGAAATAACTAGGGTAGTTATTGGGGCCAACAAGGTCAAGCAAAGTTTTTTTTTTCCTCTTCATTTCATAATGGGAAAATATGAATATTTTGAGGGAAAAGGAGAAGTCAATTAAAAAGGAGGGGCTTCAATTAATATATTTGAATTTAGATTAATTGAGAAGATCACAGTGTTGGAATTCATTTGCATGCCAACTGCTGCTCCATTAAACTCATGAAGGACAGTTGACCCTAAGTAGGTCAGGTATATTTAAAAGCAGATGGCTTTCAGTGAAATGAGGGTAAAAACATTCTGTCTTCCTTTGCAATGCCTATTAGATCTCTGTTGAATACACTCTTTTTCCCTCCCTGTCTCTGTGATGCAAGCTTTTTTTTTCTTACTGTTAATTGTTCTAATGTACCTTAATACTTGCCTCCTTCAACTTTTCCTATCTTCTACTAGGTTCCCCTGCCTCCCAATATTCACATCTCCCTTCTTTCTGCTGTTTTTAACTTATTTCCCAGTTGGATACCAGGGTTTATAATTATACAATGTCCCAGACCTATATGACTGCTTTCCATTCAAAAAGTTCAGTCTGGTCTGTGAGATTTTGGACTTCCTAGATTCCTGTGAACTGAGCATAATGAGAATGATTGACACATAAAGGAAAGTATACTATTTTATATATTTTTATACTACTACTAGATCTATTTCCAAAGATGATTATGGAAGAAGGAAAATAACCTATATGCTCTAAAATGTTTATAGCAACTGTCTTTGTCATGGCAAAGAACTAGAAATTGCAGGGATGCCCATCAATCGGGGGAATGGCTAAACAAGTTGTGTTATATGATTGTGATGGAATAATACTGTACTATAAGAAATGATGAGCTCAATGATTTTAGAAAAACATGGAAAGATTTGCACAACATAATGAGATGGAAAATGAGCAGAATCAAGAGAACATTGTATATGATAACAACAATATTGTTTTAAGAATGACTTTGAGTGAATAAGTTATTTTAACCATTATAAATACCCAAATTAACTATAAAGGACACATGAGGAAAGACACTATATGAATCTCGAGAAATAATTGACAAATAGAAGTATGTATAAGATAATTTTACATATATACATATACATGCATATACACACACATACACACACACCTATTTGTGTCTAATGGTGACCATCTCTAGGATGGGGGTGGAGGGAGAGAAGAAGAAAAAAGAAAAAAGAAATTTACATGATAACTTAAAAGGAATAGTAAATTATACATAGGGAATTTGTGGTTTCATGTGCAAACATCTTTTTTATTATACTATGTTATAGAAATGCTTGTTTTCTTCCATAAATTATCATATAATAAATAAAAATATATCTGACTAGTGTTATTGTATCTAGTTTTATGCTGAATTAAGTATTCTTTGAACATTAGTTTAGTATTTACTTCTGAAAGCAAATGAACTCTTCCAGAGTAGTATCATTCGCTGAATTATCTTTTTTTTTTTTCCTCTAAGTGAATGCTTTAACAATGTGGTACTAAGACAAGAGGTGACAGGCTGCTGAGATGCCAGAATGACTTGGGGTGCTAGAACATTTTCTGGATACATATTATTTATGGACAGTCTGGTCTTGATTTCTGAGAAGATTTTTACTTCCCTCAGACCAGCTGAAAATTCAGGTTTACAAATATAGGAAATGTCATATTGAAATGCCCACCTAACTTTGAACTCTGTCCTTGACTGTAGAATTAGGAAATATTTTGTTGTAGGTTATGGCTGGTGACTTGTCTTAATTTACTAATGGATATCTTCCATGTTCTTAACTTCCAAGCAAACCAAAGCTTTCCTTAGGAACTAGAATGAAATGGAATCCAAACTTTTTTTTCTAAATAATCTTTAAATTTGTTTTCAGACAATATCATTTTTGTTTTTATGTATGGCCTACAAGAATGCTCCTAAGGTGTCAGAAATAGTACTCCATCAAAAATGCTGCTGGAGTTGCCTCTTAGATTCCTCACCACAGATTATTCTTTTACTACAGTATTTAATAGTTCCATATGGGATTATATCAAATACTACCACTCTCCAGCAGATATCAGGGAAAGGAACATACTCTCCTATAATTTCTTCATTCTAGTTTTAAGCAGTGCCTGGCATGTACTAGGTGCTTAATAAATGCTAGCTCACTGATATATCTTAGAAAAGACCCATACAAAGTGATGGTGTCTTTTACATGCCATAAAGGCTCACATTCATTCTTGTTCAGTAATAAATGTAGACAACTAGAAAGTCTAAAAATCCTCCACGTCGTTTAAACTTATGCCTTTGGTAACAGTACTTTCTTCTCTTCAAATATATGCTACTTATAATTTACTCAGTTGTTATGGGTTTAGTACTGTCCACCAACTTAGTGCTGAAGTAGTCAGTTATGCCCTACTTCACCTCAACTGCTAGCAACAGTGTTGACATTTTGTAAATTTTTTATGCCATCTTTCTTCACAATTCTACTAACCACATTTAAAAGTGGTATATCTTTATATTTGTTCTAAAACTGTTTTCATTAAGAGGTAGCTTCCAATTCATAGGATTAAAAATTTAAAGGCAAAAGGAAACCTCAAGGTCATCAAGTCAAATCCATTAATTTTATTTATTTATTTATTTTTGGTGAGGTAGTTGGGGTTAAGTAGCCCCAGGTCATACAGCTAGTAAGTGTCAAATGCCTGGGGCCAGATTGGAACTCAGGTCCTTTTGACTCCAGGGATGGTACTCTGTCCATTGTGCCACCTAGCTTCTTCCAACCCCCTTATTTTAAAATGAGAAAATTGAGGCCTACATACATGACAAAGTGTCTAGAGTACTAGGGTGGTAGCAGTAATATATGGATACAAATTTGGCCTCAGATATTTATTAGATGTGGGACTCTGCTCAAGTTATTTTAGTCTGTCTGCCTCGGTTTTCTCAAATATAAAATGGGGATAATTGTAGCATGTGCCTGCTAGGATGATGGTTTAGCTCACTTGAGATGATATTATAATATACTTAGTGCAGTATCTGGCATATAGTAGGTACTTAATGAATATTATTAGTTCTCCATAGACTTCCCCTTCCCTACTGAAATTTATGCTGTTAGTATATGATACATCCAGGATTTGAATCCATATTCTCTGACTCTATGTCCATGGCTTTTTGCATTGTACCACAAAGACTCTAAAATTGCAAGATTTTATTAACCAGAATTTTATGATTTCATAGACTTTTGTTCTGTTTCAGGAAAACCATTCATCTTTTCATTCGAAATATCTTTATATGTTATATTCATCTCTCATATCCATCTACTAAAGTTTTTATTTTAAGGCTGTGTCTTTGTTGTATAAGGAATCCATAAAGTCTATCTCAATAGAAAATGAGTTTTAAACATTTTGTTCCATGTGCAAAATGAGAATAATATTCTGATGTCTTCCCAGAAATATGTCAAGAAAAACAACCTTAGTCATGATCAATTTATATTTCCTTGCCTGTTTTTGTACTTAGATATTTTTATGGATTCTTTATCTCATGGACATGGGTACTCCTTTTATCAATGCAGATAGTCATGCATGCAAATTTTCTCATCATGTGTAAATCCTGACTATCTCCATCCATAAATACTTCACAGAAAATGTGCTAAAGGTTATCCTCACCTTTGTTTCACTGGATCTTTTCAGTCCCATCTTTACATTAAAATCAAATACCTTTGAATTATCAAGGGTTAGCTTTAAAGATACTAAAGTTATCATTGGAATTTGTTTGACATTGATATTGGGGGATAGTAGTGGGGGTTAAGAAGCATAGTAGAAAAATGAATTTACTATACCTGTAAAAACTGATGAGTAGTAACATAGCATAATGAATACAACCCTGGACTTGAAAAAAGGAAGATGGGATCTAAATTCTACATCAAACATTCTAAAACTATTTGAACTTGGTGAAAGTAAGAGGTTCTCTCAATTTCAGTTTCTTTATATTTAAGTAGGAATAATGAGCTCAATCAATGGATGTTTGAGAGAATCAAGTGAGGTAATAATAAATGTAAAATACTTTGCAAACTTTTAGGGGTTATATGAATTTCAACTATTATACTTGAAAATATTCAAATGAATTTGTGATTGCATGAAATAGATCTTTCATCCAGTGTTACATATTACAAGCTATGCATGTCTAATCAATTTTTAAAAAAATTATTTATTTACTTTTAGTTTACAACATACAATTTCACAATCCCTTGAGTTCCAAAATTTCTCCCCCTCACCCTGCCCCAGGAGGCATGCTATCTGATATAGGTTCTTCAAGTACCTTTGCATTAAACATTAGTCAAGTTGTAAAGAAGAATTATAACCAATGGAATGAACAATGAGAAAAAAGGAACAAAATAAAACAAAACACAAAAGACAAAGAGCAAGTAGTTTGCTTCAATCTGCATTCAGACTCTGGAGTTCTTTTCTGTGGATGCAGCTGTTCCTTTCCATCATGAGTCTTTTGGAGTTTCTTATAACCTTGCATTGCTGAGAGGAGCCAGTCTATCAAAGTTAGTTGTCACAGATACAATGTGTTTGTAATTGTGTACAAAGTTCTCCTGGTTCTGCTTTCCTCATTCAGCATCAATTTATATAAATCTCTTCAGGTTATTATGAAGTCTGTCTGCTCCTCATTTCCTATAGCACAATAGAATTCCATTATATTCATATGTAACAACTTGTTCAACCGTTCCCCAATTGATGGACATCCCCTCAATTTTCAATTCAAAAAAGAGCTACTATAAATATTTTTGTATATATGGGTCTTCTTCCCACTTTTATGATCTCTTTGGGATACAGTCTTATAAGTGGTTTTGCTGGGTCAAAGAGTATGTGCATTTTTATAGCCCTTTGGGCATAGTTCAAAATTGCTCTCCAGAATGGTTGGATCAGTTCACAACTCCACCAACAATGAATTAGTTTTTCCATATCCTCTCCAGCATTTATCACTTTTCTGTTTTGTCATCTTCACCAATCTGACCAATGAGATGTAGTACCTCAGAATTGTTTTAATTTTATTTCTCTAATTGATAGTGATTTAGAGCCTTTTTTCCTATGCTTATAGATATCTTTAATTTCTTCCTCTGAAAATTACCTATTCATATCCTTTGACCATTTGTCAATTAGGGAATATGCCTAACCAGTTTTTGTGACTCTAGTTTGTCCTCCTGTAGGTTTGCCATGGGCTGTTCATTGACCTTCCTTAATATCTATTTACATTGTGAAGATACCAATGAAGTCCAGGGACTCCAATACTTCACTCTCTATTTTCTGTTATTCTTACCATGTGACTACCTTTTTTTATTCATACATTTTTATAATACATTTATTTTAATGTAAGCAGTAATTGTCACTGAGTCCTTTTCCAATATGTCCTATCAATATCATCCAGTCAGCAATTAGTTATGATCACGAACCACCAAAAGTCTTTGTGAATTTTGAGCTATTTAAGCAACTAAAGCTTAAAATACCTATAATTAGACTTTTTTGGACACACTGTATAAACTTTAAAAATTTGCAAACACTTTCCTCATAATAACCCACTGAGATAAGGTGTATATATTATTTTTCTATGTATGTGTATCTTCCAAACGAGAAAACTGGCCATCTGGGAAGGTATGTGACCTTCCACGACCTCAACAGCTACTACATAATTGAAGTATGATTCAAGTCAAAGTCTTCTGATCCCCAGTCCATACTCTTTGTACTGTATCAGAGGTTCTTTCAACTCAGGTAAACTCTCTGTGACTTTATTTACTCATTTATACAATGAGAACAAGAAATGGGTGCTGTAAGAAAATTATTATTAAACTGTAAAGCAATTTATAAATCTGAATTATTATTATAATTATGTTTTATTATTGTTAGTAGTAGTAGCAGCAGCAGCAAGAGGAAGAGCATAACTTAGTTTTTCTGGGTTTTTATTGTATACAGTTGGTCTTATAAATAGAAAGTATATGTAACATGGTGTAGCAGAAAGTACCCTAGCATACCTAGGATGGCCACTAGCATGGGCTCTTAGATCTGTTTTTCTAAAGGATAGCAACTCAAAATGGGTTAATAATCTTACTTTAATCAATCAAACATATTTACCTAGTTCAGGGGGAAAAGTCAGCACCTTGAACTTCAGAGAATACAAACAGAAATTACAACAGAAAATAATACAATTTGGCAGACAGGGCTTCCAGCTATCTGACCATTACATCTATACCTAGTTAGTTACCAGAGAAGGAAGAACCAACATCTGAGTTTTCAAAGCTGGGGTGCTTAATGGCTGCCCAGAATCTCATCTGGCTAAATCATATAACTTGCCCAAAGTAAGCCCCAAAGCAAAACCTCACATCAGGGTATATATAGCCTTCTCCTGGCTCAGGGAATGTAATAACCCTCTGGATCAACTGTCCTACCACAAAGTAATAAGATATGGGCATTCCTGAAAAAAACAAAATAAAACAAGTCTCCTGCCATAGGCTTCATGTGACCACATTCGGCCTATTAGGGGGCAGAGGATATTTTCAAATCAGGGAAGGTTCTCAGAGTCACTTAAGCCTATCAAAGGGCCAAGGGGCAGGGAAGATCTTCAGATTTCCATTATACATGCCTCAATAAAACCCCCTAGGGGGGAAATACTCCACTGGCAAGTCATATATGGTAAGAGAAATTTAATCAAGAAGTATTCTGGCCATCTCCCTTGGAACTTGCAAATACCTCAGTGGAGGCATAACAACTTGGGCCATTGTCAACTAATAACTTTATCCAGAAGTGATGAATAAAATTCCACTGCTAATCAGCAGATAAAATCAGGGCCCTTTAGGAATAGGCTACCTTATGTGATGGAATGGAGAAGTTGGAAGGTTGAATGATTATGATACCTAGGAGAACTGGTCCTTGAAAACTGAAGTGCTTTTTACAATATTAATTTAAGTCAGCCTTAGAAATAGATACTTTAGACATCAATATTTGATTCAGAGCAAATCAATCAGCAAACATTTACTAAGCACTTACTATGCTCCAGATACCAAGTTAGACAATGGGGAATACAAGTAAAAAGGAAAAAAAAAAGTCTCGACTCAAGGAACTTCCATTTTAATGAGAGAGTCTACGTGTATGTGTCTAGGTATATATGTAGCAGTTGCATGGTGATGTGGTGACTATGGTTCTTTAATTAGTCCTTTTTTGAATAACTTTACTATAGCCTCATTGCCTAGATGGACTTCCTGGTGCAAACATTCTTCCTCTGCTCTGAGAAGGTGTAATAAAATGATCCATACTTCTTTCCCCTTATTAGTTATGGGCCTCCAGTCAGTTAGCACTCTGGAAAAATACCTCAGTCTCAAATCTCTTTCTTTCTGTCTCTGTCTTTACTTTGTTTTCTTTTATCTCTTTTTCTGTCAGTCTCTCCCCTTCACCTCCCCCCCTTTCTCCTATGTGAAAGATGACTTGAAGAAGAGAAAAATGAGACAAGGAGACCAATTAGGAGACTGTTGTAATAATTGAGGTGCTGTGGACCTAAATTAGGATGCTATCTGTATGAGCTGAAGGAGATATGCATGAAATATGTTGTGAAGAGAGAGATAACAAAATTTGTCTATGCAGTGAAAAAGTGGGGCAAGTGATAGTGCGAAATGAGGATGATACATAAGTTGTGAATCTGGGTGATTAGAAGGATCATAGTGCTCTTGACAATAAACATAATGAGTTAAGTTTCAGATACATATTTTAAATGCTTACATAAATGTTATTATGAGTGACATTACAATTAAATTCTACTACCACTGTGTCTATGTTTCTAAAGTCACTTTTCTTGACAAAAAAATCTTGATAATGTAATAATAAAAATTAATTAATAAAATTAACAAAAATAATTAATAATTAAATAAAATAATAATTTCAGCTTTACAGATTCAAACACAGTGCATTTCTTTTGAGGAAAACCAAAATAGATATAAATGTTTGGCTCCTTCCTTTGTTTTCCTTTTTTTCATTCCTTCCTTTTCTTTCATTGCTTCCTCCTTGTCCTGCTTCATTCTTGTTTTTTATTGATATTTTTTTGCATTAACTTAATAATAACTGTAACTAACTCAGTTGGCTGCTAATGCCCATTGAAAGCACAACTCTTGATCACTAGTATGAAATTCCTGAAATAATTAGGACAAAGATTTTGTTTAGTTAGTTCTAGAGACAATCGTTTGTCTAGGTTGTGTCAAGCTTCCAGCTTAAATGGAGGGATCCTGGAAAAGGCCCTATCTGTCTTCATAGAATCTCCTCTATTAATTTGTTATAATGCTTGAAATTATATTAGTGATTCTTGGCTTCAGGGTATGATAATTGTCCCAGAAATTCCACTTTAAAATACAACCATTCCTGGAAGAAAGTGATAGAATGATATAGAAGAAAGAGAATGAGACTAAAATGAGGACACTTTTTTCCAGATTGAACTACTGGAATTATTGATGTTGATCAAGTCATAAACTCTTGAAGTCTCAAGTTTCTCATGTATAAAATGGAAATAATAATAACAGTATTTATACTGCTTACTTTGCGAAACCATTTTTAGAAACTTTGATAAAGACTTATATTAATATGAGCCATTTTTACTATTATAAAGTTGTTTTAAATCATAAATTTTTTTGTGTGGATTTCTTTAAAAGATTGCTTTCTAGCTTAATTTAAAGTATGGAAGTATAGGGATACAAGACACATAAATTTTGAGTGATGACTATGAAAAAGAAGTTTCTAAAGGAAGGAAGGCAGATCCTAATGCATGTAGGGCTTCTGGAATTGAATTCTGATATTTCATAATTTTGCTCCAAGTCAGGATATATTTTATTTTTGTCATGTATTTTTGCTTTATTTAATGTTCTTTTATTAGATCTATCATTTCCCTCTGATTTTCCACATTTCTCTTCTCTTGAAACAAATAAATATAGTCAAGCATGATAAATGGAAAGGAATGGGCCTGAAATGGGTCTGAAAATGTATGCTTCATTTAACACTTCTAAGTCACTTGTCCTCTGCCATGGGAAGCATGTCTTACCATCAATCTTCTAATATAATTAGAATAATATAATATAATAATATAATCTAATATAATCTGCCCAATGTTAATTAAGGCTTTGAATTCTTTCATTTTGTTTTCCTTCCCATAATTGTAAGTTATTTTGATTCTGCTTATTTGGCTTAATATCATTTCATCCAGATCTTCCCAAGTTTCTCTAAATTCTTATTTATCATTTCTTCTTGTACAGTAAAAATCCATTGTATAAACATATTGCAACTTATTCAGCTATATCTCAAATGATTGACAATCTTTTTTTTTGTTCCTTGTTCTTGTTACTACACTTTCTATATATATATATATATATGTATATATGTATATATGTATGGAACTATATAATTATAATTATATATATATCGTAGCACTATCAATATATTTTTTATATGTATGGAACCTTGCTCTTTGTCTTTCAGCTCTTTGAGGTATTTGTGTAATAATGATATCATTGGGACAAAGGGTATGTACAGTTTGTTGACTTATTGGGCATAATTCCTGATTATTTTCCAGAAAGGCTGGATCAACTCCACCAGTTTTGCATTAGTGTCCAACAGATAAATTAATCAGTTTGTGCTATACTGAACCACAAATTGGTGGAGAATTTTCCTGCCCAAAATCTCTTTAGAAAATATTTATCATTAAAAATCAACTTTAGTGAATATAAATAGAAAGGAAAATGATGGTTAAATCATCTAGATAGCCTTAAGGGTTAGAGGGAAAGCATTCTCACATCATTATTTTAAATTGCTCTGTGGAAATCTGAATAGAGACTGGCCAAGATTTCTAAAAGCAAGATAATTAGGAAAACTAAATGTTAGATGTCAGCATGAATAAATGAGGAAAAAGTATGAGAAATGAAGAGTATGAATAAGGAGATGAATGAATGCAGCTTAACCTAACAAGCAAATGAAATGAAGAGACTAGAGGAGGTCATTTATCCTCATGTCTGGATATCACAATATTATCTATTTTCACTGAGTTTCTCAGTAGAGAAAAGACTAGGCCACAACTAATTAGTTATACATGTTTTTATGCAAGACTTTCTGCCAATTCTTTTAATCCTCTTATGCCTCAGAGACAAGGGGTATCTGCTATACTCTCTGGAATCTCCATAAATGCATTTAATTGTTAACCATTGTTACTTAAACCAAAAAAAGAGAGGAAGTCATAAAGTAGTAATTTCCTTAATGAATGATGGTTGTTTTCAGTGAATCAAATTAATCATAATTAATGTTCAATTGCCCCATGTAGAGGGGTAGAAAGGTCAATCTTACCCAAACCTCTGATTTTTTACAGATAAGGAAATTGAAACCTAGACTTATATACACATGGGCTAGCTGTGATATAACCCACGAGCCATTTATTTTTGGTTTCCAGTTTCCTTATCTGTAAATAAGTTAATAAGATGCCTTCTAAAGTTATTTCTAGCTTAAAACCTACGTATGATCTAGTGGGGAAGAACAACAACAACTCTACATCGGAGTGAGAATGTCCATTATGAGTAGTTTGGTTCATTGACAATAATGAGAAAATCATAATCCATTCTGTTTTCCTCATTTTTGTGGTTTAAAAACAATAATAATAACAGTAATACACACATTTATACAGATTCCAGTTGGGCTATATTTGATTCTGCTTAATAACTATTGGCACTGAAATTATCCCAATTTAGAGCCTTTCTGGGTCATCAGAAACCACATTACTTTGAATATATATCTATGTTATTTGGTTCTCTTTTCCTGTTTACTTGAACTTCCATTTTTGTCCTCCTTTCTCTGTCCAATCCTGACTAATCTAATATTGCAGAATTCTTTTTCTGCTTGTGGTTATATAACACTGCACCAATGTTATGTTTTTAAGTATTTATACTATAGTCAAAAGGCAACTTAGAGGGAATGCAGTTTTTGCCAAAACCCTGGTCATATTGGAACAGCACAGTAATGTTAAATTGAAATAATTTTAAACTTGGACAAGGGTGCCAGGTTCCTGAATCTGGGAAAGCAATATCTGACCCTTGAGAGGAGGGGAGAGAGAGAGAGAGAGAGAGAGAGAGAGAGAGAGAGAGAGAGAGAGAGAGAGAGAGAGAAAGAAAGTGAGACAGAGAAAGAGAGAGAGAGAGAGAAAGAGAGAGAGAGAGAGAGAGATGAGATGAGATGAGATGAGATGAGATGAGATGAGATGAGATGAGATGAGATGAGATGGAGCTGGGTTGGGCTGTTGGAATGGGTAACCAAGGAATGATACATATGAACTTACTTGAAGCTACTTTGAATGTAAACTTTTCCCGACAATATGCACACCCTATAAATTATAAGTTCAACTTTTATAACAGATGATCTAGATTAATTATAGTTCTGTCTGTAAATAGAAAAAGTGCCTACCTGTATAGGAATATTTACTTGACCTTGAAAAACATCTCGTGATTGATGGCTGATTCCTGAAACGTTACTATAAAGGTTTCAATTCTTTCTTTTAAGACTTATGTTTATATCAGTCATTTATATTTTAGTGTGAATGAATTCCAAATTCTTAAGACCAGTTTTTAAAAGGGCAGAAGGGAGTAACTCTGAAGGCACTAGGGATTTTCAGGTAAGGATGGAGAAAGTAGACTTTTAAGGGGAGAAGAGGATATAGAAATAGAGAGAAAGGAGAAAAACTGTGTTTCCATGTCAGTTTTGCTTAATCTCACTTTAGATCATGAAAAAGGTTAGCATATGAAAAGCAATGTAATATTGAAATAGTGTGTATAATTAAGTCAAATGTCAATGTATCCTCGTTGAGCATACGTTTTGATTATTTTTAAACAGTTTTAGATTATTATTAATTGCTTACTATAAGTCAAACACTATGTTAAGTACCACAGATACAAAGAGAGAGGAAAATAGTCTTTGCCCTCAAGGAAGTCCTTAGACAAAATAGAGAGTCAAACATGAAAATAACTAGATACAAGATGTACCCAATGTAGATGGAAGGTAATCTTAGAGGGAAAAAAGTAATAGCTTGGGTGGCCAGAAAAATCCTCCTATAGAAAATGGTATTTGAGTTACATTTGGAATACAGGGAGATTAAGAGGTGGAGATAAAGATGGAGAATATTATAGGCAAAGGTATCAACTAATGAAAAGCTACCAAGATAGAAATGGAATGTTGTATACAAGGAAGAGTAAATTGCTAAGTGTGTATGGATCATAGAATGCATGAAAGGCAGTCTACTGTAAAAAAAAGATTAGAAATATAGGGAGGTTGTAAAGAACATTAAATGCCAAACAGACAGGGGAGAAGAGAGAATGGAACAAGCATTTGTTAAACATTTAACATGTTCTAGGCACTGGAACAAAGCACTTTAATTATTAATCTTATTTGAACCTCACAAAAACTCTAGGACAGTGGTTCTCAATCTTCCTAATGCTGCGACCCTTTAATACTCGTATGTGGGCGTATCTGCATGTGGGCAGACCTGCCTGGAGATGGATAGAGGAGCGATGTCTCAGTTCCTAAGACCATCAGAAATGTGTGTTTTCCAATGGTCTTAGGTGACCCTGTTCGACCCCCAAAGGGGTTGCAACACCCAGGTTGAGAACCACTGCTCTAGGAGATAGGTGCTATTATTATTCCTATTTTACAGTTGAGACAACTGAGACAGATAGAGGTTAAGTGACTTACCCAGGTCACATAGCTAATAAGTGTCTGTGGCCAGATTTGACTCAGGCCTTTCTGACTCCAGGCTTAGCACTTTATCCAATACACAACTTAGCTGTCTCAGGAGACATTATATTTGATCCCAGAACCAACAGGAAGCAGATTGGACATTTGAATTTTATGTGCAGAATCATTAAATAATTCTCAGCTGAACTGATATCCATCAAGTGTGGGTATGAATATTTCATAGAAATGAAAATTATATTTCTTTAATTAATTCACTGCCTGTTTAATTTTGATCAGATCTAAATGTTGCATGTCACCTACCATCCCTGTAGAACATGCCACTCTCTTCTACCAGTGATTAACAAATGGTCTTGGGGTAAAGAAAGTGTGAGTTAAAAAAAAAAAAAAGTAAAGCTTTTTTTTTTTTCAGTGTCCATGTGTAATCTGAGAGGAAAGTGGACTATATTTCTTTCATTTCCAAGGTCAAGAAGACTCTCTCTAGCAGACATGGTTTGATGCTGGGTTCTCTTAGTCAAGATGGTCCCATATTTTTATGAGAATAGAACTAAAGCATAGTTTAATGTTGGCGATGATGAGATATTTTTACTATTCTACATATAGAGTTTTTTTCTTTGAATAATCCAACAGTGTGGAATATTATTCACTTTTTATTTCAAGTTCTAAGTTACCACTTCCCCCCCCCCCCTTGAGCCTTAAACCAACAATTGTAATATATTAGGTATGGCCCCTACACAATTAGTCAACATTAATGAATGGCATAAAGTTCAGACAAAGACTAAGGATACAAAAAAGTATTTCTATATTATTACTTTACTTGTATGATGCCGCACAAAATGTTCTTGATTTATAATGTCCCAAGCCTTCTATTAAGAAATTACTTGTCATTTAAATATTAAATATACCTAAATATAAGCAGGAAGATATACACAAGATTATATTTGTCCTTCATTCTCCACCATAAGATAATTGTTTCAACTGAGATAGTTTAGATAAGACCTTAGCAATTTAGTTTATAAGCAAGTATCTTAGAGAACAAAATGAGTTTAGTACATCAAAATGCTAAGAATGCCTGAGAAATTTATCAAAAACTTCTAGTTAAAGATTACAATATGCAATTATTATAGTAGCAATATGTCAATGACTACATTTTCCCCCATGAAGTAAACAATTCTTATTTTTCTTTGAAAACTTGAGTATTAATTTGTTTCTTTACAACTTTGCACAGATTTCCATCTGATTATATTACTTAATACTGACTGAAGTAGACTAATTTTTAAGTTTAAACACTCAAATATTTGGAGATTAAATGGAGAAATGTCAACACTATATTTTTTCTATTCAGTTTTAATAAAATGCAATCTGTCTTAAAAAGGACCTTATCCTGGCTTCAGAATCCCTAAATCACAGTGATAGAGTAAATTAATATGAAAACAAAAAACTTTTTGTTACAAAACAAAAATAAATTTAGTGTTTTGTAGGGGACAACTGTTAGAGATGAGGAAAAATAAAATATTTTCCCCCAGAAAGTTATTTTCATTACATGTTGTCATTGATAACATGATTTTTGGTACTGCTTTGTATTACATTCCTCCTAGATAGAATAAAAAGGATTTTTTTTTGCCTTTCATTAAGAACAGGAATGGAATTTTCTTTAGATGAAGAAGATGGCTTATACACTAAACTAGTAGTAAAAAAAAAATTGCAATCAACCCTATGCTATCCATGTCAGAGTGATTGGAGCACTTTGTATATTTCAAAACACTGTAAAAACATGAGCTATCACAAAAATAAGATGACAAGTGATCACCAGAACTTATTCTAACTATTCATTTCTATTTCTTCCTACAAGATCCATTGACAATTTCACATTGTACCTTTCCTCACTTTCAACTCAATCAAATAAAATTTATCACCTTTTATGCACAAGGTACCATGCTAAAATTTTATCAGATGTAATACTAAGCCAAGATTGGGAGTGAAAGCTCAGGGATATAGGAAAGATAAATGAGCAAGCATTTTATCACCAATCTTGTTCCAGGCCTTATACTAGTCTACTATAATGCTAATGCAATATTCACTGTCCCCAAGATGGCTATGAATAGCTGGTGTAGTTTTGAATTATGTAACTTACAATAAATTGGGGAGACAATATACACATAAATAAATATATATATACATATACACACATACATACAAACATACATACAAATACATACATATATGTATGTATATATGTGTGTGTATATTTACACACACACACACACACACACATATATGACAAAGGGAAATTTTGGAGGAATGGAAGAGTTGAGGGATCAGGTAAGCCTTCCAATAGTAAGTGTTACTTGAACAGAACTTTGAAGAAAAAAGAGGAATTCCAAGAGGTATGTGTGCAGTTGGAGTCCATTCAAGGAACAGCTAGTATAAGAATGTGCAGATTAGAGATAGAGTATTATGTATGAAGAATAGCAAAAAAGACAATTTTGGTTGGTCCATAGAGTATGGTAAAGGGAGTAGTGTTTAATAAGGTCAGAAAAAATGGTTAGAATCATATTCTGAAGAGCTTTAAAAGATAAAGAGAGGTATTTACTATATATGTGTTGCTAATGCAATAGGGAGACATTAGTGTTTATTGAATAGCAGATGGTGAGTAACATGGTTAAAAAATCACTTTGACAGCTCTGGTGAGAATGTATTGGAGAGAGGAGATACTAGTAGCAGGGAGACTAATTAGAAGGCTACTGCAGTAGTCCAGGTGTGGTAGTGGCCACTTGAATAGAGAGAAGGGGATGGATATGAGATATTGTGGAGAAATACAAAGAAAACATAAACAACTTAGATACACTGGGTAATTGAGAGTGAAGAATTAAAGATAATGCCAAATTTAGAAACTTGAGTAACTAGAAGGAGGGTAGTATTCCTAAAACTATTATGGAAGTTCAG
Organism: Pseudochirops corinnae; assembly: GCA_028646515.1. NCBI lineage: Eukaryota > Metazoa > Chordata > Mammalia > Diprotodontia > Pseudocheiridae > Pseudochirops > Pseudochirops corinnae. Next base: position 7,586,514 of record CM053589.1, on the reverse strand, counting down.
AAGCCAGGGGATTTGGGAGATAAATAATGAGTCCCATTTTAGATATGCAGAGTTTGAGATGTGTGTAGTACATGCAGTATGGAATGTCTAATAGACTTTTTTTGATGAACGGCTGGAATTCAGGAGAGAGGTTAGGGCTTTATATGTAGCTTTGGAATATTCAACTCAGAGATGATAATTGAAGCCCAGGAACTGATTTTATTCAAGGGGACAATGTTAAGGAGAAGTCATTCTCACAAGATCAAAGACTATAATGTCTTCAACCCACATATAACATCATTTTTTGCTAATTATTTCATTTTTCTGACTAAAAGAAGTTGGGTCAAGATTCACTCTTTTTGGTAATATATTCTACTGAAATACACATGAGCTAGTTTATTATGTTCATTGACATGGGTTTTATATTTATGCTTTCTGTTTTAATTTTCCCTGATTATTTGTTTACTTTTTTATCATTGTTTATTCTTTTTCAGCTCTCCTATACGCAACTATTTTTGGAAATGTTACTACAATTTTCCAGCAAATGTATGCCAACACCAATCGCTACCATGAGATGCTGAACAATGTTCGGGACTTTCTAAAGCTATATCAGGTTCCTAAAGGTCTCAGTGAGCGAGTTATGGATTATATTGTCTCCACATGGTCCATGTCAAAAGGCATTGACACAGAGAAGGTATGACGTGTGTAAGCATTTATTTCCTTGGTAATTACACTGATTTAATACCTGCATAATTTAGTACTGAAGTTCTCACTATATAATATAGGTTAGTATGACTGTATTTCATAAATGATATTTTAATCAATATAATCAGTGATGATCATTTATTTCCTTAGCTGAAAATCCATGTGATCACCCTAGAAACCTATTTTCTGTAATCACTACAATTCCTTTAAACACTTTCACTGTTACTACTCATAATAATTTTTTAAAGCTCTTACATTGCTACTAACTCAGCTACCTGTCTCTTATGAATTTTGCCTCAACCTCTTATCCACTTAAAACAATCATAGGATCTCAGAGTTGAACAGGACCTGAGAAGTCACACACTCTAATTCTTATCTAAATCTCAAGCCTCCTTTTCAACATTGATTTCAAATCATCATACATCCTCTACTTGAATACTTCCAAGAGAAGGGGAGTTCACTATTCGAAACATAACCCATTTTATCCAGTTACAAGGGAAATAGAAACAGTCCTCTGCCTTAAACAAATATAAATGTGACTCCTCTCCTGTCACCAACTCTCATTTATCAATTTTTCACAAATGAAAATTTTTTTTCTTTGATCCAAAGTTTCCTCTTCCTCGATTTACAAAGTAAATACCTTTTCTTACTTCATGCCCTTCTAGAAATTATGCATCCCCACCAATATCTGTATCTAAATCTCATTTAATTGACAACACTGTCATTGTCAACAACAAACACTAAAAATCTTTCTCCATAATGAACAAGCAAAACCGAATCTTAACATGGACCCAATTGTCATATCTCATCTGAGATTTAATACATGCAGGAGATAAAGCAACATTAATGACAAAAGAGGCATCTTGGGTAGAAAAAGGCAGAATTGTTCAATTTATATTTTGTGTGTCAATTTTGAAAAAAAATTGTGCTGACTAGTGACTCAAAAATTGAAATGAGAAGAAGACATATAGAATGGGTTGGTAAATATTTAATAACTCTCTCTTGGAAAAGGCGTGACACACTTTTAAGATTAGTTTGCAATAGTAATATTTTATCGAACACTTTCTTAAATCTGGAAATAAAAAAATATCAAGTCCTGATCTGTAGCTTTTGCCAATTTCCCAAATCCTCACATTGCACTTTTGACAATTGGCCCTTGTTAGCCAGTTTCCAGAAACGTCTCTGTTATTGTATATATCTTTGGTCACTACCAGGGTATTTATTTGTACAAATTTTAGCTTGTATTCCAATGACTGTGACTTTCAGTCTTGCAATGACAATTCTTCCTCAGTATTTGTTTTACTATCAAAGGGAAAGGAGAAATGATTGGTTAGAGAAATTTGATAGAGAGTTTTTAGAGGAAACATGCAACTTGAGAGGTAAATCTGCTAATGGTATTGAACAGGATGTAAGAAGTATAGAGGGAGTACTTTCATTAACAGAAGAAAGTGCTTACATGAGGAAAATATATCAGAGAAGGGAGCAGAATTACTTTCTCTCTAGAATTTCACTGACTGGATTGTACATTATTTAATGATGCTGATTTTACTGGAACCAGTAAGACATGAACACCTAGACCAATGAAAGTAAAAAAATTGAAGAAGGAGCTGAGAATCATATACAGGAAAGATTAAGGTTCCTTTGAGACAAAGGCATCAAAGAGAAATGAGAAAAGACCTTGGAAAGGAAGAAGGGGTTGGAAAGATTTTCTTTAATTTCTTTGAGAAGGTTTACTGCAGTATATCCTTTGAAGTTATTGAATGCAAAGGCATCTCTTGCCATGCTTGGCAGTCTGACACTCATTTAGCCAATAACAATTCAAGTATTCTAATAAATACAATGAGATGGTAAAATAGTTGATACTGGTTAGATACAGAGAAGCAGTTAATACCCTGCAAAGTGGTATGGCCTTTCAGTCTAGTATACGCTATTATTCTCAGTGCCTCTAGCCCATGGTCCTATAAGCTGGGTCAGTTCTGTAGGGTTGATGCTACTCTTGCAATGTAGACTTAGCATAGAAATGGTCTTTCAAAAATTCCTTGTTTTCCCAATGAGGGTGGGATGGGGAAGGAGGGAGAATTTGAAACTCAGAGTTTTAAAAACGAATGTTAAAAATTGTTTTTACATGTAACTGAGAGAATATAAAATACTGAATTAAAAACAGAATTGGCCTTTAAGTCATATCATCTGATATCCCTTCTGATTTCCTGTAATGGGAACATCCTGTGGCTAATCATGCCTCTGATTGACGACAGTACAGCACCAATCTTAAATTTTTGTGGGTCGGTATTATGTACAAGCAAATGTACGTTGCGGTTTTATTTGCAATAATCATGACAATCAGATTCCAGTACAGTTCATTTGTTAAATTCTTAATGACATTTTAGAGTTTGTATTTATAGAAATGTGATTTATCTTTTCTTATTTTATGAAATATTCAATGAGTTTCTGAGATATAATTGCAACTACTTTATTGTGTCCTGTTGAGTATTAAATAGATGTTAAATATTTGCAACATGCAGTGATATTATACACAGTTTCCATCATTTCTTCATAAAGATTGCATTGGCCTATAAGTTCAGGGTCCTTCAGAATGAAGTTTCGGTAGTTTCTTTTAGTATTATTCCTATCTCTCACTATCACTAACTTCTCCATTTCTGTAAACAAATATATTTGAATTAGCTAGTTGTTTACTGCTTTCTTAGCATTTGGATGAGCTTGTGAAGATGTTTCCTGTGGAGGATCTTTGAGTTCCAGTTTTCAATTTTAACTTCTCCATAGTCTCCTATATCTGTTGGGAAAGCAGTATCAATTATATTGTGTTGGTCCAATGGTACTTAATACCAATCTTTACAAATTGCTCTAAGACAGTGGTTCTCAACCAGTGGGTTATGTTCAATTCATAACAATGAAAATACATCCTGCATATCAGATATTTATTTTATTTTTCACAACTAGCAAAATTACAGTTATGAAGTAGCAACAAAAATAATTTATGGTTGGGGGTCACCACAACATGAAGAACTGTCTTAAAGGGTCGCAGCATTAGGAAGGTTGAGAACCACTGCTCTAAGAAATGCTATCTTTTTAAAAAATATATTTCTATAAAATTTTAATGTGTAGTCTGAGAACATCTTTCCAACCTTCCTCTTTTTGATAAACATATGTTAATCTTTCTATGGCTGCCTTTATTCTGATTAGGTTAAGGTGTGAATAACACATCCCATCCTGTTGTTCAGTACTGAATTATGGAATTACCTTTTCTTAACTTATGGAGACTAGCTATTAGAATGTTTTGTAATGCAATTTGAAATGATTGAAGCCTGTCAAAATGGTAGTATTTGAAGAAGAAAATAAAAGGTTGTTGATGATAATCACTTCAAATAGGTGGCTGCAATCACCATGTTAAAAAGATAGCTATTAAATTAATTAAATACTATCTGAGAAATGGTTTATCCTGTATCGCTATTAAGCATGGGCTTTGTATCCTCTCATTAATGGCAAACATCTTTTAATCAGGCTTCTTGTGTTTCAGTATATCAAATTCTTTAAAACTTTAAGTATTTATTATCTCATTTTTTTTGGTGATCTCTTTTCCAAAGATGCAAATAAATGCAGTTTGCTAGAGGCATACACCTAAGATTATATGCTACAAATGGATTGGAATGTGTGATGATGAATGTTCGTAGAAAATTCAGTTTTTACTCTCATTCATCTCCTTGGTAGGCAGATTAAAGAAGCTATATTCTTCAGTCACAATTATAATAGGATTTAATGATGCATTACAGCTAATTAGAGAAAAATCTTTGCTTTAATTATTGAGATTTCCTTCCACTCTTTCTGCATGTTTAGTTTTAGAGATTTTCAAATGTAGTTTTATTCCACAAGCATATTAATCACTGTGATTTAATTTGGTCTTCATTTGCACGTGTGCAGGTGGTGGTTCTCTTAACAGAATTTCTTAGTCACATCTTCTCTGAAATGATTGTCTATTCTTAACAATTTCATCACAGATCATTATGGTTTCTCGGCCCAATTTGGACTAGTATTTGTCCCCAGTCCTTGAAGAAGTTAACCTACTCAAATTTGGAACTCTCCACCTGGTGCTGAACTGCCTTTTTGTTTCCTGAGTATGTAGAAATTTGCCTCATCCACTGTCTAGTGGGGTCCACACCTGACAAGGCTTTGCTTTGGCGACGTTGTGGAAAATGAACCTTGTAAGACATACATTTTATATCACATTATTTTTTTTTTCTTGATCATTTCAGGAGAAGTTTTGAACATTTTGCCACATTTTTTTCCACCATGTTACAGAAAGCATGGAAATTTATCAGTAGAATAAAGTATACCTCTTATAATTTCTTATTTTGATATTCTTTTAAAACTGCCCAAATTTTCCCGCTCCTTCTCCTTTCCTATTGTAGAGAGCCACCCTTATAACAGAGATTTTTTTGTAAACAAAAAGAGGAAGAATAGGGGAAAAAATCAGTAAAACCAATCAATGCATTTAAAAATCTTATCTTTTATGCATTATTCCAGATGTCAGTATCTTCCACCTCTGCAAAGGAATGGGAGGATATGTTTTCTCATATCTTTTCTTTGGCAATGCACTTGTTCTTTATAATTTTGCAACATTAATTTTAATTGTTTTCTGATTATTGTTCTTTTAGGTTGTTGTAGTCAGTGTGTGTTTTGCTGTCTCTGCTTACTTCACTTTGCATTAGTTTATGTAAGTCTTTCCATACTTCTCTATATTTATCATATTTATCTTTTCTTTTAGTATAGTAATATTTCATTACATCGATACATCCCAATTTGTTTAACTATTACAAAACTGTTTACAATCTACTTTATTTCAATTCTTTGCTGTAAAAAAAAAAAGAACATAAACTACTGCTATAAATATTTTTGTGCAGCTGGAGGCATTTTTTTTTTCATTGACTTCCTAGGGTAAATGCCTAGCAAAGGAATATCTAAGTTAGGGGCCATGGGCATTTTATCCACTTTATTTTCATAGATGCAAGTTGCTTTCCAGAATGATACTCATTTTTGTTTAACAAATGAAGTTATGTGAACAATGTACTTCAGGAGACTTATACAAGAACATGAGGTCTACAGTGTGTTCAGGAAAGACTAGTACCTCTGGTGTAAGGGCTGCCAAGCCCTTTTTAGGGTTACTTTCTACCTTTGGCATCCACATGTTCCACCTAACTCTCACCTGAGGCTCCAAGAAGCTGTAGCATGTGAAGTGGATACACTCCAGAAACCTATGGGAGATGGGCTAAACAAGTTTGAGGGTAACCAAGGGGTCTCAAACCCATAGCTGAATTGGATGGAGGTGTCTATCCCAAGCATGTGAAGACTTCCCCTGGTAGAATGGGTAGATGAGAATGATATGTTCCAATGACCATGAAGGCAGCTGAAATAGGCACAATCAAGCGCTTAGAACTTGGTTAGACATTGAAGAGGCCAAGCAAGGTTGGACACTGCATCTTGAGCCATCACCAATTGTCTTGATTCAGTCCTGCCACTGGATTATGATGACTCTGAAGGAGAGAGTGAGGCTGAAAACTTCATGAAACTTTACACAAGAATCAAAATACATAAACCATATCATTTTTACCATTTTACCATTTTTACCTATCTCAAAGTCCTGTGGTGACAGGCAAGTTATGAAGCAACAGATGAGGATATACTGGGAGCTGTAGTCACACTCTTTACACAGGCAGCTCAGTTCATAGTGTCTTCTCACTGGAAGCAGCAATGGGACTTGGAACCTCCCTTGGAAGTCTGAGCAGCCTTTTAAAGATCACACTACTCACCTCCTTAGTGGCTAGAAAAGGTGCCCTAAAAATTGTCTGCCTACCAAACCCTGGACTGATTACTGAGGCAGGAGAGGATCCCACTCTGTGGTTACAACACACAAAAAATGTACAAAAACATTTGCAAAGATGATTCCATTCATCATTGGTATATGAAATGTGCAGACACATATAGACAACACAAAATCTAGCAGACCTGTGTAATGCCAATGTTATACCCACAGTAGTCACTATGAATATGCATGTGTATTTCCAGGGTAGATTCACAAAATATAACAAACTCTCTTCCTCAAAGGCAAAACCAAAATATTCATTTGAAACATTTTTAGGATACCAGGAGATAAGATTTAACAAGGTACTCATCACTAATCTAGGGAGCACCAACATCCAAAGCCTTCTTTCTGTCAGATCTTACCACAAAAACAAGTTCCCCTAAGCAAATTCCTTTCTCTCCTTACTCACAGCTTGCTCCTCTCTCTCTGCAGCTTGGGTCAACTCCTCCCACTCAGAGCTTGCTTTTTGCTCTCTGTGTCTGCCTGCCTTTCTCAGCTTGTGCTCTTTCTCTCTCTTCTCCTTGGGCAAGATCCTCTCACACTGGGGTCCATGTGACCCAGATTCCATGTGACCCAGGCTCCTTGTGACTCAGACTCCATGTGTTAGCCTATTAATGGGTAGGGAAGATCTTCCTATTTCATTAACGTTACAACCTGAAAAATGAACAACTCTCATTGCAAATGAACTCAGCAGATATCACCTCTAAATAGTAGCCCTGAGTGAAACGAGACTGGCAAATGAAGGTCAACTTACTGAAGTTTGAGCTGGATACACATTTTTCTTGAGTGGCCACAGTGAAAGGGAGTATTATGAAGCTGGTATAGTTTTTGCAATCAAAACTAGTCTAGTCAACAAACTCCTATGCCTAGCAAAAGGAATGAATGACAGACTCATGACAATGTGATTGCCACTTATAGGAAAAGGTCACTCCATCATCATCAGTGTGTATGCTACCACCATGACGAACCCTGAGAAGATCCAGAAAATTTTATAAAGACCTAGAGACCCTTATCATCAATGTGTCAAAGAGGATAAGCTTATAATTCTGGGTGACTTTAATGTTAGAGTGGGGTCATACTACCAGATTTGTCATCAGAGAGTCCTAGAAAGGAATGGAGTTGGAAATAGCAACAGTGAAGGTCACTTGCTGCTGAAGACTTGTGCATCTTATGCCCTTCTCATCACCAACATTGATTTCTGTTTACCTTACCACAATAAAACTTCATGGATACATCTTTGCAGTAAACATTGGCATTTAATAAACTATGTGATTGTAAGGAGATGAGAGAGACAGGAGATGAGAGAGACAGGATATGAGAATGAGGAAGGCAATGTGTGGTGCAGAGTGGTGGACTGATCATAGGCTTATGCTCTCTAACCTAAATATTCACTTTCAATAAAAGCAGAGGCCTCAAGGAAAAATGACTATCAAAAGAATTAGTGGCAACAGTTTAGAATACTTCTCTGAGAGGGAAAAGTTTGCTGCTGACTTGGAGGGAAAGTTGAACCAGCACACATCTGGCAACTGTGAAGTAGAAAGGGAGCGACAACTTTCAGAGATTTGATGTATAGCACTGCATTTGCTCATCTGTGTCAGAACACTTGCAACCGTCAAGACTTGTTTGATGAAAATGATGAGGAAATTCAGAAACTAATAAATGAAAAAGAAGAACTACACAGGGTTTCCTAGCAGGATAGCTCATCCATTTCTAAGAAGACAGCATTTAATTTCTTTTTCTTTAAAAAAAATTTTTTTGTCTTTATTAAATTGTTTGTTTACTTTTGGTTTACAAGGTTCAGTTCCACAGTCCCTTGAGTTTCAAATTTTCTCCCTTTCCCTCTCTTCCTGCCCCATCCCCCCATGGTGGCATGCAGTCAAGTATAGGATCTGCAAATACTTTCACATTAGACATTAGTCAGGTTATAAAGAAGGATTGTAACAGATGTAATGAACAATGGGAAAGAGGAAATAAAACCAAACAAGAAAAAGGAAAGAGAGCAGGTAGTTTTCTTCAGTCTGCATTCAAAGTCTGTTCCTTCTAGTTCTTTCTCTGATTGTAGACATCTCTCTCCATCATGAGTCTTTTGGAGTTGTCTTATAAACCTGTATTGCTGAGAAGAGTCCAGTCTATCAAAGCTGGTTGTCACACATGTGCTTTGTCTGTAATTGTGTACAAATTCCTTCTGGTTCTTCTCTTCTCACTCAGCATCAGTTTGTATAAGCCTCTCCAGGTAAATATGAAGTCTGTCTGCTCCTCATTTCTTATAACACAATAGTATTCCATTACATTTATGTACCACAACTTGTTTAGCCATTCCCCAAATGATGGGCATCTCTTTGATTTCCAATTCTTTGCCACCACAAAAAGAGCTGCTATAAACATTTTTGTACATGTGGGTGTAACAGCAAGCACCCTAGCATGCCTAGGGCGGCTACTAGCACAGGTTCTTAGATCTGCTTTTCTAAAGGAAAGCAACTCAAAATGGGTTAACAATCTTACTTTAATCAAACATATCATTTACCTAGTTCAGGGGGA
>CM053589.1:7560314-7576917 GCA_028646515.1 Pseudochirops corinnae | reverse complement strand
CAATGAGGAGAAGAATGCCTTAAAAAGCTGAATTTGCCAGATGGAAAAAGAATCTCAAAAGCTTTCTGAAGAAAATAATTCCTTCAGAATTAGGGTGGAGCAAATGGAAGTAAACGACTTTATGAGAAATCAAGATACTATTAAACAGATACAAACAAATGAAAAAAAAAAAGAAGGCAATGAGAAATATCTCATTGGAAAAACCATTGACCTGGAAAATAGATCCAGGAGAGAAAATTTAAAAATTATTGGACTACCTGAAAACCAGAATCAGAAAAAGAACCTAGAAATCATCCTTCAAGAAATTCTCAAGGAAAATTGCCTGGATATTTTAGAACCAGAGGGCAAAATAGAACTTGAAAGGATTCACTGATCACCTTTTAAAAAAGATCCCCAAAAGAAAACTCCTAAGAATTTTATAGCCAGGTTCTGGAGTCCTGAGATCAAGGAGAAAATACCACAAGCTGCCAAGAAGAAACAATTTGAATACTGTGGAAACACAATTAGGATAACCCAGGATCTAGCAGCTTCTACATTAAGGGATTGAAGGGCCTGGAATATGATATTCCAGAGATCAAGGGAGCTAGGACAAAAATCAAGAATGACCTACACAGCAAAATTGAGTATAATATTCCAGGGGAAAATATGGTCATTCAGTGAGGTGGAGGACTTTCAAGCACTCTTGCTGAAAAAATCAGAACTGAATAGAAAATTTGACATTCAAATACAAGAAGCATGAGAAGGTAAACAGGGAAAAGAAATCATAAAGAACTTATCAAAGATGAACTATTTATATGACATGGAAAAACTGTAATTGTAACTTATGAAACTTTTCTCAGTATGAGGATACGTGAAGGGAATATGTATATGTACATGTACATGTATGTGTATATACATGTCTATATAGGAGGGTATATATGTGTATGAATACATATATGAATGTGTGTATATATATGTACATAGACAGAGTGCACAGGATCAATTAAATAGGAAGGGATGATATTTTAAAAGGTGAAATGAAGAGGTGGGAGAGGAATAGAATGAGAGCAGACAGGGAGAGACAGAATGGGGTTAATCCTCTCATATAGAAGAGGCAAGGGATAACTGTTACAATGGAGGGGAAGAACAGGAAGGCAAAAGGGAATGGGTCAACCTTACTTACTCTCATTGAATTTGGCTTAGGAAAGGAATGATATACCCTCTAAATTGGGTATCTTGCCCTGTAGGGGAGTAGGGAGGATGGGGATGCAAGGAGGGATGATGGAAGGGAGAGCAGGGTGTGTGGAAATGGTTGTTAGAACCACACATTTCTCTAAAGGGACAGGGACAAAGTAGAGAATAGAACAAGGGGGGAGGGCAGGATAGGAAGGAGGGAAATACAGTCAGTCTTTCACAATATGTCCATTGTGGAGATGTTCTGTGTTAGTACACATGTACAGCCTGTATTAAATTGCTTGTCTTTCCAGTGCGGGTGGGTGACAAGGGAGGAAGAGAAAGACTCAAATTTAAAGCTCTATAATCAAATGTTAACTATACATGTATGTATATATATATACATATATATACATACACGTATATATATATATATATATACACATATATATGCATATATATGTGTGCATGTGTGTGCATTATTATTATTAATTACATGCAACTGGGAATTAAGATAGACAGGCACTGGGGTAGGGAGATCCATCTTGCCCTACTGGAAAGTCAGAGGGGTGATGGGGGACCCTGAATGGCTCTGACCCAGTATACTTCCCTAAAACCAGGTTTAGAAAGGAGGCTTCACATCCTCCAAGTCAGATTATGACATAGTAAGGAGGCAGGGTAGCATCCCTAAGGCCCCCCACCCTGCCCCAACACCTCCTTGGGGAGTACCTCTAGCACTTGTTCTTTCCTTTCACAGGACAGGAGGCTTCCCACTTCACATGGGGCTGATGCTGCTGAAATGCAAAAAGATCCCCAAAAGAAAACTCCTAAGAATTTTATAGCCAGGTTCTGGAGTCCCCAGATCAAGGAGAAAATACTACAAGCTGCCAAGAAGAAACAATTTGAATACTGTGGAAACACAATTAAGATAATTGCTGGTATTTATTTGACTACCGTGCAGAAGGGCTATCTTTCTATTCACATGGAGTGAGCAGATTGGTGGAGGGAGTATACAGTGGGATCGCTGTCTTGGGGTGGTGAGTAAGGGAAAGATGGGGAGAAAATATGTGACTCAAAAATTGCGTGGAAACGAATGATGTAAACTAAAAATAAACAAAAGTTAACAAAAAAAAACATTCTCAAGGAAAATTGCCTTGATATTCTAGAACCAGAGGGCAAAATAGAAATTAAAAGAATTCACCAATTGCCTCTTGAAAAAGATTCAAAAAAAGAAAACTACTAAGAGTATCATAGCTAAATCCCAGAGTTCCCAGGTTCAAGAGAAAATATTGCAAGCTGTCAGGAAGAAACAATTTGAGTATTGTGGAAACACAATCTGGATAATACGAGGTTTATCAGCTTCGACATTAAGGGATCATAGGGCTTAGAATATGATATTCTGGAGGTCAAAGGAGCTAGTATTAAGACCAAGAATCACTTGCCCAGCAAAACTGAGTATAATGCTTCAGGAGAAAATATGGTAATTCAATGAAATAGAGGACTTTCAAGTATTCTTGATGAAAAAATCAGAGCGGAACAGAAAATTTGATTGTCAAATACATGAAGCAAGAGAAGTATGAGAAGGTAAACAGGAAAAAGAAATCATAAGGAACTTATTAAAGTTGAACTATTTACATTCCTACATGGAAAAACGATCATTGTAATATATGTATATGTATACATACATATATGTATGTATAGGAGGGTGTATGTGTGTATAAATACATATTGAGTGTGTGTATATGTTTGTACATGTATACATAGACAGAGGGCACAGAATCAGTTCAATAGGAATGGAAGATATCTAAAAAATGAAATTAAGAGGTTAGAGAGGAATATAATTAGAGAAAGAGAAAGATGAAATAGGGTAAATTATCTCATATGAAAGAATAAAAGAAAAAAAAACTGTTATAATGGAGTATAAGAGCAGGATGGTGAAAGGGAATATGTTAACCTTACTCTCATTGAATTTGGCTTAAGGAGGGAATAACATACTCAATTAAGTATCTTCTCCTACAGGAAAGTAGGGAGGAAAGAGATAAGAGGAGGAATGATAGAAAGGAGGGCAGATTGGGAGAGACTGTAGTTAGAAGCAAACACTTTTGAAAAGGGACAGGGTCAAAGTAGAAAATAGAATAAGTAGGAAGCAGGATAGGATGGAAGGAAATATAGTTTGCCTTTCACAATGTAACTACTATGGAAACGTTTTGTGTAACTACACATGTACAGCCTATATTGAATTGCTTTTCTTCCTAGTGGGGATGGGTGAGGAAGGAAGAAGGGAAAGAATCTAGAAATCAAAATTTTAAAAACAAATGTTAAAAACAGAAATTGTATTTTTTTTTTACTTGCAACTGGGAAATAAGGTATACAGGCACTGGAGTACAGAAATCTATCTTGCCCTACTAGAAAGTTGGGGGGGGGGGGAGCTGTTGGGGGAGAGAGCAGATTGGGAGAAGGGGTATTCATCAGGCTCAATAGCTTGGGGTGGTTATAGGAGAGACATGGGGAGAAAATGTGTAACTCAAAATCTTGTGGAAATGAATGTTGAAAACTAAAAATAAATAAATAAAAACTTTTTAAAAATTGAAAAAGAAGAAAAATGATTGATGATAACAGAGGAGACAATCTCTTCAAGGAGATGGGATGGAACGGGTTCCTTTGAGCAAGCAGATAGATCACCCTTAGTAAGGAATAAGTCTGTTCCACTATGTGAGATAGAGGTAGAGAAGAAGATAGTGACAGAGGGCACTGGAGTGGCGGAAGGTGAGGAAGAAAGGAGAACAGGGAGTTCATGGTGAGTCACTTCATTTTTTTCAGTAAAATATGAGACGAGATTCTTAATAGCACCCCCCCCCCGCCACACACACACACACACACACACACACACACACACACACGGATACATAGACCCAGGCCAGAGAGAATTTTTCTCTATTCACTAAATTAGCTGCCAATTTATTGGGAAGCAAAGAACTCCAGGAAATGGACTCAGGTTCTAGAAGGGGTTTTTTGTTCTTTTTTAAAGAATAATCTAAAAGAAAAGGATAATTTTGAAAAGCATTTTTCTAAAACTCATATGAGATAGTTGGCAACAAGCAAACATAGATTCCACCTTTGAAACAGGCTTTGCAGGGAATAATCTTCACTTACAGAAATGAAATTAGAATTCAATTTAAAAAGAGATTCTATTTGAGTCCCCAGAAAGTTCCTGGGATCTCAGTTGTAGGATATGGTAAGAAGCAAAAACCATGCGTAGCTCTAGCATCATATGATTAAGTAAAGTATAATTGTAGATTCCAGAAATTTGCTCCATAATCTTACAATACTGACCAAATAATGAACCAAAGAAAATGAATTATGAATGATATCCATGTAATTGGGGAAAAGTAGCTCACTAGATGCAGTAGACAGTGAGAGATTTGAGTCAGTAAGATCTGAGTTTGAATTCTGTTTCAGGAATTTATTAGCTAGACAATTCATTTATCTTTCAGTTCCTCAGTTTCCTCATTGTTAAAATGGAAATGATAATAATAGCATCTATCAAACATCATTGTTGTAAGAAAAGAGAATAGGCATGTAAAGCACCTTGAAAACCTTAAAGCGGTATAAAATGACACTTACTAGTTATGCCAGCTAAATAGTAGTTGTTCGGCTGTTATCAAGTCTGTTTAATTGCTCATGATCCAGTTTGGGATTTTCTTAGCACGGGTACTGTAGTAATTTGCCATTTCATTCTCCAACTTATTTTACAGATAAGGAAACTGAGGCAAATACAGTTAAGTAACTTGCTCAGGGTCATACAGCTAAAATAGACCCTAAAATAAATCTACAAAACTTAAGCAGTAAAGGCAATAAAAGGGAAGAATTTGAATCATTCCTTTAAAAGAACCCCAAGTTAGCAAGATATTAAATATGCAAATTGACAAAAGAGAAGAAAACTAAACACTTTCAGATAATAATGAAAGAGTAAGAAATGCAATGTTTATTTTCATATAATCGAGATTAGATTTGGGTGAGGAAGTTTTTTCTGCTTGTTGTTTGGTTTTCCCTTTCTAATAAATCACTCATTGAGTGATATTACGGAAGCAAAGAGAATATCAATGAGTGAAGACATCTAACAAGAAATTTTAAAACAGTAAAAATTAGAAAGTATATGGGAGAAAGTAATTAACATTTTGAAGGAAGTATCACTACTTCATTTGTAAATCAATATTCTATTGGAATGTAGTAGTGTAATAATACAGAAGAATTTATTTTGGGCAGCGAGAGGAGGGAGGAGGGAATGAAAAGATCAGCATATATTAAGTCCCTGCTCTATGTCAGACACTGTGCTAAATGCTTTTTACAAAAACTACCTCTTTTGATTCTCACAATAGCCCTGTGAGGATGGTGCTGTTGCCATCCCCATTTTACAGTTGAAGCAGACAAAGATTAAGTGCCTTCTCCAAGTCACACAGCTAATAAGTGTCAGAGTCTGAATTTCAACTGAGGCCTTCCTGATGTCAAGTCCAGAGCTCTATCCACTGTACCACCTAACTTCCTCTGGAGGAAAGCATGAGATGCAGGGAGTTGGAAGAAGGAAGGACTCAGGCACATAAAATGACTGGTTAGGACTCAACAGAAGAAGATAGATGAAATAATTTAGTTTCTCCCCACACATTTGGGATGCTGGAAAAGTAAAATTATAACATTTGGGTACATACCATTGAAATAGAAGGGGGAGTTTAAATGTATAGCCAAATGAAAACAGAATGCTCTGTAACTTTTGGATTAATCAGCTGGAGGTGGGAGAGTATGTGTCAAGGTTCCTCCAGCAAGTTCTGTTGGGTTGGTTTGAGCAATTTAGGGGATCAGCTTCTTTAAGATGGAGTTATGTGTCTCAATAATAATTTCTACTTTTGTCCAGTCTTTTCAGTCATGTCCAACTCATGAGCCCATTTAGGGTTTTCTTGACAAAGATACTTGAGTGGTTTGCCATTTTCTTCTTCAGCTCATTTTACAGATGAGGAAATGAGGCAAACAGTATTAAGTGACTTGCTCAGGGTAACACAGTTAATAAGTGTCTAAGCCAGATTAGAAATCAGAAAAATGAGGTTTCTGACTCACTCCCAGCACTCTATCCACTGTGCCACCTAGCAGCCTTTGTTTTGTCCAGTCATTTTCAATAAATCCCAACTCTTTGTGACTCCTTTGGGGGTTTTTCTTGGCAAAGATGCTGGAGTAGAGCAATAAACAGTTGGGAACCTTTGGAGGTTGGGAATCAAGAGAGTTGAACAGAAAACACAGCTTCAAAGAAAGGATCACATGCTATCAAAAGAGATAACTAATGAGGGAAAAGATATCCAAGGAAAAATGTCAGAACACTTTCCTTTGCCCAATTGACTTCTCAATCTTCTCAAATCAAATAAGAAGTGGAAGACTGATTCTGCCCAGTCATGGGAAAGAAGTTGAATACAATTGGTGAGAAAAGAGAACCAGAAGATGGCAGCACAGAGTTGGCTCAAAAAAAAGAAAAAGAAAAAGAAAAGGTAGAGGCTTCTATGTACAAGGAAAAGCAGAGTAGATTCCTAACTGGAGTCAGTATTTTCCACTTGGAATTCACTCTAGCTGGGAAGTCAGTTACATACTACAGTCTCCAACATAAAAAGGCTGAGGACACTCAACTTAATAAGAACTTTATAGAAGTAAAATGGGAGGGACAAAAAGTGAGAATGAAAGTCAGCAATAAGCTACTGAGATTACAAGAAGCAGATGAAGTGAAATTTTCAATGATGAAAATCTGGGTTTAAGCCTAGCTCACATATACATGTCTTTCAGCATCATGCTTCATATTACATATCCATAAAAATAGATCACATTCCAGAGAAAAGAAACAAATTATGATCAAAGGTATAAAAGGTAGAAATATTCTCTCTCCTCTCCCTGACCTGGTTCTAGAAATGCTAGTAAATAGCAATAAGATAAGCAAAAGAAATTCAAGACCTAAAAAAGAGGAGATAAAATCATCCATATTTGCAGATGAAATTACAGTTTACTCAGAAAACCCAGGAAAACCTACAAAGACTTTGAGACAATAGCTTCTGTAAAGTAGGAGGATGCAAAATAAATCCATAAAATTATCAACATTCCTATACAAAAAGCAACTAAATAACTGAAAGAGAAATTCCTTTCAAGATAAATACAAAAATGCTGAACTATCCAGAAATCAATCTTCAAAGGCATACTAAAGATATATGATTTAAATGCACTGCTCATATGAAGGCTTCTCCAATATAATAAAAATGATCATACTGCTGAAATTAATTTTAAAATGTATGCCATACTAATCAGATTCACAAAGGATTACTTTAAAGAGCTTAGAAAAAAATATTGACAGAGCTTGTTTGAAAGAACAAAAAAAATTTTTGATTTTTTTCATAGATACAAAGTTGCTAGGAATATTAAATATCATCTAGTTGATCCCCCTCATTTTGTGGATGAGAAAATTGAGGCCCAGAGAGGTTAAGTGACTTGAGTTACAGAACTGCTAAGTGTCAGAGGATTTAAACTCAGGTCTTCTTGATTTCACGTCAAACACTCTGTTTCGAAATCTGTCCCCACTCACACTATTTTTTTTAACCATGGCTCACTATAGGTTAATCCACCTCCTACCTTCTGTATCCATTCAGTGAAATTAAAGAAAATGCATCATTATCTAACTGAGAGCACCTGGCTTCCAATCCTTAGTCTGTCGTGTAATAGTTTGGCTACCTTGAGCAAATTATTTCTCCTCTCCAGATCTCATTTTCTTCAGCCACAAATTGAGAATATTAGGGATGGAGTAGTTATTGCTACATCACTTCCCAGCTCTAACCTTCTCTGATTCTGACACCAAAAACAATTATGGGCTTAATGCTTTTGGACAGTAAGAATAATAATGAATTTTCCTTTTTACATGAACATCAGCAAATAGCATTCTGAAGCAGCACAATGCCCTCAGAGAATCATGCTGGCACTAATGAAAGTTAACAGCAATTTCCCAGGCCATTTAAATATTTGCCAAGCTATTTTTAAGCATCTGAGTCATGAGAAGCCTTTACTTATTTACAAGATATAAGATTAACTATAGGAGGCGGCTAGAGCTATGGACTGGATCTGTGATTTCATTAGTGGGGGAATCCTAAAAAAGGAAACTCTCTCCACGAGTGCAGGTTGGCACCTTCACTGAAACTTAAAGTCATAGAGTGGTGGCTAGAGAGCTTAAGTGACTTCCCACACAGCCAGTAAGGGTCAGAGGCAGGAAGTGAAGCCAGTTAAGTGTTCCTGGTTTTAAGGACAGCTTATCCACTAGGCCATAGTAGCTCTCAACTATCAGAAAAGAACCAAAAATCCTAAATGGTGAGGTTGCTATGTCAGCACATAATAATAAAATTTCATAATTAAATCCATAAAAATATTATGCCCAATTCTATTATTCTTGAATAAAAGAGCAGAGCCTAAAATTCCTAAAGATAGCCATCAGATATTTTCCCTAAGCATTTCTGGTTTCTCAGGCAGTTTAAGTCAAGAACTGAAAAAAAAAGTCTCAAAAGGTAGTAGAGAGTTTAAGCAGAGGTCTCAGAAGTGCAAATGTACGCAACACTTTGAGGATTAAAATGTATATAGAATGTCCCCTCAAAATTTTCAAGTTCCTGATACTGCAAAGTAGAAAAATCCTTTCTCAGGTGAAACAAAAATGAAATCCAGAAGGCAATATCATGTATACAACTAACATAATTGGTCATTTTTTTTCAGCAATCCTATAGGGAAATCTTTTATGGATGCTATAAGTGTGTGAATCTATGAATAGACCTATATGTAATATGTGTATTATGTATTTACATATATATATTATATTCATAATATATGATATACAATAATATATTGTTGGTCTTCAGTAGTTTCAGTCGTGTATGAATCTTCATGACACCATTTATGATGTTCTTGGCAAAGATACTAGAGTGGTTTCCCATGTCCTTTTCTACCTCATTTTACAGATGAGGAAAATGAGGCAAACAGGGTTAAGTGACTTGCGTAGGGTCACACAGTGAGTAAATGTCTGAAGCTGGTTTGACCTCTGGCAGTTGATTCCTCCTAACTTCAGGCCTGGTACTCTATCCACTGTGCCAGCTAGCTGCCCAAGCAACACAACAAGCCCTGGAAATGCCAAGAATGGATGCTTGGTAGAGATGTTGGGGATAGATAAATGATCTGAGCATCATCTGCAGAGAGGCCATCTTGTTCAACCTGAACCTCAACAAGATAACATACCCAAAAGGGATCTTCTAGTTTCCTGATTCTTAATTTACAACCCAATATTTTTCTCTTTATAAAAATACTCAAAGACAATTTTAAAAGTTGAATAGAAAGCTAAAGTGAAAAGAAATTATCCTGCTGGATATTTTAACTTATCTTTAACCTTTCCCATTAGCACTCATCCACCACTCTGGATTCTACAGTTCCTATAGAAGTTAATGAGAGCAGCAACCTGGGACTTCATGAAATGAAACAAATTCAGATAAAATGGGAAAACCTAACCAACATAAAAACCTTAAAAACACATTTCCTGAGATAGGTAACTATGAAATAAAAATAATAATAATCTTCCTGGACTGACTTAATACCATGTTGCTCATCTGATACTAAAACTCTCATTCTTGAATCCTTAACTCTGCCTCTTGGCCACTCCCTCCCCATTTGATCGTTCCTCCTTACTGTTTGTAGTAAGACGTACAAACTCTTTTATTTCATGTTTAACTCTTGCTCGAGTCAACCTTTCCAGACTTACCATAAAGGTGATGTTGGGAGGAAGGGGAACTCTAATCTCATGAAATCAGTGTGTCTATTCCAGAAATACCTATTTCTTAAAAGATGGTTTGCTTTCTGTTTACTGCTTTAATAATATAATAAATATAGATATTCATTCAAGTATTAACTCATCTTGCATGACAATGTAAAAATGCAGCAGAGATAAAATGAAAGAAGCTTAGGAGCCTAAAAATCACACAGGTATGCAAAGAGATTTTCCAACTGATATCCATAAACACCCTGGCTACCCTGTTTCCTAGCCCAGTATTGCTCTATGTCAACACTACCAATGCTAGATAGACATAGTAATTTCGGAAGATCGCAATGACAATAGTTAGAAACAGGTTACCACATGAGCTGATCCTTGAATCTGAGACTTGCAGGTGGCACATATGAAGAGGGAGTACATTTGTGGGATGGAGTAGAGCTTTGCAAAGGCAGGGAGCTCTAAAAGCTAAATGAAATTATAACGCTCTGAAGGTTACTGAATTAAATTTACACCTCTCATATGTTGCCTTTTTTAAAAACTCAAAAAAGTAGAAGACAAAATATTAAAGGCATCCTTTAAGGACCACAATGTAATGAAAATGATAATTAGTAAGCAGAATTTTAAGAAAGCATGGAGATATAAACAGAAACTATAAGTACCCACACATACAAACACACATTCCTGAAAATGAGTACAGGAAAGAATTAATTATAGAAATAGTAACTACTTTTAGTAAACATAAAGATAACAGTGAAAATATAATAAAACTTTTGAGAAAACCCAAATAGTTCATAGGGAAAATTTAAATGCCTTTAAACAGTTTTTTATCAACAAAAGAGAGAAACAAAGTGTAAAGGAATAAAATTTGCTACAGCACTAAAAATAGAAAACCTAACAGTTAAAAGCTTCTTAATAAACAGAAAAAGGAAATTCTGAAAATTAAAGGGACAAAATAGGAAACAAGACAAACCATTCAGTTGACAAATAAAACCAAAACTTTCTTAAATTAAGAAAGACAAATAATTAGGTAATTTTTGAGGAGAGAATAATATCAAATTGTCAAAATAAAAAGGGGATTTTGAGGAAGTAAAGAAGGAATAAAGGAAATTTTATAAAGTATTATGTCTAATTATATTGAAAATCTGAAAACTTAAATGAAAGTAATGAATATTTGCAAAAATAGGAAATAACATGAAGAGAGAATCTAAATAACACAATTTCAGAAGTACAATATCGTAAATGAACTAGAAAAGAAAAAATATGAGTACCCTAATTTGCAAATGAATTATACTAAACATTAAAAGAAGACAACTCACACCATAAAATTATTTGCAAAAATAGAATTAGAATATACTTTACTAAATACCTTACTCTAACTGAAGAAAGATAACACAAGAAGAGAAAATTATAAAACCACGATCATTAATGAATAATAAAACAAAAATATTTACTAAATATGAACCAATATAGTATAATATATTTAAAAGATTAGGAACCATGATCAAGTTTGACACAATTCAGGAAAAATGGGATGGTTCAATATTTAGGAAGCTACAAATATAATAGATCAAATTAATAACAAAATAAAAATAACTAATAAATGAATGAGGCTTTTATTTATGGTAAAATATGAATCTATGAATAAAAAGACCCCTCCTTAATAAAATCAACAGTATCTATCTAAAACTAATTGTTAATAACATTAATAATGAAGAAACACTAACAAACTTTCTACAAGAAGTTTTTTTTTTTAAATAAAATTGGGAGGGAAATAAGGATATACATTGTTGCCGCTCTCATTTGATATTTGCCAGTATAAGAAAGGAAAAAAATTAGAGAATGAAGGAGAGACAAAATTATTTCTATTTTAAGAAGATATAATTGTAGAGAGCATTAAATATTCAATCAAAATTAATTTTAACAATTAAAAACTTTTGTAAATTGTAAGGATAGAAAATAAACCAACAGAAAAATCTTCCTATGTCTAGATAGCATTAAAAAAATTGAAGAGATAGCAAAAGAAATTGGGTTCAAAATATTTAGAAATTTTGTAAAATATCTACAAAATACATTCAGTGCCTATCTGAATATGACTGCAAAATGCTTTGTAAAAATAAAGTAAGATTTATATAATTAGAGAGATATTCATTGTTAATAGTTAGGTCTCAACAATATAAAAATAACAACTTATTTTACAAATTTAGTGCTATGTCAATCAAATTACCAATGGTAACCTTTATAAAATTGGATTATATACGAGATAATATAAAGGGTTATTTTATAGAAATAGACTATATAAGAAAAAAATTTACATAGAACAAAATGTCAAAAATCTTTAAGGTAATTTTTTTTAAAATAGGATTTAAGGATGTCTAGCATTTTCAATAGTCAGTAGGTATTGTGAAGCAGTAGCCATCAAAACCATCTGCTGCTGTCTAAATTTTTCTAAGTTAATCAATGCACCTAATACCTTAAATTAGATGCAGAAACAATCAAACACAGTAGCCTCATGCAAGATAAAACAAAGGACAATAATTGTTGAGGTACAAACTAAGGAGAGAATTATACCAGGAAAACTAAAAAGTAATTTGGAAGAAATTAGATTTTTAACTAACAGCTTAATCCACATACCACAATACTCTCCAAATGGAGAAATACTTTTAATATGAAAGATCACTTATTTTTAAATGGAAAACAATTGCTAGGTATAGAATTTTTACTAAACAAAGGACAGATGTGATGTAATCATAAGGAGTGAAGTGGATAATTTTGATCACATTAAATTAAAATGTGTTTACATTAATAAAATCAATCTTTACTATTAGAAAATAAGCAAGGCATGGAAGAGAGTGGGAAAAGATCTTTTTAGTAAGTATTCTTGATAAAAATCTGACATTTAAGCTATAAAAGGGAATTGATACAAATATAAAACAAGCTCCTGTAATGCCATGCATGAGCAGCTTTCCAAAAGAATGCTACTGTGAACAGCTTTTAAGGTTCTGATTATACAGTATAGTGGATGCTCTATTTATTCCATAACAAATTGAAGTAAAACATTCTTAGAAAATCAAGGAACAGTATTGACAATATTGCAACTTATCACAGAAAATCACAAAAGTGTTTTTTGTTTAGTGTTCACAAAAGCTTATCATTAAAATGGCCACGTAGTTTTCACCAAAGTGGTCACAATAGCTTTGAACAAAGAACAACCATCTGGTATCCCTAAAGAGGTTTGCCTCCTTATTCAGTCTTGCAGTCTGTACTCAATATTCCACTCACGGGGCAACTAAGTTAACTCAATCAGCACTTATTCAGCAATCAATTACTAAGTGTCATTAATCACTAAATACAATCATTAGAAAATACACAAACCCTCCTCCCCTAGGTCACCAGTAAACCACATTATAATAATCACAACATTCAATACCCAAGGAGAGGTCTTTTCTTCATCTTAGCCAGAGGCAAATTCTCAGCAATCTCTCTGTTCCTGGGGAGAGAAAGCTTAACAAAGCTACAATATTCATTGCCAGTGTCCTTATCAATTCACTTTCTGCCTGCAGAATAGTCTCAGGTCCCCTGAAAACATCAGCAAGACCCTCTTCAAGGATTTCTGTAAATGTATACCAAGAAAATCTTTCATCATGGCTTCTGAGGTAACAGCAAGGTTCCAGGACTTCTGCAACAACAGCACTGTCCTTCACCAGCAGACAAATTTGGCAAAACAACATCAAAACAGACAGACAGGATACTATGGTTTCTCAGTCCTCTGACAGTTCAGCTGGCCCTAGAACCCAGAAGAAATCTCAGCTGGCTCCTGGAATCAAAATCACTCCTCCCAGGTTTTCAAAATCAAAATCATTTTCTCCAGTCTAGGTGGGGCTTTCCTCTTCAGCCTTCCTGGAGGCAGCAACTTCAGTCTCCACGATTCTTGTCTGAAGAAAATTCTGACTCAGTTCTCAGTCCACAGCAGCAGCCCTGGCTCCAGATACTGCTGAGAGAAACTCTCTCTTTCCCCAGCAAAACAGCTTCTTACACCAGGTTCTTGTCAGAAGCAATTCTGTCCCTGCCTCTCTGGGACTTTTCTTATATACACACAGCATTAGTTTCCTGTTTCAGCCAACCCCTTCCTGTTAGTGAGAGTTCATACCTTCTATTTCCCCAACAGTGGCTTGATCAATTACTAACTGCTAAGTACCTGCTACCTTAACTTGAAACAAGATGCTAAGTACCTACTTACTTGCCAATACAAAAAAAGGGATAATTAACATTACAGCTCCATTTCCCAATGCCTGAATCAATACATAGTTTTTTTTAAAGAAATGCTAGCTTTTAACAACCAAATAAAAGAAGTTCCCAAGTCATAAGTAACAAGATAAATGAAACTTAAAACACCCCTGAGGTTTTACCTCCTAAAGATATAATTGACAAAGGTGACAAAAGATGAAACTGATAGATGTCAGAAGAGTTATGGGAAAATATGCCCACTAACACACTGTTAAAACTAATTTTTTTCAAATATTCTGGTAAATAGTATAGAATCCTATTCAAAAAAGTCATTTAATGTCATGTATACTTTTATCCAGTTACACTATTACTAGACATATTGCATGCCCTAAGAAGGTCATTGACAGGAGGAAAGGTCCCATTTATAAAATTAAAAAAAAATATGGCAGCACTTTTGGTAATAACAATAATACTAATAATAAGAGTATTCATGATAACAGTAACAGTATTTATATGATATTTTAAGTCTTGCAAAGTGTTTTACAAATGTTATATCATCTTATCCTCATAACAACCCTGAGAGGTAAGTGCTGTCATTAAATCCATTTAACAGATGAGGAAAATAAAGCAGAGAAAGCTTGAGTGTGTTTCCCAGAGTCACACACTCTCAGTATCTATTACTGTGTTTGAACTCAGGTTTCCCTGACTCCAGGATTAGCACTCTAGCCACTGAGTCATCTCACTCCAGAAAAACAACTGGAAACAAACTAGATGCCCATCATTAAATACATCATTTTTTTTTGTTGTTCACTCATTGCTGTATCTTTATGCAAGAGAATGTTGGGAAATTATAAGGAATGATCATTATGAAGAATACAGAGAAACTTAGAAGGGCTTATTTAAACTAATACAGAATGAAATGAGCAGAATCAGGAGAACAGATTACAGAAGGTCCACAATAGTGGAAAGGAAAACAATGAAAGACTTCAGAGGATTGATTGTGAAGCATGTCTTTCACCTCTCAGCAGAAAAGAGGCAGTCTACAGGGTACAGAAGATGTATGTAGTTTTAGAAACAGCTAATATATTTATTTTTTTTACTCAACTGTACTCATTTGTTACTCAGTAGAGTTATACTGGGCATAAAGGGAATCATTTGAAAATGATACTGAAAGATTTAGAAAAAAATGACATGAAGGGAAGAAATCAGAATAAGAACTACATATATTCTCATACTTCTAGTGATAGAAAAACAATAGTAACAAAGTATTTTAAGTAAACAGATGAAAGAGGGATTAGAAAGTAACGGAAAACAAATAAGACAACAGGATCAGTTATTTGGAAGCATGAGACCTTACCAATCATCTCATCCAACTTCCTCATTTTAAAAACAAGGAAACTGAACTGGGAGTGGGGCCAAGATGGAGATGTAGGAGCGGCAAGGTACTACAGTTCCCACGTAGCCACCTCAAATACCCATAAAATATGACTCTAAACAAATTTTATGGCTCTAAAATGCACACAAATACACTTCCCACTGAAGGCAGCTCAGCTAGAAGGGACCATCTAAGCTCTGGGAGCTAAAACCAGCCCAGCCTGAAACCACAGTGTGGCCCCGGGGGTGGCTGGACAGGCTGAGCCAAGCCACAGCTGGAGTATCAGGAGAGTGGATCAGCAGCAGCTGTGGCAGTTTCCAGAATTATCAAGCCATAAGAAACAAGGACTAAGTAAAAGGTCAGTGGAACTCATCTAAACTTGGGGAAGAAAAGCAGATCCAGCCAAACTGCCTCCAAGGCAAGGAATTGGCAGAAGCGAAGGACCTGCAGCCACCTCCACATGGCTGCTTCAGAGCTCTCAGCCTGCAGACTGCAGGGGGCCAAGTGATCATTCAGAAGCCAAGTGCTCTTGCATTGTGCAGCCTGGATCCAGATCGTGGTCTTGGGTGGTGGTCCTGGGGTGCGTTTTCAGTGATCCAAAGATGGTGGGGGCTGCAAAAAAATGACAGATCCCTAAAAGCTCTGGAAGCTGGGAAAACTGAAGTGCTTTGGGACAGAGCTTTCCCCTCTGGAAGCAGAGTACCACAGAGCTAAAAAAAAAAAAAAATCACTGAATGGCCATCATGAGCAGGCAAAGGAAGCAAAGTAAGAATAGCAACCAAACTCTAGATTCCTTCTTTGGGCACAAGAAGGCTCAAAGCAGGGAATGAGAGGAAGACAACACAGTCAGAACTCCCACACCAAAAGCTTCCAAGAAAAATTAAGACTGCCTAAAAGCCATAGACCAGCTTAAGAAGGATTTTGAAAACCAAATAAGAGAAGTGGAGGAAAAATTGGGAAGAGAAATAAGAATGATGCAAGAAACTCATGAAAAGAGAGTCAACAACCTGACTGAAGAAAATAACACCTTAAAA
>CM053589.1:7539015-7559814 GCA_028646515.1 Pseudochirops corinnae | reverse complement strand
AAAATCCCCAATTAAATACTAAATTAGAAATAATGGACACCAAAAGAGAGATTAATATAATTGAATTTAAGAAAACTATTGAAGTAATAAATAAAACTAAGAGCTGATTTTATGAAAAATCCAATAAAATTGATAGACCTTTAGTCAATATGATAAAAAAAGGAAAGAAGGAAAACAAATTATGAGTATCAGAAATGGAAAGGGTGAATCTACCTTCAATGAAGAGGAAATTAAAACAATAATTAGGAATTATTTTGCCCAGTTGTGTGGAAATAAATTTGACAATCTTAGTGAAATGGATAAATATCTGCAAAAATATAAATTGCTCAGATTAACTGGAGAGGAAGTAAATTACTTAAAGAACCCTATCTCAGAAAAAGAAATTGAACAAGCCATCAACTAACTCCCTATGAAAAAAATCTCCAGTGCCACATAAATTTACTAGTGAATTCTATCAAACATTTAAAGAACAATTGATTCCAATACTCTACTAACAATTTGGGAAAATTGGTGCAGGAGGATTACTACCAAATTCTTTTTAGGATACAAATATGGGACGGATACCTAAATCAGGAAGAGACAAAATGGAGAAAGAAAACTATAGACCAATTTCCCTCATGAGTATGGATGCAAAAATTTTAAATATAGTCGTATGAAAAAAATGCTCTAAATCCCTAGTGATCAGTGAAAGGCAAATTAAAGCAACTCTGAGGTATCACCTCACACCTATAACAAATGCTAGAGAGGTTGAAGGAAAACAGGTACATTAATGAACTGCTAGTGGAGTAATGAACTGGTCCAGCCATTCTGGAGAACAATTTAAAAGTAGGCACGAAAGGCCATAAAATGGTGTACAGCTCTTTGTGTGGTGGCAAAGAATTGCTCATTAATTGGGAAATAACTGAATAAGTTATGCCACATGATTTTGATGGAGCACTATTGTGCTGTGGGAAATAATGAGGGGTGTGGTTTCAGAAAAATATAGCAAGCTCTTTATAAACCGACGGAAAGTGAGAAAGTGAGAAAAACTGGGAGATCACCATGTACAATAACAGCAATGTTGTAATGATGACCAACTGCTAAAAACTTGGTTATTCTGATCAATACAATGATCCAAAATAATTGCAGAGAACACATGATGAAAAACTGCTGGCCACCTCTCAAGAGAACTGATAAACTTTGAAGTGCAAATTGACCTAAAATTTTCTCACTTTTTTCTTTCTTTCTCTCTCTCTCTTTTTTTAGAAAGAGATCTAACATGGAAATATGTTTTGTCTGATTTCATATGTATAATTTATATCATATTGCTTGCCTGCTCAATGGGTGGGAAATGGGGGTTGCAGAGAGAGAGAAAATTTGGAACTCAAAAGTTAAAAATAAAAATGCAAAAATAAATCTATTTTTAAAAAGGAAAAAATAATTGGAAACAATATAATTTAATCTTAAACAATGAATGGGTCAAAGAGCAAATAAAGTCAGATCTAAACAACTGGAAAAACATTAATTGCTTATGGGTAGTCAAAGTGCATACATGATTTAGACATAAAGGGTGATATCATAAGCAGATTAGGCTAGAATGGAAAATTTTACCTGTTAGAACTACAGATAAGGAAAAAATTTATTACAAACAAGAGCTAGAGAGAATTACAGGATGTAAAACAGATAGTATTGATCACATTAAATTCAAAAGGATTTTAAAAAAAAACAATGCTGCCAAGATTAGAAGGAAAGCAACAAACTGGGGGGAAAGATTTTTCAGGAAGTTTCTCTGATAAAGACCTCATTTCTCAAAAATATAGAGAATTGAGTCAAATTTATGAAAAATAAAATGAGTCATTCCTCAGTTGATAAATGGTCAAAGATTATGAACAAGTAGTTTTCAGAAGAGGAAATTCAAGATATCTATAGTCATATAAAAATAAAAGTTCTAAGTCACCTTGATTGGTGAAATGTAAATTCAAATATCTCTGAGGTGCCAAAACTATCAGATTGTTTAATATGACAGAAAAAGGAAATGACAAATGTTGGAGGTCATGTGGAAAAAAATGTGACACTAATGCAGTTTTGGTGAAGTTGTGCACTGATCTAACCATTCTGGAGAGCAATTTCAATTTTCCAGCAAATTCTGGAGAGAACTACGCCCAAATGACTATCAAAATGTGCTACCCTTTGACCCAGAAATATAGCACTAGGTATGTATCCAAAAGAAAGCAAATGAAAAGGAAAAGAACCAATATGTACACAAATATATATAGCAGCTCTTTTTTGTGGTGGCAAAGAATTGGACATTGAGGGGATGCTCATCAATTGGGGAATGACTGAATGAGATGTGGTATGTGAGTGTGATGGAGTGCTATTGTAAAATGAACAAGATGGTTTCAGAAAAAAATTAAGAAAGACTTGAACAAAAATTATGCAAAGTGAAGGGAGTAGAACCAGGAGAACATTGTACACAGCAACAAAAATATTGTACAATGCTGTGAATGACTGAGCTATTCCAAGCAACAAAATAACATGAGACAATGGAAGGATTTATAATGAAAACTGCTCTAGAGGAATAACCACTGGGGTCTAAATGCAGATAAAAGCATATTTTTTTTCTTTTTTATCTTTTTGGTCTGTGTTTTCTTTCACAACATGACTTTTTGTGGATTTTTAATTTTGTCTGGACTTTTTTTTTGCAACATAGCTAATAAGGAAATATATTTTACATGATTGTACATGTATAATCCATAGGATTTTTTTTTTTTTTGCTTTCTCAAGGAGGGGGAAAGGGATGGAAGGATAAAAATAATTTGGAGCAAAAATTTAAAAAGTAAATATTAATTTATTTTCCATGTAACTAAAAATAATATTAAAATAAACTATGTGAGCCTTAATGAGAAATGCAATGATGTATTAAATGGTCACATTAAGAAAAGTGTAGAAAAGGAGTAAAAAAATCTAACAATGTTTTCTGGTGTCATGGAAAACATCCTTATCAGAGTTAAAACAATAAAAAAAAAAAAACAATTCTCATTTGATGGCAGGTCTCTTCACTGTTCCTCTTCATAGATATTGTTTTTTAAATTGCTAGAAAGCCTTTTCAATGAAAACCACAGAAATTCAAAAGCTGTTGGCCTACCTATATGTGTTGGAAAAACAATACAGGTAAAAGAAAAATACCATTTCCAGACCATGACATATACTCAACAGTCTGTTAGTTAAATCCAATCCATTATTCCACATATCTCAGACAGATATCCTTGGAAGAAAAGTAATAAACTGTGGTCCAAAATTAAGTAGAAGGTGAAAAGGAGAGCTCAATAATATTTGAGAAATAATGAAGTACTTTCAGTGATCATAAAATGTTACTATAATAGTCCATTCTAAAGACTAGCTATGATGCTATATGGCTGCAAAATATGAGACTCTATGATTTTATAATTATCAAAATTAGAAATAACATTAAGGAAAATGGAAGTATGCATAATAGACTTTAGGCTGGCTATAGAATATAAACCAATCTGACTTGCAATGATATAAAATATATAATCAAGTACCTATGTGACTGCAAAAGGCAATTGCTTACTCATGAAGGAGAATGACAGGTAACATGTGGAAAGTCTGAGTGCTATGTTTTCATCACAGAGATATTAAAGCTCAAGAGGACCACTTCTGAAATGTAGGGTGGTCCTCCTCTAGAGAGGATGTGTGGAAAGACATGCATAAGACCTACACTGGATGAGAAGACATGGAAAGAGTGTGATCTTAACTCAAAAAGAACCACTCACACTCATGAAATTAACCATCTATCTTAGTAAGTATCTCAATAGCTGAATCATCTCTAGTTATGTATCAATGCTGCCAATAAACACAAATCTTCATCTTTATTCTCTTCCATGCTATTACCAGACTTGAGGATTTATATGAAAACAGGGTCACAGAGGAGTTAAGAAAAACTACAGCAATAAATTGGAACTGCCCTAAAAATATACAAAGGAAACAAAATGATAAGAGAATATTGTAAAAAAAAAAAAATAAAGATGCCCCTCTGCTCACTGTAGAGATAATTATCTTTTCTCCTCTATAGAACAGCAGGTTCCCCAGAAACCACTTTTATATGGGAAGTCTCTTTCCTTTAGTGAAAATGGAGGAAAAAATCCTCATATTCATGATTTAGATACATTTTGAGGGAATAATTTGATTTATACCATGCTCATGTTTCAATTTTGTTACATTCAATTACTGTTGATTATGACTCATGACAGAAAATTAGAGGTTCCTCTGAAAGCTTTGAGATATTTCTCATCTTTTTTCCATTTTGTTTCTCCTCTGTCCAGATTTTAGCATTAAGGTAATTCAGCAGGAAATGCATGGCACTGTTTTATATACAGCCTTTAACACAGTGGTGGTGCTTAATTAACTATAATAAATGTTCCCCATTGGTGTATAGGATACACTTGGAGCACACGGCTTACCAATACATTACTACTAAGTTATATTGTTTTCCCCTCAGTAGCCTCAAACCATCTTCCTGCTTCTTTCCTCTTGTCTCCCTTTAATCTTTTTCAATTATTTATTTAATTTGCATTTACAACATTCAGTTCCACAATCCCTTGAGTTTCAAATTTTCTTTCCCTCCTGCTCTCCCCTCCCCCATGGCAAAATGCTATCACATTAAACATTAGTCAAGGTGTAAAGAAGGATTATAACCAATTACCTCCCTTTAATCTTAACCTCAAATACTTTCCTCCTGATTTCTCCCTGGACTTTTGATTAAAGTGCGTGATTAACTCCTAAAACATTCCACCCCTGTGAGTGTAGGATAGGGAGACATATGGTTCTTCTGAGTATCAGAAAATGCACAGTGGTTGAAATCCCAAATGTCATACCTTGCTTCCTCAGGTTCAAGCTAAGTCACGATAAATACCCTTCCAGAGACAGTGTACAATAATGAGTTTCTGTCATACAAACTACTTGAGGGGATTATTAATATAGCGCAAAGGAATCTAATACATAAAAGCTAGCAATTAACTTCCAAGAGTCTTCAGACCTGATCAGCTGGGGGGATTTAGCAATCTACAAAGGATGTGATGGCCTCTTAGCTACTTTAAGTGTACCATTACTGGAAGTGTGGTTCAGTGGAAAGAGTAATGGACCAGAAGATCTGGGTTCAGATACAAATCTCTTAAATATTATGGGTCTGAGAGTTAGGCTAAATGAGCTCTAATTTCCCCTTATTCTAAATCAATAAGTCTTTGGTCCTCTGACCAGATATCAGGATTCAACTATCCTCACGAGCAATGAACAGCACAGAGAATTGTACTCTCAGTACTGTATTTATCAGAATATCCTTCTGCCCTTCAAATCTTCCCTAAATGTTGACTTATCTTGAACCACGTTTGTACATGAACTTACAATATATGTAGATGTAACATGGAAAACAACTAAAATGCTGGTATATATTGTAACTCTCTTCTTCAATAAGATAAGACTAGTCTTTTCTGAAGTACGTTAGTTTAGCATTCAAAACGTAAAATTTGTTTAAAAGAAAAAGCATACATTGTTTTTTAAAGAAATGTAGTAAAATATCTAGTGCTAAGAGACTCTGCACAATGAGTTGGACTTTTATGGGTGTCTTTGGGAAGGAGATGGGAAGTTCTGAAGCATTAGTCAGAAATGTAGTATAGGGGTGGCTAGTTGGCGCAGTGAATAGAGCACTGGTCCTGGAGTCAGGAGGACCTGAATTCAAATCTGGCCTCAGACACTTGACACACTTACTAGCCATGTGACTTTGGGCAAGTCACTTAACCCCAATTGTCCTCCAAAAAGCAAAAAAAAAAAAAAATGTCATATGGGAAAAAAAGTCATTTCTGTCATGGAGAATCTAGCCTATGGCAACTTTGTGAAACAATAATTGCAGCAAAAGAAAAATGTAGATTTTCACAATTTGGAGATCATCTTTCATTAAGCCTAAGTAGGTGGCTGCCTATGTGACATGATTTCTTAATTTTCTAGAAAAGTATTATTTTCTATCTCCTCAAATACTTTTAACTTTCTCACTGATGTCTAAAATATCTTTTGGAATTTTGCTAAGAATCAATGTCAAATTTACCTAACTTCCAGACTTTTCCTTTATCTTTTTCATATATCTGGATTATTTTTGGTCAGATTGAATCTTCTGACATTTTTTCTTTTAATTTAAATTCTCACAGATTACTAAGAGTAGCTCTGTAATCACATATGAGAGTTTTTAGTAGCATGGAAAATAATTTGACTAAGAAATGAGACATATATTTACTTTAATTGGACAGATGCTCTTTTTACTGCCATGCATTATTTTTGTCCTATTTTGTTTTTTTCTTTATTAATTTGTTTATTTACTTTTAGTTTACAAGATTCAGTTCCACAATCCCTTGAGTTTCAAATTTTCTCCCCCTCCTTATCCTCCTCATTCCCATGGCAGCATTCAATCAAGTATAGGATCTGCAAATACATTCACATTAGACACTACTCAGGTTGTAAAGAAGGATTGTAATGGATAGAATGAACAATGAGAAAGAGGAAACAAAACCAAATTATAAAAAGAAAGAGAGCAGGTAGTTTGCTTCAGTCTGCATTCAAACTCTGTTATTTCCAGTTCTTTCTCTGAATTTGGACATCTCCTTCCATCATGAGTCTTTTGGAGCTGTCTTATAAACTTGCATTGCTGAGAAGAGTCCAGGCTATCAAAGTTTGTCATCACACATACCTTATGTCTGTAATTATGTACAGATTTCTCCTGGTTCTGCTCTTCTCACTCAGCATCAGTTTGTATAAGTTTCTCCAGGAAAATATGAAGCCTATCTGCTCCTTATTTCTTATAGCACAATAGTATGTCATTACATTCATATAACACAATTTGTTTAACCATTTCCCAATTGTTGGGCATCCCCTTAATTTCCAATTCTTTGCCACTACAAAAAGAGCAACAATAAATATTTTTGTACATATGGGTCTTCCTTCCACTCTGTGCTCTCTTTGGAATACAACCCTAGAAGTGGTATTACTGGGTCAAAGGATATGCAGTAATTTTTTGCCCTTTGGGCATAGTACCAGATTGCTCTCCAGAATGGTTGAATCAGTTCACAACTCCATCAACAATGCATCAGTGTTCCATTTTTTTTTTCACAGCCTCTCATTTTGTCATTTTCATGTTTTGTCACCTTAGCCAATCTGACTGGTGAGATGTGGTACCTCAGAGTTGTTTTGATTTACATTTCTCTAATCAATAGTGATTTAGAGCATTTTTTCTTTAATTTCTACCTCTGAAAATTGCCTGTTCATATCTTTTGACCATTTATCAATTGGGGAGTGACTTGTATTCTTATAGACTTGACTCAATTCCCTGTATATTTTAGAAATGAGGCTTTTATCAGAGACACTGGTTGTAAAAATTCTTTCCCAATTTCCCATTTCCCTCTTAATCTTGGTTACATTGTTATACAGAAACTTTTCAATTTAATGTAATCAAGATTATCCATTTTGCATTTTATAATGCTAACTCTTGTTTGGACGCAAAGTCTTCACTTCTTTATCAATCTGACAGGTAAACTATTCCTTGCTTTCCCAGATTGCTTACGGGATCAGCCTTTAAAACTAGATTGTGCACCCATTTAGACTTACTTGATTTTGGTATATAGTGTTAGATAATTGTCTATGCCCAGTTTCTGCCATACTGTATTCCAGTTTTCCCTGGAGTTTTTGTTAAATAGTGAGTTCTTATTCCCAAAAATGGGGTCTTTGGGTTTATAAAACAGGAGATTAATATAGTCATTGACTGTGGAGTCTTGTGTAATCAGTCTATTCCATTGATCCACTACTCTATTCCTCAGCCAGTACCAAATAGTTTTGATGACTGCTGCTTTATAATACGGATTAAAATCTGATATGGCTAGGACGCCTTCCCTAGTATTGTCATGTATTTTTTTTTTTTTAATGAAAACCCTTCCTAAGTATCTTTGTTTTCTCCTTTCCCATTTGAAGATCGTTTTTATTTTCAAAGTTGGGAACAAAATAGTTAATGTTTAAAAACCCTTTAATCCTGTAATTGTAGCTACTTCCTCCACCATAATCATTTAAAGCACATGTTCGTTAAATATTATGGCTAAAATTCATCACTTTGTGTCTAAACCCTTATGAGTTTCTCCACACCTAGGCTAAACTTAGGACAACAGATAAATAATTTATTGTAGGGACCAAACTGAAAATCTTTTCAACTTGGTAAGATGAGTCAAGGTTTCTATTAAACTATGATTATCTTTGAAAATACAGGATAAACAAAGAATCATGAAAGACGTGAAAGTCGAAATGTAGGCCAAGGCAAAATATGAATTGTATTTTATAGAATCAAATGGTTGGAACAGAAATTGTCAGTCACCAAATCTAGTAAGTATCTCAACAAGAATATCTTCTGTAATAGTGCTTCTCAAAGTGTGATCTGGGGATCTGGTGGTCCTGAGATCTTTTCAGGTTGTCCCGGAGGTCAAAGTTATTTCATAATTATACAAAGAGATCATGATTTTTAATAAAGTAAATATCAATAGATATGACCCTAATCAACAACTTTTTGAAGTTCTTGCTAATTTTTAAGCATGTAAAGGGATCCTGAAAACTTTGAGAACTAATGCTCTATAACACGACCATCAAATTATCATCAAATTTCCCCTGAAGGCTTCCAATGATCAGAGTCCACAGATTTAAGAGCAGCCAATTCAACTTTTCTAGATCTTTAATTGTTAGGAATCACTTAATCACTTATTATTTTATTACTATTAATTATTATTTCATCGAGATAGGAAGTACGGGGTGAAGAACTTCCTCTATCAATACAAAGCAAAAATTTTACAGTAGTTTAATTCTTATTTTTTTGTAGGGACAATTGCGGTTAAGTGACTTGCTTAAGGTCACAAAACTAGTAAGTGTTAAGTGTCTGAGTCTGGATTTGAATTCAGTTCCTCCTGACTCCAGGGTCGGTGCTCTCTTCACTGTGCCACCTAGCCACCCCAGCACAAACTCTTAAAGAGGTTCCTGAAACACTGAGAGTTTAAGTGACTTGCCAAGGGGTCACTCCACCAGTAGGTGTCAGAAGCAGAACTTAAATCCAAATTTTGCTGACTCTCAGACAAACCTTTTATCCACAATGCCCTGCTTCCTCTTGGGATATTTTCTTTACATTGAACCTAAATCTCTTGACAACTTCCTATCCACAGCTATTAGTTCTGCCTCTGCAGCCAAACAGAAGAGCTCTATTTTCTCTCTATCCTCTGTTAATGCTAAACCATCTGCTCCAAGCAGTGGGTCTAGCTCTCTCTCTTGTTCATTATTGTTCTAAATACAGCTAGCATGTTTTGTTCATTTTCAGGTTTCTTGAAAACAAGTTTGGGTAGGATGAATTGAAAATAGGACATAAAAACACTGGCTGCTTTAAGAGGTAGAAAAAGAGAACAGAAAATGTATGTTGGAGAGAAAAAGAGAAAAAAAGGAGAAATTTTCCAACTTTGTGGAGTGCTTCTCCTAGTTATAATGGTGTCATAGGACAGGCATAAGGATGGTGTTTGGCTTAGTCATGACCTTTGACACAGATCGCATTTTGGCACAAAGCAAGTTTTAGTCACCATAATATTAAGCAGTTTGGTGCTAACAGAAGCTGCATATCAATTTCTCCTAATGACCCACTTACTCATCAAAGCATAACTAATGTTTTTCAACAGACTATTGCTGTTTGAAAATGCTTTCTTCAGCATAAATATCTAGAACACAAAATTCTGATTAAGAAACTTTGGCAAGTTTCAGATTTTAAGATGTTTACATCTTTAAAAGATTATTGTAGAAGACTAAAGCCACAAGTTGGTAGTCAGTCCTTATGGGTTTGCATTGTGGTAAGGGCTTCTAACTGCATATTGATCTTTCCAACCACAGCCACAAATCCACATATAACAATAAGCATCGGCATCATCTTCATAAATAAATGGCAGGGATATAGTTAGAGTATGTATCCATGCCCACATTCAGTAAAATATCATTGACTAGGCCTTGAATGACCATCCAGAATTTATTATCCCTCCCTAGACTATGAATAAAGGGTTTTCCAGGGAAATTCATATTATAAATGAGAAAACAAGAGTAGTAGTATTTAACTCACTCAAGGAAACGCATTTTAACTAAAAAACGAAGACATATATTCAGCGTATTATGTGTAGATGCTAGTGAGCCATATATTTAGTAAAGAAATACCCTTCTACCCCACCCCCCACACACTTGGAGACATATTTAGCAGTCAAAATAATATAACTTTTAAATATTCTACAATTCAGAATTTTTATGAATAAAGAATGGTTTTTCCCCTAGTTATTATGTTGATTATGATCTCTTCTTAACTCTGCAGTCTGGATTCAGGCTTCATCATACAACTGACACTGTCTTTCCAAAATCATCAACCATCTCTAATTGCTAAATCTAATGGCCTTTTCTGATTCTTCATTTTTCTTGATCTTTCCATAGCTTTTTGTCCTGCAATCATCTCTCCCCCACATGCACACATATACTCTCCTCTAGCTTTTAATAAAACTCTTCTCTCTTAGTTCACTTCTTATATTCTCCTCAAGTTCCTTTGTAGGGTCTTTAACTAGTTCATACCTGCTAATCATGGGTGTCCACCAAGCCTATGACCTGGGGAGTATTGTCTTCTTACTATACTATTTTGCTGGATGATCTTATCAATGTCTCTTGATTCAATTATCATCTCTATGCAGATAATTCTCAGATTTATATACCCATCCCTAACCTCTCTTCCAACTTCCAGTCTCATCTCCAGCTCCCTATTGGGCATTTCAAAACAGATGTCACATAGACATCTTAAACTCACTTTGTCTAAAACTGAATTCATTGTCTTTACCCCAGAACCTTCCCCTTATTATAATTTTCCTATCAACCATTACTGAGCTACCCAAACTCCCTACCTAGATGTCGTCCTCAAATTCTCACTCCTGCTCTCCATATGTAACCAGTGGTTGATTCTATCTTTTGCAACATCCCTTATGCATGATCCCTTCTTTCTTCTGATGCTGCTACCACCCTAATGCAGGCCTTCATCACCTCAAATTTCTACTATTGCTTTAGTCTTGTGATCCAGCTTCCAGCTTCAATCTTCTTCCCCTTCCAGTTCATCCTTCATTGAGCTGTCAAAGTCATCTTCCTAAATCACGGGGTCTGACCATGATATTCTCCTATTCAGTCAACTCCAGTGGTTCCCATCTTACCTACAAAATTAAATATAAAATCATCTCTATGATTTTTAATGCCCTTCATAACATGACCCCTCCTTTCCAGTGGTCTTACATCTTGCTCATCCAGAGACTCTTTGATCCAGTGATGCTGGGCTCCTTGCTTCTCCTTGCATAAGACACTATCTGCCTTCAGTCATGGAGCTGGGTCATCCAACCAAACACTACCAGAGCTGCAGGTCAAACCCAGGTCTTCTGATATGGAGAAAAGATCACTGGATGTGGCCAGACTACTGCTTTCAGATGAATCGTTCTTGTGAATTGATCTGATTATCTCGACATTGAACTCAAAAATTTTCAAAAGTTCTTTTTGACTGCCAAATGAAGCTATAATTTGTTATCAATCCATTTCTTTTCTAGTTTTATCTTATACTACTAGCTTCTACACAACAGAATCTGAGTTTAATTCTGCCTTAGCTACATAATTCAACTGTTAGGATCTCAAATATCCTCTCTCAAGCTGTGTTTCATCTTCTGTAAAATGAAGTGCTGAATGATATGATTTCTAAGATCTCTTACATCGCTAAACTCTCTCTTCTGTTGCTATGTTCCCTTTAACTGGACTATTCACTATCCCTCATAAACATTTTCTCATCTTCATCGTGCCATTGCCCTCATTTCTTTAAAGCCAAGATCAAATATGGTTGTTCAGTCATGTGCAGCTCTTCCTGGACCCATTTGGGCTTTTCTCAGTGAAGATGCTAGAGTGACTTGCCATTTCCTTCTCCAGCCCATTTTAATGATGAGGAAAGTGAGACTTACAGGCTTAAGTGTCACATAGCTACCAAGTGTCCTAGACCAGATTTGAACTCACAAAGGTGATTCTTTCAGATTTCAGATCTGGCACACTATCCATTGTTCCACATAGCTGCCCAACTGAAGAACAACAAATAGGATTTGTTGAATGAAACTTTCTCTGATTCTTTCCCCTTCTCTCCCTTAGTTAGTGAGAATACTCGCCCCCTGCTTTCATATAGTACTTAGTTTGCACCTCCCTTACATACACATACACACACACACACACATACACACACAATTATTTTACTTTATATACATTATGTGCATATAGTCTATCCTATATTGTATTCATGAAGAGAGGCATTATATCTTATTTAATTTTCTCTTAGTGTCTAATAGAGTGGTATGCATATTTTGATGCCGTTGGTTAGTCATTTTTCAGTCTTAACTGTCTCTTTGTGACTGAGGTTTTCTTGGCAAAAATTCTGGAATGGTTTGTCATTTTACAGTTGAGGAAACTCAGGCAAACAAGTTTAAGTGACTTGCCCAGGGTCACACATTTAATATGCATCTTAGGCTGCATTTTAACTTAGGTCCTCCTGACTCCATGCCAAGTGCCCTATCCACCATGCCACCTAGCAGTCCCAGTGTGCTGTGGTGGGTTCCCAGTATTTGCTGAGTGTTAACTGACAAGTCCTTTCTCTGTTACTTATTAGCCATGTGATAGTGACAAAGAGGCAATTTATCTGATGTTCAGTTTCCTCAGCTGTAAAATGGTGATATTAACTGTCACATTACCTATCCTGGACTTTTGTGAAGAAACACTTTGTAAACTCTTAGTTCTCTATAGTCATCTAGTAATATTAATTTGATTTTTTTTTAGTATCTCTGTGTGTATGTACGGAAATAAAACATAAACAGAGGCTAATTCTGAAATTCAAAAGAATATTTTTTGAACAAATCTTACTTTAAGTATGTTCATAATCTGCATTTCTAGTTATCTTAATAGTTGTTTCATGATTAATCAATCAGATCAGAGTATAATACATTTTCATAAAACTCTGAATAATTTGAAATCTGACAAAAACCAAAAATAAGTACAGGAAATACTTTGAAATAAATGAAGTTGTTCCAGCTTCCTAGAGGCTCTGATCATCTCATTTGTTCTTCCCAATTAAAACTTCACTAAGACTTTTGGGACATGGTAAATATCAAGTAATATTTTAAAAAGCACTTCCCCCCAGGTTATTTCTTTTTAAAAATGTAAAATATAAAACAAATAATTCTTTGCATTCCACAGCCCTTAGCGCAGATCTTTGCACATAGTAGCAAAGGATATCAAGAAACATTTGCAGATTGACATGATAGAATAATAGAAATTCTGTGTTTCCTATTTATTCTGCATATAGCTTGTTTGTACATATTTGTTTATAAGTTGTCTCCCTCCTTAAATTGTGAGCTCCATGAGGGCATGGATTTTCTTTTCCCCTTCTTTTTATTCCCAATATTTAGCATGGGGTCAGGCACATGGTGCTTACCAAATGCTTATTAACTGTGACTTGCAAGTGAATTGTCATCAAAAAAGTCAAATTCAGCCTTAGTTACTAAGTGATTGTGTGTTTCTGAGTAAGTTACTTAATCTTGATTTCCCTCAGTTTCCTCAATTATAAAAAGGGATTATACTAGCATTTACTTCCCAGGGTTGTAAAGTTCAAATGAAATAATATTTGTAAAGTGCCTGTAGGCATTTAACAATGTTTATTTCCTTTCTTTGTCCGTATCAGACACATGTGTATCTATCTCAAGATCATTTATATTCATGGAAACACTCTTGCTCTCAGGACATGAAGTGCTAGGACAGCGGTTCTCAACCTGTGGGTTATGTTCAATTTGTAACAATGTATCCTGCATTTCAGATATTTACTTACAACTCAGTAGCAAAATTAGAGTTATGCAATGAAAATAATTTTATGGTTGGGGCTCACCACAACATGAGGAACTGTATTAAAGGGTCGCAACTCAGAACCACTGTGCTAGGGGATAAATGTAAGAAATTTAGATAGGAACTCTGTTGTGAGATTCCAATCCACAATTAGGCAATTGTGAATTTGAGGCAAAGACAGGCCTCAGGGGGGCTGATCAATGTCTTGCCAAGGCAGACAAATAGCCACCTAGTAAATAATTTCTGTAACACTATAAACCTAAAACCTGAAATGAGTTAACTATGCCACTTCCTCAAGGGAGCAAAAAGATAGTAAGATAACAAGGATGTTATTTTTTTAAGGGAGATACTTCTTCTAAAGCAAGTTAGCTAGCTAAATATAATGCTATACAAAAGACAAGTGATACTGTAGAAGATAAATTGGGTATCTTTTTTGTAAGTGATTGGTGACTTTATTGGCATCTTGGATACTAAACATTTCCTCCCCGTTAATGTTAATGGAAATGGAAAGACCACCATGTACTATACTACGTACCTCTCAGTGAAGAGTGTATTGGTGGCACAGGAAAAATACGATGTTCTCTGTGGGAACTAAATCTCCCAGAAGACTGTGAATAGATTGTGTGTGAGTTCACCAGGTAACAAATCTATTGAAATGGGGACTCCAATGTTGTGCTTTTTGTTCCCAGTTTAGAAACTTTTATTGTTGTCTATGGAGGGTCTGAATGTAGCCTGAAGGTCAGAGCACCAAAGTCATAAAGAGAAAGAAGAGGGGGGAGGGGAAGGAACTGTGTCTAAGTCATAGTGGGCTAGGGCTTCCTGATGGAAGTAGAGAGAAGAGTTTTCCCCACTCCAGCTTTCAAGAAGAAGAAATGAGGCTCTCTCTAATTCTCCATTTTTTCCAAGCCAGGAGACTTTGACACGCCTGTGGTGAGAAGTAGTACCTTCAAGACATTGAACTTCAAGCATTTGTTCAGTTAGATAAGTCTCTAAAACCCTTTCCATTCCCTAGCCTGTAGTGCCTTATTGAGAAACCAACAAAAGCAATAGGAATAAAAGAAAAATCAGTGTCCCAATGTAATCAAGTGTTAACTTACTTTATTTTTTTTAACTGATCCAAAAATGAGCAAAGTTTTGTTTGCCCTTCTTGTCTTGTGCTAAAGGTATAGATATTTTCCTCCTTTGGTAAGGAGGAAAAGTAGACTCTCAATCTGTAGGAATATAAGGCATGGAGTTGGTAGCCTTTAAAATTAAGTACTGAATGTTGTTTGATTTAATTTCTTACTATTTAATTTCATTCCATTTAAGTAAATTTCCTCTTTGATATTACAATGTCATGTGTTTTATTCTGGTCCAGACAGGGAAACTTAGTGGAAATGGGGGTTTGTGATCTGTAGATTGAAATAGATGATTACAGCTGAATGCAATCATTCTGGGAGCATTCAGAAGGAGGACCACACATGTTCCACATGATATCACTTCTAAAGCCCACAAAGTGCAGAGTTTTTGTTGTCTAGTTCATATTCTAAGGATTTTGAGCCTTCATGTTTAAAATTGCAATTAGACTTCATCAATGTTGCATATATTCTAATTGGCAAATGTGGCCAGACCAATTTTGTTTTTAAGATTCTATTCTAATTTTGGAAGTGGTGATATTAGGGAGAAGTGTTATGTCATCCCTGGAGGCAGGAAGCAGAGTCTGGAAATAACATGGAGAAGAGAGCCATCAGAAACTGCAAGTATACGTATAAAAATCTAGGTTAGAATACTTTAAATGTCATAAAGTAACTGCTATTGCTCAGCTATGGGGAAAAAAATTCTTCTGTCAGCAAATATAGGTCCTAACAAAACACCTTTAACAAGTTTCTATGGCAAAATAAGTAAGAGTATTTATTCCTGCTTCTCTGAAATAGGTGGATAAGCATGGTCACAAATCAATCTGTGCTTTTATAGTCAAAATTAATAGAAAAGTGAAGTTTCCATTGATTTTACAACTACATATAAATAGGGGGAGAGGGAAGGATGACATTTCTTTTTCTTTCCAACTAATGAGATTTTCAACTAAGAAAAAAATACCTATCTAATGTAGATTATAAAAACAGTGAAAATATTGGTCTCCCGATCTTCCTAAACTTTTAGCTATTTTTAGCTAACAGAAGCCCATCAAATTCATTTGTACAAAAATGATATAACTTTAAAATCATGCATTTATATGATTCATATATAAAATTACTTCTCCATTATAAAATATATTTCAATCTAATGGTGTTTCAACAAAAATTAATTTATTTTCATGCCTTTAAAATAGGATATTTACCATCTTCTTGGAAGGAAAAATTATTTATAAATAATTGATCTTCATTTCCAAAAGAAGTTAGTGATGCCTTTTTAAAAATTGTTTCAAGGATAAGAATGTGAAAAAGTCAGGGAATGATTCTAATCCATGTTATTATCCAAATGTAATAACTAACACTCACCTGTTCACATTGAAGAAAATCTTTTTATGTGATACCAATTTAAACTATATAAACTATAAATACTCCCCGAAAACCTTGTCGTCATGACAACAAAATCCCATGAGAAATGATGCACATCTGCATCTGAGGGAAACTTCATGACATGATTTTGCAGACTCTTCAACCACCCACTGAAACCACATTTAAAGATTTCCCTTTCATTGGTTAACTTAAAAAAAGAAGTTCCCTGGATGTAGATCTTCAACAAATATGCTAATCTGAGCAGCTATTTGTGTTACATAGTCTCTAGCTTGAAAAGCACGTTAATGGTCATGCCTTCTGACCAGCTTCTGATGAAGAATCCATTGAATGACAATCCTGTCAAACCTTCTTCCATAATTTTAATGACTGTATTCTCAAAATTTCGGTGAGAACAAGCTCTTGAGTTGTTGGATCTATTAATGTTTATCAAAGTTTAATATAAATTTCAATTTATTAACACAGTTATAGATTCAGAAGATACCTTAGAAGCCAACTTGTTCAATTTCCTCATTTCACATTTGGGAAAAATGAAGAATCTTGTCCAAGGGTCCACAGGACATGAGGTAGGATTTGAGCCCAAGTTCTCTGACTCCAAAACTACTCTTCTGTCTATTGGACCACACTGCTTCTGTAGATTTCTGTAGATCACTTCCACAATTGATTGGAAAATTCTTTTCTATATACTGAAAATTTGTCAAAGAAAAGGTTCCAGAGAGGGTCTGGAAAAGGAAAATAATAGAAACATATTCTTTATATTTTAGTGTGATATATATTTAGTGTGCTATAGCAAACAGGTAGTGATTCCCAAAGTCTTAGGCTTTCACTCAAACAAGTTCCAATGTTTCTTACTTGTGTGACTTTTGAGTGTTCTTCTTTTTGCTGCTTATGTTAGGAGAATAGAGGGAAAGGAGGGAATGCAAGAAGCATGAGGTTGAAAAAGATGTATCAAGGTCAGGTAAACTGCATCAGGAAACCACTAGACATATCATAGTCCTTTCTCCAGCTCTAAAACAGCAAGGTATGCCTGATGTTGGGTCATGAGTACCTGTTTCCCGGTGCTTGCTCTCTAATCTCTCTAATAAGAGAACTATTAAGTAGATGTAACTATAAATAATACTCTGCACAATCCTGGGCAATAGGTTATGGTCTAAGTTAAGGTCTCTTGGCAGGTTGGGTTTGGGTATTGATGAGAGAAGTAGAGAAAGAAAAGCACACAAAGAAGGGAACTGGTTGAAAATGAACCTTGTTTATTAGTAATATTCACAGATCAGGGAGCTATAAGGGTATGGTATCCCTGGATCTGAGCAATGACTGCCTTACAACCCCTGCTATATATTTTTTTTATTCAGTTGTCGCAGTTGTGACCCACTCCCCATGACCTCATTTGGAGTTTTCTTGGTAGACACTGGAGTGGAGTGCCATTTCATTTTCCAGCTCATTTTACAGATAAGAAAACTGAGGTAAATAAGGTTAAATGACTTGCCCAGGGTCATATAGTTAGTAACTATTTGAGAGTGATTTTGAACTCTTCCTGGGAGATGAATTTTTTGAATCCTAGTTGCAGCACTCTATCTAGCACACTCTCTCTGTGTCACCTACCAGTCCTTGCTGTACATTACTTTATCTTTATCAAGTAGAGCCTGAATTATCTCAGGTAAAGATTTATAATGATGCAAAGGGCTATAGGTAGGGCATGGCAAGCCATGGGACCTCCTGGCCTACTCAAGGTGACTGGGTATGCTTTTTTTAAGGAATTACTTTCTTTAATGAGCTTTTGTAACTCCTTTTCCATTTGGCCATTACTGCTTTTTAAGGC
Organism: Pseudochirops corinnae; assembly: GCA_028646515.1. Taxonomy (NCBI): domain Eukaryota; kingdom Metazoa; phylum Chordata; class Mammalia; order Diprotodontia; family Pseudocheiridae; genus Pseudochirops; species Pseudochirops corinnae. Next base: position 7,541,514 of record CM053589.1, on the reverse strand, counting down.
ATTTTTATCCTCATTGACTTTTTGGACCTATTTTGCTTTTGGGTTACTCTATTTTAAGGTGTTATTTTCTTCAGTATTTTGGGGGGAATCTCCTTTAGCAAGCTGTTGACTTATGTTTCATGATTTTCTTGCATCACTCTTATTTCTCTTCTCAATTTTTCCTCTGCTTCTCTTACTTGGTTTTCAAAATCCTTTTTGAGCTCATTGTACTGGCAAGCAAATGAATGCTTAGCACCTTGTTTCAGTTCAAGTTTCTTTGAGCCTTTGCAGTGATTATATCAAATATTTCTTAAGGAACAGAACCTGTGAATCCCACAGTGGGAGGGATTTTCCAAAGACAGAAACAGGGAGGGCATAAGAGTTGGGTGGAACAGGAAGGAATTGATGACACAAAAGGAGAAACACAAGCTGGGACTGAGCAAAACTGAAGAGAGCACTTGTGGTGACCAGCACTCTGTTTGTTCTGTCCATGTTGATATGTGTTGTGATACTTTGTACAGAAATCTTGAGATCTTACTGAAATCCCTGAAAGAGGATTTTCTTGTCTGTTTACAGAAGTCCTGAAGGAGGGTTTCACAGGTCCTGGTACTATGCTGATGATTTGTGTTGACTTCTTGGACCTTGTTTGTGGGTTTGTGTTGATTTCTATGCTGATGATTTGTTAACTCTCAGACCTTGTTTGTGGGTCTGTGTTAATTCCCAGGCAGATAGAGTATTGATGATGGTGCTGGCAATATTTATGAATGTTATTTTGGCTCTGTTAAGCTTTATCTTCCCAGAAACAGAAACTGTGAAGGACTTGAGCTGGACTGGACACTGTGAGCTTCAATATGAAATAGGAACTGGATGAGGAACTCGAGAAGTTGGATGAGGAACTGAGAGCTACCTACCTATGAATCCAGGTGATGCTTGGTGGAATTCAGGCAAAAGCTGGGACCATGGATGAGGAACCATGGAATCTCAGAACCAGCCTCCTCAAGATGAAAAGACCTCTCCTTGGGTACTTAATTCCGACTGACAAGATCATGATTTATTCTGATCTAGGGGTGGGAGAACTTTGTACTTTGTACCTTGTACAACTTAAAGATGATTGAGCTAATGATGCTTGGAAACTAATCTCCAACAAAAAAGAAGACTTTTTGACTGAGAGATTAAGACAGTGTGACTTACGGGTGGAGACCTTTGTACTTTGTATCCCTTAAGGAAGATTGCTCCTTAAGGATGATTGAGTTAAAGACTTACTGAATTATATCTTTTGTTTAAAACTGACTACTTCAGACATAAGTTATTATATTATATCATTGTCAATGCTGTACTTCAGTTTCTGTGAATATTTTGCTTTAGTTTATTGCTGAATAAATAGAAAGTTCACTATATTATGTGATCAGAACTTTAGAGCTATTCACAGCAGCAGTCCTCTGGAGAGCTGCTCATGCTTGGCTTTGCCCTCTTCCCTGGCCTGCAACCAATTCATATTTTTCTTGGAGGGTTTAGATGTAGGAACTTTAACTTTGTTGTCTTCTTCTGATTGTATGGTTTGCTCCTCTTTGGCACCAAAGTAAGATTCTACAATTTGAGTTTTTTATGCTGTTTTCTCATCTTCCCTGCCAAATACATGACTTTCTAACTCTTTGTCAAGGTAGGACTCTGCTTCTAGTGGGGGTGAGTGTACTGTCCCCTGCTTCAGGGGTTTTGTATCAGTAGCTCAATTCCACACCATCTGTGGACCCAGCAGCAGCACAACTGCTGCTGCTGCTTCTACTGCCACCACCTCCACTGCCCCAGGCCTGAGGCTAGATCCCAGCTGGACTACACTCCTCATTCACCCAGGTCCCATAGAGTTTTTCCATTGACCTTCTATGTTGTCTTTGATGTTCGTGGGTTGAAAAGTCTGGAAATTGCCACAGCTTCCAGTGATTCAGTGTCTGAAGCCTGTTTTGGCCTTGTTTGAGCTGGCACTGCTCATGCTGGACTGCACTTCACTCCCAGCCCGGTATGATATGCTCTTCCTGTCAAACATCCAGGTAGTCTTGGGATAGAGATTTGCTTCACTCTGTCATTTTTGTGGGTTCTGCAGCTCTAGAATTTTTTCAGAGTTATTTTTTTACATTTATCTGGAGGGATTTAGAGGAGAGCTCAAGCAAGCCCCTACTCTTATTCTGCCATCTTGACTCTGCCTCATGACTCAATATTCATAGCATAGGGAATGTACATGGAGGTTCTAGAAAATCCTATACAAACCTTTAGCTGTGTGACTAGGGGCAGGAAAATTAATTTCCCTGAGAAATTTCTTTTGCTGTAATATAGGCACAATAATACTCTTAGTACATATTTGTCATTGTGAGAAGATAACTTTGTAAATCTCAAGGTGCTAGATAAATATGAACCACTCTCAATGGGGTCCAAAATGAGAGATGGAAGAAGAGACAGGAGGGTAAAAAAAAAAAATTTTAAAAACCCAATAATGTTTAATCACTTTTGTTTTGTTTTCTCATAAAA
>CM053589.1:7522661-7538515 GCA_028646515.1 Pseudochirops corinnae | reverse complement strand
TCAAGGAAAATTGCCCTGATATTTTAGAACCAAAGGGCAAAATAGAACTTGAAAGAATCACTGATCACCTCTTCAAAAAGATCCCCAAAAGAAAACTCCTAAGAATATTATAGCTGGGTTCCGTAGTCCACAGATCAAGGAGAAAATATTACAAGCAGCCAAGAAGAAACAATTCGAATACTGTGGAAACACAATTAGGATAACCAAGGATCTAGCAGCTTCTACATTAAGGGATTGAAGGGCCTAGAATATGATATTCCAGAGATCAAGGGAGCTAGGATTAAAACCAAGAATCACCTACCCAGCAAAATTGAGTATAATGTTCCAGGGGAAAATATGGTCATTCAGTGAGGTGGAGGACTTTCAAACATTCTTGCTGAAAAAAACAGAACTGAAAAGAAAGTGTGACTCTCAAATACAAGAAGCATGAGAAGGTAAACAGGGAAAAGAAATCATAAAGAACTTATGAAAGTTGAACTATTTACATGTCAGCATGGCAAAACAATAATTTTAACTTATGAAACTTTTCTCAGTATGAGGATAGGTGCAGGGAATACAAATGCATATGTACATATACATACACGTATGTCTATATAGGAGGGTTAAATATGCGTTTGAACACATATCTGAGTATATGTATATATGAATACATAGAGGGCACAGGATCAATTGAATAGGAAGGGCCCATACTGTAAAAGGTGAAATTCTGAGGTAGGAGAGGAATAGAATGAGAGGAGACAGGGAGAGACAGAATGGGGTTAATCATCTCATATAGAAGAGGAAAGGGATAATTGTTACAATGGAGGGGAAGAACAGGAAGGCAAAAGGGAAAGGGTCAACCTTACTTACTCTCATTGAATTTGGCTTAGGGAAGGAATGGCATAAAGTTTAAACTGGCTGTCTTGCCACACAGGAGAGTAGGGGGGGATGGGGATGAGAGATGGGATGATGGAGGGAAGAGCAGGGTGGGAGGCAGGGTTGCTGGAAGTATACACTTCTGTAAAGGCACAGGGACAGGGACAGGGTAGAGAATGGAACAAGGGGGGGGAGGGATAGGATGGAGGGACATATAATCCGTCTCTCACACTTTGTCCACTGTGGAGATGTTCTGTGTAATTACACATGTACAGTCAGGATTTAATTGCTTGTCTTTCCAGCGTGGGTAGGTGATGAAGGAGGAAGGGAAAGAATCTAGAATTTAAAGTTCTATAATCAAATGTTAAAAATTTATATGTATATATTATTATTATTATTATTATTATTATTGTTATTATTATTAACTACATACAACTGGGAATTAAGATATACAGGCACTGTGGTAGGGAGATCCATCCTACCCTAGCTGAAATTCATAGGACGAGGGGGAGGACATAGGAGAGAGCAGATTAGGGGAGGTATTATACAGTGGGATGGCTGTTTTGAGGTGTTGGGTAGGGAAAAGATGGGGAGAAAATTTGTAACTCAAAATCTCATGGAAATGAATGATGTAAACAAGAAAATAAATAAATTTATTTATTTAAAAAATAGAAGTCATTCCCCAGTTAATAAATGATCAAAGCATATGAATGCATAGTTGTCATAAGAAGAAATTAAAGATATCTATAGTTATATTAAAAATTTTCTAAATCACTGTTACTTAGACAAAGTCAAATTAAAACAATTCTGTGCTACCGTTTCACATCTATGAAAAAGACAAATGATGGAAGGAATGAGTGAATATAGGTCCATTAACGAATTGTTGGTAGAGTAATTAACTAGTCCAACCATTTTGGAGAGTGATTTGGATTATTCCCAAAGATGTCTAAAACTTTGAATAGCCTTTGATCCACAACTACTAAGTCTGTACCTGAAAAGAGACCAAAGAAAAAGGAAAAGGGCCTATGTGCCTATATGTACCAAAATATTTATAGCACTCATTTTTGTGGTGCACAAAAAAAAAATGGAAATTTAGGGGATGTTTATCAATTGAGGAAAGGCTGAACAAATTGTGACATTATTGTGATGGAGTACTAGTGTGCTATAAGAAATAACAAGGGGGTGGTGTCAGAAAAAACATGGCAAGGCCTATATGAACTGATGCAAATTGAAGTGAGAAGAACCAGGAAATCATTGTATACCATAACATCAATGCTAAAGGTCTATTGTGAAAGACTTGGCTACTCTGATCAATACAGTGATCCAAGATAATTCCAAAGGACCCATGCTGAAAAAATGCTATCCACCTCTAGAGAACAATGATGAACTCTGGGTGTAAACTGAAGTTTAATTATTTTGTTTTATTTTTTATTTTTATTTTTTGCTTTCTTGTGATATGGCTAATATGGAATGTGTTTTGCATGATTTCACATGTATAACTGTTATCCTATTGCTTGCCTTCTCAGTGGGTGTGGTAGTGGTGCGAGAGAGGAAGATAATCTGGAACTCAAAATTTAAAATGAAAAGAATGTTATATCAAACAAATAATAATTTTAAAACAAAAAAATTGATGCAAAGATGATTTCATGATAGAAATAGCTCACTGAGGGAGAATTTCAAATTGGTTTTGTCCAGTTTTACCTGAAGGAGATTTTAGATAACCTCTTCACTTTCCTTACATTCTTATGACTCTATAACTAAACATGATCTCCATTTTCATCTGGTATCTAAATTTCCTGGCTGAGAGCTAAAAGCAATAAAGGTCTATTTCTCATTGACTCAGTTTTCTAAGTACAGGTCTCCCATTTATTCTTTCTTCTAAAAGCTGACTATGGTTTGCTTCTTACCATTGCCCTTGGCAGTCCTTTGAAGCCAGAGTATAGAATATTCTCATCTTGGGTTGCAAAAATGATTTGCTTATCTTGCTGACATTTCCTGCTGCCTAAGCCCTCCACGGTGCTTGTAAATACCCTTTTATTCCCTAGACAGGAATTCATCTCATAGAAGAAAGAATTCTTGTGCATAGTGCAAAGTATATAGGTAGTCATGCAATGTCAGACAATGTCAGCATACCAAGTTACTTCTGTTGTATGCTGTCCTTGTTTAGGTAGGCAATATGAATTCACCTCTAATATGAAATTAAATTCATATATTTGAATGTGTGTTTAGCTATGGAGAAAACCAATTAGAAGCATCATATTTGGTAGTGGTACTTCTGCTAAAATGTTTTTGATATTTAGGTATTTATCCCTGTTGTGATGTGGCCATCTCTTCTCTTCTCTTCTCTTCTCTTCTCTTCTCTTCTCTTCTCTTCTCTTCTCTTCTCTTCTCTTCTCTTCTCTTCTCTTCTCTTCCCTTCTCTTCTCCCCTTTGCTCTCCTCTCCTGTCTTGTCTTTTCCTCTTCTCTGATTTCCTTTCTTCTCTCCCTGCTCCTTCCCCCTTTTTGTCTGTCTGCATCTCTTTTTATCTGTCTCTCTCTTTCTCTTGTGGTATTTTTATTATCTTTGTCTCTGTTTCTGTCTCTGTGTTTCTCTCTCTGTCTCTGTCTGTCTCTCTCTGTCACTGTGTCTCTGTCTCTGCCTTTGTTTCTCTCTCTCTGTCACCCTGTCTCTCTGTCTGTTTCTCTCTCTGTTTTTCTGTCTTTCTCTCTCTGTCTCTGTCTCTCTGTCTCTGTCTCTTTGTCTCTCTGTCTCTCTCTTCATCTCTCTCTCTGTCTCTCTCTATCTCTCTGTCTCTCTCTCTGTCTCTCGGTCTCTCTGTCTCTCTGTCTCTGTCTCTCTCTCTGTCTCTCTCTGTCTCTCTCTGTCTCTCTGTCTCTCTGTCTCTCTCTCTCTCTCTTTTTCTCTCTGATATTTCACTATCTTCAGGTCCTCTCCATTTGTCCAAAGGACATGAGAGCAGATATCTGTGTGCATCTGAATCGCAAGGTTTTTAATGAGCATCCTGCCTTCCGGCTGGCCAGTGATGGATGCCTACGCGCCTTGGCAGTGGAATTCCAAACAATTCACTGTGCTCCAGGAGACCTCATCTACCATGCTGGAGAAAGTGTGGATGCCCTCTGCTTTGTGGTATCAGGATCCCTCGAAGTTATACAGGATGATGAGGTGGTGGCTATTTTAGGTACTGTGAGCTTTCCTGACATAATAGAGTATTATTTTCTAATAGAATATTTAAAGAGTATTTTGTTTCTCAATTTTGCTCAAAGGGAAATTTGCCTTAATTTGGTGACTTGGGAAGTAGGATTCTTGATGAAGGATACATTTTAGTGGAACACAGATAAGAGACTTGAGCCAAGTAAATTAGTTTTGGTCAAGGGCCAAGTAGTCAAGGGCCAAGTAGCCTAATAAAAATTAGATTTTGAAACAAGAAAAGATTTTTTAAAAATTGAAAATACTTCATACAACTTTGTGGGGCTTCACATTATCAGACTACTGATACTTATAATATTAGCATGCTTTATCACCACAATATTGCTTAGTTTGGAGGAGGAGTAGTGAAATAAGAGATTTTTGAAATGATCCAGTCTAACTTTTGCATTTTGCTGATGAAGAAGTTGAGGTCCAAGGACACAAAGGTGGTAAATGACAGAGATAACCAGTTTTCTTACTTCTTAGTCTTTAAAAAAAACCATCATATTACTGTCTCGCTAGTACTAACATAAAAAGGAAATAAACCGGACTTGGCCCTGAGTAGTAAAGTAGAACTGTTTTACAAGATAATTATAGGCAGCTGCTATGAAAGAGTGATCACAATATAATTAAATTCATTTTAGATTAGATGATGGTTTTCTTTTCTTTTTTTTTCCTGGAACATCTTTGAAAACTGCTTTCATCCACTGAATATCAAGGAGGAAAATGTGAGTTATTGAAATGAAAACTAATGAGCATGCAGACAGTGTCAAGACTTCAATATAACAAAAAGTTTGGAATAGTTAGAGCTGTCCAACAGTAGAATGAGTCATCTTAAAAGATGATGTGTTCACTGTGTATCACTGGCTATCTCCATACAGAAGCTGGATGAGTACTTGTCAGTGATAGTCTGTAGGAGATTTCTTTCTTGCAAATTGATTTGGACTAAAGGAATTCTCTGGTTCCTTCTCAGATTCGACATATGTTATTCTTTGTCACTAAAAGAGAAAAAAGGTCTAAATGTGATGCATATTGAATTAAATAAGCTGAATGAAAGGGAAATGTATGTTTTGTGGGAAATAGAACACCTATCTGTATAATACATTATAGTTTATAATACATTTCTTCATAATGATTGTGTGATGCAAGCATTATTATCACACAGATGAGATACCTGAGGCCCAGAGGAAATGACTTGACCCAGATTGCACAGTAAAAATCAGAGCTAGGACTTGAAATCAGGTTTTCTGACACTGAGTCTAATCCTCTTCCTACTGTATCATGTTTGTTTGATTCTCTGTTAAAGGTACATGTAGTCTTAAATATTAAATTTGTAATAGGATATTGAATTCCATATAGATGTTTTAAAAAAGATGATAATGAGGTGATAGGTGAATCTTCAATGAAAATAAATGGGATTATCAGGTGAAAATTACTAGGATTTAGATTTTAATTAGATATAGAAATTTGCTAACAATGAGCTGTCTAACAATGAAACTAGACTACCTCAAAAGATAATCAAAAAGAAGCTGAATAGTAAATTATCAGATATAAGTTATAGATAAGTTAAAAATAATGTCAACAACAAAAATAATGGTAACTAGCATTTATATAGCTCTTTAAGGTTGTAAAAGCAATTTTCAAGTATTACCTCATTTTATTTTCACCAGAATCCTGGGAGGTAGGTACTATTATTAATTATATACATATTACTGATGAATCAATAGAGATAGAGCTTATATCCTGCCCAGGGTAACATCACTACTAAGCTTCTGAGACTAGATTTGCATTCCATCCTTTCTAATTCCAGTCTAGTGCTCACCTGGGCCACCTAACTGCCACTCGGTCACCTAACTGCTGCTGGGCTAGATTGTTAGGGAATTTCAGGTCCTTTATAATTCAAAAGTTCTGTGATGTTTTTCTGATAATCATGCTTCATTTGTTTTATATAAAACTGGAGCTAGAGCAATGCTTATTTACTTGGCTCAAATTTTAACAAAATTTCTAATACCAAAATTTCATGGGAATGTATCTAACCTTAAGCCATTTAGTTTTTGTCAATAAAGGTGATGTAAAAAAGGTAATCACACATGAAAACTGGCAGCAAAGTGGTGAATAGAGTACTGGGTTTGGAGTCAGGAAGACCTACGTTCAAATCGGCCTCTGACACTTACTACATGTGTGACTCTGGGCAAATCACTTAATGACTGTTTGTCTTAATCAAGTGAAGAGGGAAAGAGCAACCCACTCCAGTATCTTTGCCAAGAAAACATCATGCACAGTATTGGTGTGGAATGGTCCATAGGGTCACAAAGAGTCAGACGTGACTGAATAACTGAACAGCAAATATTCAATCTGCCACAAAAATACACTTACTTTCATTTCTAGCCATTACAGTTTAACTGATTTGTTTTAGGAATAGAAAAGAATAGAAATGACCCCTCTTCCAAAACAACAGCAATGACAACTCTCAATCTACCTGAAATAAGCAAACAGTTACACCAAACCTAATTGTTGAAACAGACAGAACTGAGAAAGAAATGAGTCTTCATGGAAAGACTGTCAGAGGTTTTTCCATTATAGGAGAGTGTTCTGGGTAGCACAGAAGGGTCCGGAAGAAGTTTGAGAACTATCCCCTACATACCTAAAAATGATGCTTCTGCTATTCCTAAATGCCTTTCCGAGTTTGTTTTGTCTTAGTTTTTATTACATCACCCCTTATAGTACTTCAGAGCTGGCACTTAGGGTTTGTGAAATGTTGTCCAGAGCTCTTCCTTTTTGCTTTGTTTACTGCAGTATAAAAGAGTTATATTTAATTCCTCATAAAAAGACTCATATTTCCCCAGGATAATCCTTTTGCATGAATGGGAATACATTAAGACATTCATTCTACAGAAAGCACTCTCGGTCTACTTAAAGCCAAAAGAAGAAAAAAAACCACATTGTTACAGGTTGGAAATAGGATTTGACTTTTCATTTTTGTTTTATCCAGCAAATCATCTCAAGCCCAAAGCTCTGTGAAATACCAGTAAAATGAGTTATCTGTTATTTTAACTACTGGTTCACATGTTGTTGGATTTGTTGGTTTCATTTTTTTAATTACAGCCTTAACTCAACAACTTTATTCAGAATATGAGGAGAGAACCCTAGGTGTAGTGTTCTCAGGCTAGTTATCTCTATTGGATGATTACTTAGTCAGTGAAACATAACAGACAAGCATTTCTTTTTGTTAAAAAAAAAATAAAAGTGTGTTATATACTATTATGACACAATGAAGACACACCCAGAGATTTTAGGATATCATATCATTCTTATCACAAATCTATCACAAGGCATTTCCTGGTGTTATTCAATTCTTCTTACTCAAGTATCAGAATGAAATGAAGAGTCATCTTTCCACTTAATGGAATGGAATACATGGAAATCACTTATCCCACTACTCTCTTATTCACTATGCCTCTTTGGGAAGGACTAATTGTTCCAGACAATCAGTAATTTGCCCAGTGGCCTATGGGTAAATAGAACTTTTTACATAGTAGTTCAATAATTCTAGGAAGTCATTAGTCAGTATTTCCATCATTGGCACAGATAGTCATTCTTTTATATCTTTCATCCCGTTCAATTATTTATCCACATTCTATCTTAGATGTTCCATGTAAAGATCTGTCTAACCTGATAAAGACCTATGGGTTCAGCCAGTCTATCAATTTTTTTTGACTTTGCTACATGACTAACCCATGTCCATATATGCCATGCATTATCCATGTATTATCAATGGAAATATTCTAAGTCCTACATACACCTATCAATTATTACCCTTCATATGATAAGTTAATTTGATTTTTTGAGATAATAATGCTGTAAGATTCACAAACATACTACCACTAGAAAAACATTTACATTTAAAAGGGTTTTAATTTGTTTTGTTTTTGCACAGAAGAGCAACTTGTGATCATCAAAGGCACTGCACAAATTCCTAAGTGCTTCCTCTCATCTTTGTAGTAAATTCTGGTAAAACTAATTTGCTATGTGCAGTGTTTGTCCCAGATATATGTACTGTTGGCTATCTAGCCTAATGGAGAGCGCTGGCATCAGTCAGGAAGACCTGTGTTCAAATCTTGTCTCAGACATTTATTATCTATGTGACCCTGAATAAATCAATCAACTTATCTGCTTCAGCTTCCTTGTCTATAATGAGTTATTTTAAGGATCAAAAGAGATATAAGATAGAACATGTTTTGTAATCTTTAAGGAATTATATCAATATTATATTATTTTTATTGATATGCTAAGGAATAGCGAATCCACAAACTCCTACTGTCATGCTTCCTCATGGTGTGGAGGTGATGCTTAGTTCTTGCATTATTCTAGTGGAGTACAAGAACTAGAAGGTTCTGCTGTCCTGGAAAAAAAAAAAACAAACAACTTTCACTATGGCCCTGAAAACAGGCCAAGTCTTTTTTCTAAGGACCAACCTAGTTTGTTACTGAAAGTCACATCACTAATAGGCTAGCCATCTGGTTACAAAATATTTTTGGCCACAACAATCCATGAAATAGAGAAAAAAAAATGTGAACCTCGTTCCTGTGTAATCTTATACTTCCAGTTCTGTCATGATGGTGGCAGAAAAGTGGGAAAGAGGACAGAGGAGGGTGCTAAGATTCACAGTTTTTATATCATTGACAAACTTCATTTGGCAGTTTATGCCATATATGTGAGATCCTTGTCCAGTGACTAATGAGAGGACATACTGTTGGAGGAATTGAATCATGACATTCTTGCTTATAAATTAAGCCACAAGAAGAAATTGAGTTGTGCTAAGTACAAAGATGGCTCATAGGTATTCCTTAAAGAAGGAGAGATTAAGAGGAATTAGTGGAAGGAATTTTGTCAAATGGCCAAAGGTAACAGGGAAATGTTATTTCATGGAGTATTTGATCATTATATATTGCAATACTAAAGCTAAGTGTTTGCAAAAAGACCGCTATGAAAATTCACCAACATCAGTGCTGAGGATGGAGTGACAAACTATGGGACATAATAGCCTATGGCTTAATGCTATCAGCACATTCATCTGTAGACCAGAGCTTCTGGAAAACCATTGGAACTTTGAACAGGCATCCTCCAAGACAGTAGCAAACACCTGTGATATACATACATGCAGCATGGAATATTTTACAATAGTACTATATGTATCAGTTTCTCTGTCAAATCATTCTTTGTAATCAATGTAATAAATAAAGAAGGATCTTATATTAAATATTGATTTCAGTCATTTGTGTGACTAGAATGAAGTGATCTACTGTGGAAAAATCATTAATAAAAGCTGAATCGATTCATTCTAATTTCATAAAGGATAATGATTCTCATAAAGACAAAGGTACTATAAAGTGAGAAAGTAGGCATATGGGTAACCAACTACTGACATCCTCTGTATCACCTTTCCCTTGGTGGGGAGAGGAGGAGAATAAAAATATTATCTGAATTTGTTCCATTCTTTCGGAATCATCCCTGTCTTGAAATATCTTGTAAGAAAATCTTCAGTGCTTTGAAAGCTGTTTGTCTCTGAGGTCAATTTACTTAAAGAATGTTAGATATGATCCATCTATTCCATCCAGCTGCTTCTCAAGTTCCATTTCTACTTCATCTTATAGAAGACCAAGAACCAGTATATTTGGGTCTAAATCTGATGGCTCCATTATCACTGATTATGAAAATAGATGTTATAGAAAAATGGATAAATTGCTATTTTCCCATCCATTTGTTGGGATAGGAGCTGCTTCTGTCAGTTTCATCTATGCATGGTCTTGGGATGAAGTAGCTTCTGAGTGCCTGACACCAACAATTCTGGAGACTTATTTTCATTTCCATCCCTTTTCACTGTCTTGTGAGGTGATAGTGCTCATCTTTCATCATCCTTCTCTATAGTATTTCATAAATATTTTATGTTCCAAACTGGTGTTGCTCATGGGCAGCGTGGCTCTCCACTTGGCAAGGATATTAAATATTTGTTGGTGGAAATGGTTTCTGGGCTCACTTTGAAATGGAGCACCAGAAATGTGCAGTTTTCTTGATATTTTGCCTGGACTTGACATATGATCATTTGCCCTATTTGATGAATACAAGTTCCACTCTCCCCTCTCCCTTCTTATAGTCCTTCCACCACTACTTACTATTGCATGTATATTACTTTCTCAGATCAATTATTTTTCTTCCAAAATCTCAATAATACTTTTTCCTTGTCCCAGAATGTTAGAATTGGAAAAGAATTTAAAGGCATAGACAAAGGAATATTCAGGCTGGGGAGGGGTAGAAGCGAGTTAGAAAGGATTGAAGATATGGAGAGAGATAGGAACAAAAAAGGGGCTTTTGCCTGATCAAATGAGGTGGATAAGATAGGGATTAAACCTATGATTCCACTGGTATAGGGAAGTCTCAGTTGAAGAAACTCCCTCTACCAATAAAAATCAATTATTTTCTCAGAAGTTTTCCCACTATCATATAAAAAAAGTGTCTATCAGAGGCAAATCTTGAATCTAAATCTTCCTTGTGTCAAGGTCAGTTCTTGACCTATGATGTTCTGCTTCTTCTCAGTACACGACATCTCTTAATCAAATGAATTAAGAAAATAGGAAGTAAGAATGTGATTAGAAAAGGGCATGGGAAGATCGATGGTAATCAAAGTGGGTATTGTGATTGTGAAGGTTGCATGGAGATGGAGATGACTAGATCTCACCTGACTTTTCTGTTTCTTTGCAACATAATTCTCATGAAAAAGCAGCTAGACAGCTCATATATTGAGGAAGCCTTCAGGTCCAATTTCTGCATAAGATTGGGGTAGGGATCAGGGCTGGGACAGTGACAATGGCAGTGGCAGTAACAATAACAGAAAGGCTTTCTTTTTTGCTTTGTAGACCCTGAAGTGATGAAAAGCAGAGTAGATGCTTAATTTCACAGAAGGAAAATATATGGTAATTCTCTCGGGTTTGAATTGGGTGACTTCTTCTGTCTCTTCTAATACTATGATCCTGAAATTATATTTTAAAATTTAATTCACTAAGTCTCTCCTCTCTAGAGTTTCAAAACACTGTACTTTGCATTTTCCTCCCATTTATTTGCTTGCTCCTCTCAGTTCCTTTCCTGGATATTAGGTCATGCCCACTAATCTTGGACAACTCCCAAAGTTATGTCTTGGACCATCTTCTCTTTTCCATCTATACTGTTTTTTTTTTTTTTTAGTGCTCTCAACAGCTCCCATGGGTTCAATTCTCATCTCTTCACAGTTGATTCTCAGATCTATATATCCAGCCCTAATCTCTCTCTCTCGAGCTCCAACATAATCAACCGATTTTGCACGTCTCAAATTGGATGACCTATATTATTCTCCAACTCAACATGCCCCAAACAAAATTCACTATTGTTACCCCCAAATCCTCTTGTCTTTTTGTCCTTTCTAATACTGGAAAGATCACCACCATCTTTGCAGGCACCAGGCTGTTAATCTCAGTATCATTCTCATCTCTTCTCATAGACTTACATTATCAATCTTTTGTCAGATCTTATCATTTCTGCCTTCACAACTTCTTTCATATGTGTCACCTTCTCTTTACTCACATAGCCATCACCTTTGTACAGAGTCTCATCACCTTTTACTTGGGTTACTCGTATTGCACTAGCCATCTACTTGTGTCCTTGACTCAAGTATATCATTCTTACTGATATATGTATAAATTATATACTGGAAACTTTGGTACCATGACAAAATGAAATTCTTATTTAAATTGTATAAAATAAATTCCAACCAAAATGAATAAGTATCAAGCTGAAGTTCTAAGGTGGAATTGATTAATATAAACTGATTAACTTACAGAGTTAAATAGGTCTGCCCATAAGTCCGAAGTATAATTTAAGTTCTTTTCCAGACTAGGACATTATGACCATTGTACTTCATTTCTTCTCCCAATTTGAAGTTCTCTCTTTTTGCAGCTTTATCTCTCTTTTTTAATTTTTCTCTTTTCTTATAAAACACAGAGGACAGAAATAAATTCATTATACATAATATTTAATATGTTTTAATGTCTTCCAGTTTTTTAGCTCCTTCCCTATAATTAGCTAATGTGAAAAGACGCATCCAGGTAGCAGAAATAGCCAGGGTATTTCAGTGCCTTGACAAGTATATTGTCCTATAACAGAGAACATAAAAATGGCCTGTATTTTCCAGGAACAATAGAGCCTTGCTCCCAAGACATTTGTTCAATTTTTCGCAAGCGTTCCTTTTTCTTATTCAGTGTATATTGGCCATTAAAGTGCATGGGAAGGTTTGTAAGTATGAAAAACTGTTTAGACTTTTTTTAAAATTTGTTTTTATTGTTTTATATAAGGCTCTTGCCAATGAACTCACCCAGAGGTTGATAAGAGGGTGACATAAAAAGGGTAAAAGGTGGGAATTATAATTAAATTGCTGATATGAAATATTAATTTGTAAATGCATAAAATGAATTTGATTTAGGAAAGATTTTATTTGGAAATATGTCAATCTCTATTAAATATTTTCTAATTTCTCAGAGAAAACTGAGCATTGATAATTCTTACATTTCAAAATCTCTCCTATACTTTAACTTTGAAGGAAAAAAAATTGGAATGGGAATGAATAATATTTTGCTATTTTGAGAATCTGTGAAAATGTGACCACTGCTATCATGAATACTTGTCTTCCCTCATTTTCTGTTATTAACAGTCAAGTGCTTCACACTTTCAAGATCTAAAAGGGTTTTCCCAAGCCCTCCTTCAGTGAATTACTTTTTCCTTGTGCTCTTCCTGTATCTTCAGTGTTGAACTATGATAAACATAGTCTATATAGCATTTTACACTTAGCTAATTCACTCACAAAATAAAGGCACAAACTGTTTGACTCCTTTTCTGCATCACTCAATTAAAGCAGTCCCAAATGAATGACTTCCTGAGATCTGAGTTCAAACCTGGCTTTAGACACTTACTATCTCTGTGACCCTGAGTAAGTCATTCAACTCTTGTCTGCCTTAATTTCCTCCGTTGTAAAATGATGATAGTAATAGCTCTTTACTCCTCTTCTTGCTCTATGCACTTCAGCCAAAGTCACTTATCATGAAGTCTTTCCTAATTCTCCCGAGCTGCTAATGTTTCCTTGTTAAATTTTGTTTTGCGTGTATTTTACATTTGTTTATATGTATAGATATTGTTTACCCGATAGAAGATAAATCCAGTGGAGACTGGGACTATTTTGGTTTTGTCTTTATATCTACAGTGCTTAGCACAGTGTCTGAAACATAGTAGGCTCTTGTTTGTTGATTGATCAATTAATTGATTGATTAAATTGTGTGATAGGTATTTGACACGTTAAGGACCTAGAAGATGGGTGAATGTTGGAGTTCTACCTCAGTGGTTAATAAAACATTCTATTCGGATACCTGAGGTGATGAAACATAGTTTTTAAAAGTAATTTTTGAAATGGCTCATAATTCAATTAATTTTATTATATAATTGATCAAATTATTCCTCCTGTGCACTGAGTAATGAGTCTCTTATCATAATAATAATGATAATAATAGTACCTTTCACTTATATAGAACTTTATACATTCCTCAAAGTACCTTCATATATAATGTTTCATTTGATAGCCCTTCAAGTTAGGTAGGGAGGCATTATTTCCCTCATTTTGCTGATGACAGGATTACAAAATGGAACATCTGTAATACAGGTGCTATTCTTTTTCCCCAGACCTCAGTGGTATTATGATGGGCTTTAAATGTGATTACATTTTCTATTGT
The DNA here is from genome assembly GCA_028646515.1 of Pseudochirops corinnae. Taxonomy (NCBI): domain Eukaryota; kingdom Metazoa; phylum Chordata; class Mammalia; order Diprotodontia; family Pseudocheiridae; genus Pseudochirops; species Pseudochirops corinnae. The sequence continues at coordinate 7,524,666 of CM053589.1, read as the reverse complement.
TTTCTTGTTCAATGGAGAGAAAACACACACACACACACACACACACACACACACACACATGTTCTAAGCTCTTTGACCTAGCTTGAACCAGGATTTTGTTTTGTTTTTGTTTTTAGAAAGAGAAGTGCTATGTTAGGGAATGTATTCCTGGCATGATTGGTGAATGTTTCCAGTACTATATACATATTTGTATTTCCAATGAAAACTTATATGTTGATTTCAAATTCATCACATTCAAAGCACAAAGACACTCAATGTACCACTTGGGACCAGTAATTTATTAACTTAGTTTAGAAAGATTAAAAAAAATTGCTTTAATTGGTGCCATTTAAGAAGTGGTACTAGTAGAAGTAATATTTAATAGAATACTGGATTGATAGTCAGAGGACCTGGGTTTGAATTTCACCTGTCACTTGTTATTTATGTGACATTGAAAAAGTCACTTCTCTCTGAGCTTCATTTTTCTCATAGGTAAAGTGAGGAACTTGCATGAGATCATCTATGAAGATCCATTTACTTCTAAACTTATGATCCTTACTCATGTCATCCAATACATATCCGTTACTACTTAATATGAGGTACTTAGAAAAATTGCTCAATATACTGTTATTTTTCAGAATTGTGCTGTTTTATGTCTTATTGTGGGTTTTTTTTAAAGTATGTTCCTTTAGATGAGTTTGTTGATTATAGCAACTCTTGACTGTTTATCAAGTCATAGAAGGACTGATATCTCTACCAATGGAGAAAGTAGCAGAACTGATGAAATCACAAATCCCTAATGATGGCTGTGACATAATAATTAAGCAACATGGATTTGCTGATAGAGGAAACAGACAATTATTAATAAATGAGAAATAATTTTAATAAATTAGTATTTTATTTAAATAGTAAATAATTTACAAAACCCTTTTGTTGAAGAATCATTAATAATTCACATGAAATGACTATGATATCAAGTATATAATATGATATCTAGCATCTATGATATATAACATATCTATAACAACAGCTAGCATTTTTATGATGCTTTAAGGTTTACAAAGAACTTTACGTATATTAACGCAATTAAAATGCTATGGATTCAATGGTTCACTGATTCTACTGCTTGATTTACCTTTGGCATCAAAGGTAATTTCCCACTTAATTTTGTTTTGTAAATGTTTAGCTCACTGGATAACTTATAATTGTCACTTTGGGCCTTTTGGCACACAGACCATAGCACCAGAACTAGGGACCTTCAAGTTAAAAGTAGTGCTCTGATAGTGATGGAGGAAATGTTCTATATTTTCAGTACTTTGATTTTTTTTTCAGAGCCTTGCCATTTTTGAACTTCTCGAAATTACTTCTACCTTGCTGTCCTCTTTCCTATGACTGTGCAGTGATATACATCATAAGGCTTGATGCTAAGACCTGAGAAATATATAAATAGAACAAACAACATCTTTCATGCTGAGTGTTATACTTTCTACTAATTTTAGGTTTATAGAGAGAAATTAGTTCTTTTGTATTCTTTAAATGGTTATAGCAAAGAGTATTTGGGCACAGTGGGAACTGACCTAAAAACTAGTATCTAATTCTCTTGATGTCCAGAGATTCAAGGACAGGCCTTCCAGGATGAATGAAGGGGCTCTCCTTTTGCCTTGGATGTGTTATACATTCACAATTTCATCGAAGATCTGCAGATTATTTAGCATAATTGTGCACTACCTGCCTGGAAGAAATAAGTTAACTGGATATGTTGAATAATTTTCATGACAGTTCATCCCCCAGTATCTCAGAAGTCAGCTATGAATTGAATGCATACTAAAGAATGTGAAAAGATATTCACAAGTACAATTTCAATATAAATCTTAGCCAGTTGTAATGCCATGCACCAGCAGATTCCCGAAGGAATGCTACTGTGAACAGCTTTTAGAGTTCAGATTACAAAATATAGTGAACACTCTTTATTCCATTACAAATCAAGACAAACATTCAAAACATTATAATATTCACAACATTACAT
>CM053589.1:7503853-7522161 GCA_028646515.1 Pseudochirops corinnae | reverse complement strand
TTTCTCTTCCCAATTTTTCCTCTACTTCTCTTATTTGGTTTTCAAAATCCTTCTTAAGTCCATCTATGGCTTGTAGGCAGTCTTCATGTTTCTTGGAAGCTTTTGGTGTGGGAGTTCTGACTGTGTTGTCTTCCTCCCTTTCCATGCTTTGATCCTTTTTGTCCCCGAAGAAGGATTCTAGAGCTCGATTGCTGTTCTTACTTTGCTTCCTATGCCTGCTCATGTTGCTAGTGAAATACTTGATTTTTTTTAGCTCTGTGGAACTCTGCTTCTAGAGGGAAAAGCTTTGTCCCAAATTGCTGCGGTTTTGCAGCTTGCAAAGTTATTGGGAGGCTGCTGCAGCTGCCAGCAGCTTTTGCTCACTGAAAATCCACCCCAGGACCACCACCCAAGACCACAATCTGGATCCAGGCCACTCAACACAAGAGCACTTAACCTGTGAATGATCAGTTGGCCCCCCTGCAGTCTACAGGCCAGGAGCTCTGAAGCAGACATATGGAGGCAATTGCAGGGCCACTGCTTCTGCTGCTTCCTTGCCCTGGAGGCAGTTTGGCTGGATTTCTTTCCTCCCCCAGATTTAGCTGAGTTCCACTGACCTTTCACTTAGTCCTTGTTTCTTATGGCTTGATAATTCTGGAAACTGCTACAGCTGCTGCTGATTCACTCTCCCAAAGGCTCCAGGTGTGGTTCATCCTGGCTGCTCCTGGGGCCATGCTTCAGTTTCAGCCTGGGCTGGTTTCAGCTCCCAGCATGCTGCACTGAGCCCTTTCTGCCAAGCTACCTTCAGCAGGAGATGTGTTTTTCTGTTGTGAGTTTTGGGGCCCTAAAATTTGTTTAGAGTCATATTTTATGGTTATTTGAGGTGGCTATGTGGGAGCTGTGGAACCTTGTTGCTTCTACATTGCCATCTTGCCTCCACCTACTATGCCCGTGCCTTTTTAAAAAGAATTAGCTGAATCATAGTAGATTCTCTTCCAGACTATTAAGTCTATGTGCTTCTTTATGCTTCAAGTGTGTTTCTTGTACACATGGTATTGTTTGATTCTGGTTCATAATTCATTCCACTGTGCTATTATGTTTTGTGGATGAGTTTGTGCAATTCATACTCAAAGTTATGTTTGTAAATTATTTCTCTATATCCTATTCCCTTATACTTTTTCCTTTCTTTTAATGACTTTCCTTTTTTACTTTGCTGCTGGACAAGATTAATTTCTGCAGCAAACTGCCTGTATCTTGTATTCTTCCCTTCTTGAATTATTTCATGTGAGAGTGAGATTCAAGTTTTGGTTATTATCCCTCTCTCTGCACCTTGAATTTTATAAAATCTTCTTTTTGTGCCCCATTTATGAGAAATATTTTTTTCTCATTTTTTACTCTCTTACCCTCTCTCCTAGTACATGTCTATTTCCCATTATTCTATCTGTCTTTGCAATTCTTTTCAATATAATTTCAATAACTAGTCCTCAGCTTAATTAGACTCCAATACCCCTAGTAATGATGATATTCTATCCCCTATCGATATAATAATGTAAATAGTTTATCCTTTTTCATTCCTTTACAATGTCTTTCTCAAGTTTATCTTTTTAATGCTTCTTTTGAGTCTTGGGTTTAAATATTGTGTATTTGGCTCTTTTTTTTAATGAGAAATGTTCAAAAATTCTCAATTTTTCTGGATGTTTTTTTATTTCCTGTACAGATTATACTCAGTTTTTCTGGGTAGGTTATTCTTGGTTATGACCCAACCTCCTTTTCCTCTGGAATATCATGGTCCAAATTCCCCATTCTTTTAAAGTGGTAGCTGCTAAATCTTGAGTGGTCCTAATAGTAATTCTATAGTACTTGAATTCATTCCTTCTGCCTGTTTGAAGTATTTTCTCCTTGACCTAAGAGTTCTGGATTTTGGCTTTCAAAATCCAGTGTTTTAATTTTGGGATTTTTTTTTCAGGAAATAACCCATGGATTCTTTTAATTTCTATTTTGCCCTCTGGTTCTAAGATGTCTAGCAGTTTTCCTTTATAATTTTTGAAATATTATTTCTAGGCTCTTGTGTGTGTGTGTGTGTGTGTGTGTGTATGTGTGTGTGTGAGTGTGTGTGTGTATGGCTTTCAAGTAGTCCAATGATTCTTAAATTACCTCTTCTTAATACACTTTCTAGGTCAATTGCTTTTCCTATTTGATATTTCACATTTTTAAAAATCTGTTTTTTTTTTACTTCTTTATTATTTCTTGATATTTTTGGAGTTAGAATGTAATTAGCTTCCATTTGACCAATTCTAATTTTTAGGAGTTATTTTCTTTGCTTTTGCTTTATACTTCTTCTACCAAGTTGTTAATTCTCTTTTCATAACTTTCTTAGTTAAGAAAGTTCTTCTCATTTCTTTCCCTCTTTTTAAATTTTTTTTTCTCTACTACTTATATTCAGTCTACAAAATTTATTTGCTTATTTTTAATCTCTTGCTTTAATTCCTTTAAGAATTCCTATTGGTTTTCTGTCTAATCTGTACCTTTATTTGGACCTTTTCTGTGATGTTTTCAAACCATTGTTATCATCTGTGTTTGTGTCTTGAGCTTCCCTGTCACCCTAGCAGCTCTTTATGATTGGGTTCTTTTTTGTTTGTTCATTCATTCTTCCAGCCTATTTATTTGGATTTTATTTTAGTTTTGGGTTCTGTCTACTCATGAAAGTTATGTCTGGCCTGAGTTTATGTCTTATTTTGCTCTTCTGATAGTTTCTTACTTCATTCAGGGTACCTTTTGGTGTTTCTGAAGTGGTATGAACCAGGGAGAGATTAATTTCTCTCCTAGTCAGATTTCTGCAAATTCTTGACCCAAGTTTGGCATATTGGATAATGTGTGCTTTAATTTCAGCAGATTACTGTTAGATTCAGTCACTCTTAGTCTATTGGGAGGTTCTTTAGGTTCAGAGACACTGATCTCCTTGCTCACCCTCAGTCTCGGGCATTGGACTAATTATTCCACTGGAGGCTAATGTTCCAGACTGAGTGTTAAAACAGAGTCACCACTTTGCTTTTGGCCTCAGAGACATGGAGCTAAAGTTTTGGACCTTTTTCTTTGCTCTGTATACAACTTTTGACAGACAGACAACTATTTTGTATTTCATATCCTTAGTTGACTAGGAAATTGCATGGTTTAGTGACCTCCCTATGGTTATGTAGCTGATATGTGTCGAAATGTTTCTTGAGTATAGACCTTTGAGACTCTGAGGCCCTTTTCCACCTATGATATCAACCTGTCTCTCTTGGATAATGACAGTTATAAAATTACTCCTCAATCCTCTGTCCAGTGCATTCTCTATCAATAGACAAGAATAGGAAAATTTTTCATTGGATCGAACAATCAAAATAAATGAGGAGGGAAAGCTGTCATATATAAAGAGTGACCATTTCCTGTGGATTTTCATGCTTAAACACAGCACTAGATTACCTGCTAAGGTTGTGTCCCTACTTAGAACATGTTATTCCCCCAGTAACTAGCTTTGTTTATGTCATGGTTACTATTCCTTTCTTTCTCCTAAATTTTCTACTTACTGCTGCTGCTTAAAAGTAGTCCTGTTAGCTGCTCCGAGGCTTCTTTTCGGTTGAACTGCGCTGTTTGAGATATCTTCAGCTGCTGGTACTTCTTCTTTCTCAAAGTGACTATTATCAATGATTCCTTCCCCCTAGCTCCCCGCCCAAGACAGTTCGGTTTCTAACACTTCTCAAAACATTTTTCAGCTTTTTTTTTGTTAGCCAGGTCCACAGCTATATCCAGCAAGCACCCCAACAGCCCTCAGGTGATCATATGCACTCACAAAACCCAGGCTAACTACCTCTGCCACCTGTGAACCAGGAGGAAGTCAATTAGATTTACTTGGGAAGCTATGTGGTACAGTGGATAGAATATTAGTCTTGGAGTCAGGAAGACTCATCAGACCCTTACTAGCTGTGTGATCCTGGGCAAGTCACTTACTCCTGTTTTTCTTAGTTCCTGATCTATAAAATGAGCTAGAGAAGGAAATGGCAAAGCATTCCATTACCTTTGTCAATAAATCCCCAAAGAAGATCATAAAGAGTCTGATACATGTTTTCTTCTATAACATGAGTGAATTAGAAAAAGGTTTTTCATGACTACACATGTATAACTTGTGGCAAATTGATTGCCTTGTCAATGAGAGAGGTGGGGAGAGGAAGGAAGAGAATCTGGAACTCAAAATTTCCAAAATGAATGTTAAAAATTGTTTTTACATGTAATTGGGGAAAAGGAAATACTAAATGAATAATTTTTAAAAAGATACGATTGAAAAATCACTGAACAGTAACAAAAGAAATGAACAACAACTAAGGAAATCCCTACATTCCTTTGTCTTCCCGTTATTGATTGCCCTCTAGTTTCAAAATCATAGTAAGGAGGCACTTGCCAACGCTGCAAGAGAGCCAGGAAACTCTTTCCTGTACTCCTGTGTACTTCAATTACATTCCCTGCACTCCAGTTACTCCAGTTACATTCCCCTTGCATGCTTAAATATATAATGATAATGATGAAAATGCCTCTGTAGTTTATAAATTTATTATTGAAAGTGATGGAAATTATGATTACTGAATAATTATATGCTTATTTTGTTAATTTAATATTGGATATTCACCTGTAAATACACTTAAATTGACAGATGTAATATTAAATATGTTTAATATTATGTAAAGTTACAAAACTATTTATCTACATTTACCCCTCTTCTGAAAATTGAATTCTTATTCATTTAATGTTTAAATCACATCATCTCTTCCTGCCTGAACTCACCATCATACCTCACACATAACTTTGTTCAATTCAATTCACTAAGCTTTATTTCATCTCTTGCTATGTTCAAGACACTGTACTAATGACTGAAGACGAAGAAAAAAACCTGAACTTAATGGGTTTATATTGCTATTGCCAAATGATTAACCTAACTGGAGAAATGAGAAGAGAAAAATAGGCCCAAACAAGATGTAGTTTGAGTCCTAAGATAAAAAAAAAAATCTTTTAATATGTCAGTATTTGGGAAGCCACAAATACAATTTCTACATTTATTTGCTGACAATTCCTTGATAGGGAATGTGGCAGGATTCCAATAATTTATTACAAGTTATCTGGTACTAGGGTAGTGTGACCTTGTGAAATGAACAAAAAAAATTAGTATGGGGAAAATTTATGACTAAGAACAAAATAAATATAAATGTTTGCATATTTCTTCCTTGTTTTCTTGGTATATACAAATATTTATTTAGAGGAAAGTAATGGTCAGAGCAAAGAAAAAATAAAGTTCTTATCCATCAGAAGTCTCACCAGATACACAAGTCACAAAGAACAGGAAGAAAGAATGTATAAGGAATAGATAGGAACATGAATATGAGATTAAATTCTAGATTCTTACAATAAGAATAAACTAAAGGATCTTAGACTTCGATTTTGGTAATATAAGGAGAAATGGTGGGTGGGCCAGGTAGGAAATGGGGATCATGGGAGAAGACCCAGATCATCTTAGTGTATACAAAACAACAACAACAACAACAATGAAACTAAGGGCTAGGGGCAGCTAGGTGGCTCAGTGAATAGAGCACTGGCCCTGGAGTCAGGAGGAACTGAGTTAAATCCGGCCTCTGACACTTAACACTTACTAGCTGTGTGACCTTGGGCAAGTCACTTAACCTCAATTGCCCTGCCTTCGCACTTCCAAAAAAGGAAAGAAAGAAAGAAAGAAAAAAAGAAAGGAAGGAAGGCAGAAAGAAACAAAGAAAGAAATGGCTAGCTTAATGTAAGAAGGAAAGGAACAATATAAAATTAACCAATGAGAGAAAACACAAACATATCCATTATAATTCTAAATGAAAATTGACAAAATGCCTCAGATAAAAAGATAAAAGGAGAAATGTTAGTTGCATATAAACAATGCATTTAAAATAAACAGATACTTACAGAGAGAAAATGGTAGCCTAGAACGAAATGAATTCTTTAGGCAATAATAAAATCATAATGTATGACAAAGGAAAAACATTCATTTATATGCTTACATCAGTGAAATCACAGGTCAACCAAACCAAACCAACACTGAAAAAAAGAATCCAGGAAACTACATTATATTTTTAAAAGCACTGTGGTCAATGAAAATATATATAATTATTAAACATATACACCAAATGACAAAAAATGTCTCAATTCTTAAGGAACAACAAGCAAATTTTCAAATAAAATGTTTTAAATGAAATAACGACCATAGATGTCTCTAATATTCTCCACTGCTGGATAAAATCAGAATAATAAACTGAATAAATTCAAAAGAATCATGAAAAAAGAATGAACACATAGAAACAGATTTGTCAGAAAAATGTAATTTAAAAACTATCTGGTGATTTTTGAATGTAAATACTAATGAATATACATGCTTTGACTCTGAGGGTAACACTTAATTGCACAGCAACATTGCCTTGGGCAGAATTTCAATGCCCTCAGCAGGTTGGAAAATGTTTGTGTTGATTATTTGGTTAAACAAGTATTTTTTTTAAAAATTATCTGTGGAATTTTTTGCCAAATATTGATGGTTCTTATTGGTGTTGTGCTTAAATAGTCTAAAAATGTATGTCTAAATGTAATATGCTTTCAGCCTTTAATTTTTCTTTGATGAGTTACTTTACTTATTCCTTTATGATGTTCTCCAGGGAAAGGTGATGTGTTTGGAGATATCTTCTGGAAGGAAACCACCCTTGCCCATGCTTGTGCCAATGTCCGGGCGCTGACATACTGTGACTTACACATCATCAAGCGGGAAGCCTTGCTCAAAGTCCTGGACTTCTACACAGCTTTTGCAAACTCTTTCTCAAGGAACCTCACTCTCACTTGCAACCTAAGGAAAAGGGTATGTTGCATTATGTTCACTACGCTAGTAATAATGGTAAAAACCTATCACAACATATAAGATGAAGAGACAAATTTGATTCAGCTTTGCAGAGCTACATCTCTCTAATGATAAAGTGACAAAACTTTATGCTTCCTTTTTTTACTTTTTAGAGGGAAAAAGGTAAGGAAGATTTACTATGTATTATTTTAAATGTGAATCTTCATGATCTCTTGAGATAAGTAAGTTATAAAAAAATAAGAGGATAAATTAATAGACTGTATTAAAGTGGAAAATTTCCTGAGATTGTTCTTAATGCCCCAAATATAACCAATTGAAAATCAATGTCTTACATTTTATCTATCTATCTATCTATCTATCAATCTATCATCTGTCTATCTTTTTAATGGAAAGGTGCGTAAAGCTTGCTGAAAGCTTGACATTCCTGGCTTTTCCCTAAACACTTTTGCTCACGTTATAATCAATCCAAAGAACATATTATCCTTTCTTTCTTTAAAAGAACACTTCATCTCAAAAATTAATTAGCTAATGTGGACATATCTTACAAGTGCTGTAGGTGTAGGGAAGCATTAATTTGCAAAATAGCTGAGGACTTAGTTTTCATTACTGCTGTTTTCAAAACCTTTCTCTTTTACTGAAGAATGTGACAGAAATTTGATTTTTATGAAGGGATCTCCTAGTTCTGACTTATAGCCCATAGGACAGCAACTGATGACTATTTTATAGCTAATAATGAAATACATTTTTGGATAACTGCACCCAAGGAATTTCATCAGAAATTATTGCCTCTCTCGTGAAACATTTGCAAACAGCTAAATCCGGTTTAGAAGCATCATGGCTTAGTGGAGAAAGGATTGGCCTTAGAGTCAAGAAGACTTACATCAAGACATGCCTCTGGCAAAAAGCTGCTGAGTCACCATAGACAAGAATTCCCTAAGCTCCCAATGAGTTGTTTGTCTACATTAGCAGAAGAAGTTTTCATGCAAGGATTTTCCTCACAGCCATGAATTATGGTTCCAGACAAAAATAGCAACTACAAAAACCTTCACTGTTAGTTGGAAACAAATGTAAAATTGATTATAAGAGATAAATTAGCATAGATTCTATTGCAGCGGTTCTCAACCCTCCTAATGCTGCCAGGCTTTAATACTCATATGTGGGCAGACCCACCTGGAGATGGATAGAGGAGCAGTGTCTCGGTTCCTAAGACCATCAGAAATATGTGTTTTCCAATGGTCTTAGGCAACCCCCAAAGGAGTCGCAACCCACAGGTTGAGAACCGCTGGAATAGAGGAACATAGCAGAAATTAGTATGTCACAAAGCATAATAATAATTAATATTTGTAATAATTATAATAATGAAAGGCTTTCTAAGGGCCTTACAAAACACACTTCATTCTATCTTCACAATTTTGGGAGGTAGGTCTTAATATCTTCATTTTATAAATGAGGAAACTGAACCAAATAGAGATTAAGTGACTTGACCAAGAGCACATAGCTAGTAAAGTCAGAGGCTGAATTTAAACTCAGGTCAGTCTATTAGTGAATTTGTAAAAGGAATGAAACATAATTAACTGCTTAGGATTCAAAGGGAGGAAATGATAGCTGAGTGCACCGCTTACTTTAATAATTTTACACAGTTAATGAGAAAAATTTGGTGTTCCTGATTGGCTCAGATATCAATTAAATAGATGGGAATTGAAATTGATATGATTTTAATTAACCCCAGTGTTTCTGTTACAACTGCCATCCATCCCATAATTGTTTAAGATGTAGAAGTCTATAATTTATGGAATTATGATAAAAGCAAAGCCATATGCCAGAGCATTTCCCAAAGAATAGCAACATATATTAATGGTTTCATATAAGATTAGACACATGGAGAATTCAGAGAGGAAGGACAAAGGGAGGAAAATTACTCCTCGATTTAATATTGATTAAAGCGTCCTCAAGGTACCCGATCCTGTAGTAAGAGTTTTGAGAATTTGGAGAGGGCAAGACATATATAACCCATGCCAACTTCTTAGGAAAGAAATGTCCGTTAAAATTTTCAAAGGGGGTTCTGTTACATCATCATGATGTTAGATTATTTACTGGTACCTCAAAAATTGTAATGTAATTTTACGCTTTAAGAAAGCTTTAATAAAACTTTCTATATATCAATATAGACATATAATATACATACATATTACCTAGCATCTATCTACACATATACATATGTACATTCGTTTGAGAAGGAAATGGCAAATCACTCCAGTGTCTTTGCCAAGAAATCTTCATTGACAGGGTTGGCATGCTACGGTCCACAGGGTCACAAAGAGTTGATGTGACAGAACTACTGAACAATATGCATATAAATCACATATACATACATTTAAATATATGTATGTATCTGTGTGTATGTATGTGTATATACATATATGTATACACACACATATAATTAATTTGGGAAAGTAACGTGGAATTTTAAAGCTGGAAGGGATGTTAGGAATAATCTGGCTCAACCCACATATAAGGAAACAAAGGCCCAGGAAACTAATATTAAACCTAGAAAATTCCAATTTTGGCTCCCACTCTGCAGTCTTTCCCAATAGGGCATCATTCTGGTAATAATTTTTTTAGAGAAATGAAACACTTGTTTATGTTTCTTTTATAAGTCAATTTGCAATTCAACCCACAGTTTTGAACACAAGGTGCTTTGTGGAGCAAAGTTAATTTAAAAAAAGAAAGAAAGAAACAGCAAAACAAGTTTGAAATAGTCCCTGCCCTGTACGAGCTTACATTCTACTGGAGCAAGGAATGCATAATATGAAAACAAACATAGTAGAAGGAAAACTGGAAAAGGGAGAAATGTAAGTAAAGAATTGTAGTGAAGATATAATAAGCACAGCACTCTGAGTACGTGATAGAGGCTGTAGGGTTTGAGACTAGAAATGATGTTAATTAGATTGCCGCATGACCTTTGAAAAACTTCACTTTCTAGTGACCTGGTTTTGGAAAGACCAAATCAAAAACTTACTGCAGAGACAGTCAACAGATGAAAATGCAAGGATCTGAATCTAAGGTACTCCATCAGCTTATGAGGCCAAAATGTGCACGTGACTGGCACTCACATTAATTAGGCAGGCAGGCACCTTAGTTACTTGTTCTGAGGGCCTTAAACATACTCTAGAACAGGAATTCTTAGCCCTTGAGTCCCTGAATGTGGTTTGAGAGATGATGATGAGGATGATGCAGATAAACTCCACTTTAATGTAATTTTATTTATTTTGTTTTCATGTATATTTTATTTCATTCATTTTAAAATACTCTGAGGAATAAATATATAAAATAAAAATAAAATATTCCACGGGCTTCATCAGACTTCCAAAGGAGTCTATGACACAGTAACCATTTAAGTATTCATGGTTTATGTACAATGTGAAGTTACTAGGTGTCATATTTAAACAATTATATTTAGCATTAATTTGAAATTACTGTCATGATAATAATATTATACATGTGTGTATATATGCACACACATATAAATATGTACATATATGTGTATGCATGTGTATACATACATATATGTAATTACATGTCTTTTCATGAATCTCATTGCACAGTGAAATGACCTATTTTTGTTTTTTTAATGCCCTATTTTAGAAGTTCAAATTATTATATGCTAACAGTTCTTTTAGAACAGATATTCCTGTCTATTAAAGTGATTAGAAAATATTTATAGGTAATATCAGAAACATGACATCTTTGATAACTAAAACTTTTTGTTGTCAAAAAAGAAAAGAAAATGTGTTTCCTTCTGTAGAATGAGACTGGAAAATAACTCCAATATCCTTAGGAAGGCAGTGATAGAAAGAATTTTATCTTTCTTGCCTTCAGATCTCTGTGTTTTCTAGATCCATAATATGTTGCATCTACACAGAAATATAAAGAAAAAGTTACCTGCTCCTGAGACATAAGAACATGGTTATAACAAAAAAGTACCTTCCTGCGTCATAGATGAAAATTCTAGGTGTCCACATATCTGCTTAAATTATTCATTTTTTCTCATAAAGTGTTATGCCATATTAAAACAAAATTGAAACAAGTTTATAGCATTTTTACTGGGGCTTAAGTGCTCATTTCTCTTCAGCTGCCCTGAGTATGCAATCTCTTTATAGTCATCATCAATTAATATTTACTGAGTATCTACTGAACCATGTTCTACTTTGCTTGAAGGAAGGAGAGATGGTTTATGCAAAAGAAAATAAAAGGTGTGGCTGAAACCTGAATTTATTTCTAGATATTTTCCTTTTAATTCTCACTTATGATCATCAAACTTGCTTGTTCATGCACTCTCTCCCTCATTATACATTTCTTTTGTCTCCTTTCTTTCTCTTGTTTTCATTGGTATCTCTTGTTCATCACTTCATGTTCACTTTTGTATATATCGCTGTCCTCCTCCCCTACCCAATGAGCTTTCCTTCATAAGATAGATTTGAAAGAAAGGGGAGAAGCAATGCTATGGACCTCCCAGGTTTATTGTGAGAATCAAATGAGGGAATATTTGTAAAACGCTCAGCACAATGCTGGGCACACAATAGGTGCTTGATAAATGATCATGCCCTTTCTTTCCCCTAGTCAGATATATTTGTTGCAAAAATATTTTCATAGTCAAAAGATAAGTCTCCCTGACTCTAAGCCGAGCACTCTGTTCACTGCTGCCTAATAGAAACAAGAAAATAAAAGTCCCAAGTCTTATTATTCCTATCCATCCTTCACTTAGAAGTCAAAGTAATCTTCTTAAGGTTCAGGTCTCGCCATGAATTCATTAAACACCAGTGGCTCCCTATTACCTCCAAGATCAAATATAAAATCCTCTTCTTGGTGCTCAAAGTCCTTCATAATTTCCCTCTTTCCCCCCATCAACTTTCCAGTCATCTTATACCTTATATCTCACAACATATTCTGAGATCAAGTGAAACTGACTTCCTTACTGTTCTTCAAATGAAAAATTCTATCTCCTGACCCCTGACATTTCTGTTGGCTATTTCCAATGCCTCGAATACTCTCTATCTTCATTTCTACCTCCTAGTCTTCTTGACTTCCTTTAAATTCCAGCTGCAAGAAGCTGTTTCTGATCTCTCTAGATTCTATAGCAACCTTCCCTCTGTTGATTATTTCCCATATATCCTATATACAACTTGTTTATATGGGGCTTATTTTTTAAATCTTTCTTTATAACTTCAGCACTTGGTAGAGAATCTGGCACATAGTAGGTGTACTAAAATAAAGGCTTATTGACTCTACCTTAGAAATTCTCCTATATGACTTTATTATCATTCTCTTTGAAATAAAAATTAATTGCTCCTATAATTTGTTTTTTGCCTACTCTATATTCAAGATGCTATTATTAAATCACAATTTATCTGTCTTTTGATTTTGTTCCTGTATAATTTGCTAATTTCCTTTTATGCTTTATAAGACAAGTGCTTAGTATATTTACTCTTTTATATTTATTTATAATTTATATGTGGCCTACCACATAATCTTGTTTTGTAAAGGTAAAAGATGTCATGTTGAGAAATATATGCATTCATTTTTGATAACATTCAAAAAGCACCATATCTTTCAGCTCTACCTTCTTTAAAAGTTTTTCTAATTCCATTTGTTCCTTTTGATGATGATTTTGTATTATGTTTATTTAACTGTGAGAATAGAACAGAAAAGTCTTTTACATCTGCTATAAGTCAATTATCTTTTTTTCCAGGAATTTAAATGCTATGCCTTTGGTTTATACAAATTAATGGTGATTTAAAAAAAAAAATTCACCTTTGGTCATAATATAGTTCCCATATTTATCTCTCTTGACATTGTGAGGCAGTATGACATCATCTATAGAGAGGTGAATTTGAGATAGGTCCTGTAATTTTTCAAAGGCTCATATTCTCATCTGTAAAATTTCCATGCTCATCAGTATTGAGATTGGGGCCTATAAGTTGCCACTGTACTTCTAGGTTGGGCAAGATAGGAAGATCCAATTTCAAAACAAAGAGGAAAAACAAAACAAAACAAAAAACACACATAAAAATCAATTATTAACACTTCTTTATAGTTTTCATTTTTTTCTTTTTTCTATTTAGGAAGTACACTTCATATTTTCCAGTCATGACAGTAGAATACTCTCCCCATCCCCCCAATAAATAAATAAAGTACTCATACTAAATAGACACAGATATTTAGGGGCCTGAAATAATGTTGAAGAATTGTGACAGTGTGTTTTTCCTACTATACGTTGTTTCTTATTTCTGTTAATACCAGGAGCAATCACACACTATGTTCACTTATCTCTTTTAGAACTCGATATTTGCTCCTACATCCAACTGTGTATCCAATTAAGATACACAGGCACCATGGTAGGGAGATCCATCTTGCCCTACCAGAAAGTCAGAGGGGAGAGGGGGAGAACACAGAAGAGAGCAGATTGGGGAGGGGTTATACAGTGGGATGGCTGTCTTGGGGTGTTGGGTAGGGGAAAGATGGGGAGAAAATTTGTAACTCAAAATCTTGTAGAACTTGATATTTGATTTCACTTCCTTGAGTCCATTATTTGTACATGCTTTCCTTCTCAAGAAAAGAATATAATCCTCTAAAATGCTGGGAGGAGCTTAATGCTATTGGAAACAAAATCTAAAATGGAAATGGTTGAGTAAAGTATTTTCCAACCATCGCACACTTCAGAAGAAAATACATTTCTCTTCCTCTGTGTACAGGGACACATGATGGTAGAAAATTGTATTTTCCTATGGACTATAGTTCAGGAATATGTTTTTCCATTTCTACTTCTTGCCTTGATAAATACTAAAATATGATACTTAAGTTCCATAATAATTAAGTAGTTTATGTGGATAAATTAGTAATGCTGGAACTGAGAGTATAATTCAAATGGGAAAATGTTTGCTCACTTCTTCTTCACCCCCTCCTACTCCCATCCCACCAAGTCAAAATCAGAGACCTGATTTTGTAAAGATTTGAGTAGGATGACCTACTTAACTCACACGAAATGTGCTGTTTCCCAGCAAGAGGGACATGAGTGTGTATATTTGCAAGTGTGTGTGTATGTGAATGCATCCATAGTACTAAATTTACAATTCTTTAAAGTAGATCTGATCTACAGCTAATGACCTACTGGTCTGTAGTAGGTCTATCTCTAAGCTAAGAATAACAAGCTGATATAGCTTGAAATAATACCTTTTTATTATATATGGGGGCAAAAGGTTAGGTTAGGGTGAAAACTTTCCTCTCCTGAGCTCATTACTTTCTTTCATTATGAGACATCCCTGAAGGAAAGAGTAACGCAACATCTGTCAGTGGACATTTGTTCTAATGAAATAAAATAATTAAATGAAATTTTCTTCAAACATACTGTCAAAGGTGGGTCACTGAAACAGCTCAGTTTTCAAGCCATTCTTCCTGGCACAGCTTACTAGGAGAAAATGCTAATTACAGAGAAGGGATTCTGAGGAGGCTGAAACTAACAACAAAGTACTCCTTGAATCAAAATATCTATGGCCATAGAAAAGACTAGCAACTGGTCTAATAATGTTACAACGTCTCTGGTGCATTGTGTAATTCCATACAAATGTACCTGCCGGTGACATTCAGAACCTCCTCCAACTTCCACTCCAAGCAGTTCAGGTTTTCATCATCCTAAACCTGAGCTATAACTTTACTTTCGAACTGTCTCTTATCTCTTATCTCCAATGGATCCTCCATAATGCAGCTCAAACAAGCTTCCTAACAATGGATGCTATTATTATGTTAGCTCATTTACTGAAATGTAGTAATAGCAATTATAAAAAGAGATATGAGTCTTAAGCTTTTTGGTAAAGCTTATAGAACAATATTTCTGCCTTGGTTTGTGTGTGTGTGTGTGTGTGTGTGTGTGTGTGTGTGTGTTGTGTTGTGTTTTAAATACACAAAAGTGTCTGTTTTCTAGGTAATGAAAAACCAATAGCTAAGAATTTTTAAGGGCTCAAATTAAATCTTGTAATTTCTGTCACAATCCTTCCACAGTAGCTAAAATCACTTGAATATTTTCCAGTATTAAAAATAATCCATAGAGAAAAATATGACCAATTAAAAAAAATATTACTCTATTTGGAATGTGTCTTTTTAAAATCTTACTATCATTAATTTTAATTAAATGAGGTCAGAAATGAGTTTAAACCTTGCAGGAATAAAGACATGCCTTCATGATTAAATGTAATGGTAATGAAGATAAAATGCAAGAATGTTTATATTACATAGAAGAAGAATTCATTGGGGAAAGATCCAAGAAGGCAGAGAAAAGACATTTACCTGAGTTCTGCCAATTTTTCCTCCACAGAACTTTAAGTAATACCTCAAATGAACTCTGGAGGGACAGAACCCGTGAAATGATAGGGTGAAACAATTTTTCCAGTCTAAGATACCTCAGAAGGACTTCAGGAAAGTTCAGTCTCTCCCAAATAAAAGGGGAGTGAAGTCCAGTGCATGTAGAATCCAGGCAAGACAGCGGGAGGCCACTAGCCCAGCATAAGTTAGCATCTGATGCCCTATGGTGTTGGCACAACAGACCAGCAGCACAGTGGGACAACTGTGAGGCCTCCAGTCTCCAGTGCAGTAGATAAGTTGCCAGGCTTGACCTCAGTGCAGCAGGTTATGACCAGACCCAGTGCCGCTGGCAGAGCAGACTAGCACCTATGGCCCTGGCCTTCAGGGCAAGAAGCTTTCAGCAGTGATCCTGTAACTCCAGGAGTAGAACTCAACTTTAAGTCACAAAATAAGCTAGAAAACATGCAAAAATTCAACAAATAACCTTAGGTTAGAAAGCTACGATGGTGACAGGGAAGAACAAAACATAAATTCAAAAGAAGACAATAATGTCAAAATACTTACATGTAAAGCCTCAAAGAGAAATATAAATTTGTCTCAGGCCTGAAAAGAACTCTTGGAAGAGTTCAAAAAAGATTTTAAAATTCATATAAGAGAGGCAGAAGAAAAATTGAGAGAAGAAATGAGAGTGCTGCAAGAGAATCATGAAAAAAAAACTCACCCATAAAATGGAAGTAAAGAGCAGAGTGAATTAAAAACTAGAATCCTACAATATGTTTATAAGAAACACATTTGAAACATAGAGGCACACACAGAGTGTAAGTCAAAGGCTGAAAAAGAAACAGGGTTAGCAATGGTGATTTCAGACAAAGCAAAAGCAAAAAAAATAGATCAAATTTGAAAAGATAAGGAAAATGCTCTAAAGCACTATTGATTAGAGAAATGCAAACTGAAACAACTCGGGGGTATCACCTCACACCTATCAAATTAGTTAATATGACAGAAAAGGAAAATGATAAATGTTGGAGGGGATGTGGGAAAATAGAGATACTGATACACTGTTGGTAGAGCTGTGAACTGATCCAACCATTTTGGAGAGCAATTTGGAACTCTATCCAAAGGCAATCGAATGATGAATACCCTTTGATCTGGTAATAATTACTACCAGGTCTGTATCCCAAAGAGATTTAAAAATAAGAGAGGGGGGCTTATTTGTGCAAGAATATTTATAGCAGTTCTTTTTGTCATGGCAAAGAACTGAAAATTGAAGGGACGCTCATCGTTGGGGGATGACTGAAGAAGTTGTGGCATATCATTGCAGTGGAATATTACTGTGCTATAAGAAATGGTGATCAGGCTGATTTCAGAAAAATCCTGGAAAGACTTCAGTGGAAGGATACAAAATGAAGGGAACAAAAACCAGAAAAGCGTACACAGTAACAGTGATATTGTACGATGATCCACTGTGAATCATTTTAGCTATTCTCAGCAAGACAATTCCAAAGACTCATGGTAGCAAATGCTATCCACCTTCAGAGAAAGAGCAGATGGAGTCTGAATGTAGACCGATGTATGCTATTTTTCACTTTCTGTATTTTTTCACGTTTTTCCCCCCTTTGGATCTGTGCCTTCTTTTATAACTTTCATAACTAATATAGTACTATGTTTTGCATGATTGCACATGTATAACCTATATCAGATTGCTTATTGTCTCAAGGAGAGAGTAGGTGAAAAAGGGAGAGAGAAAATTTGGAACTTATTTGTAAGAAGAAGTGTTAAAAATTGTCTTTACATGTAATTGGGGAAAAATATTATTTAAAAAAATCAAATGGGGATGGCTAGCATACTCAATTAAAATTACATGGTAATTACATAGTAATTTTTGAAAATTACATTGTAAATCATGAAAAGTAAAAGAATTCATTTCAAATGGGGACAAATGGCAGCTTTATTCATTTGTTGGGATTGAAGAAGCTTGTTATCTTCACCCACAGACCTTGAAACAGTAAAACCATGCAAAATTAGACTCGTTGGGCAGAATATTTTGATTTCAATGATGTCATCCATCTCATCAACTGGACAAGTTCAAATGATGGGGAAGAAGGGTGAGATTTTATCTGCTTAACTGTTAAGCAATAAAAACTACCTATTAAATTAAGCTACCTCCAGGATCTAGTTTAATTCTTACATTCTCCAAAAGGTCTCTTCTGACCACCAGGGGCAGAGCGATCTTTTTTCTCTACCAAAATTCTCTATATACTTCCCTGTACTACTCTTTTGGCAAATACTGTATGCCATTTTATATGCTAAATAGTCCTTTATATACTCATTTCCACTCTATACGTCTGCTACATGTGATGCTGAAGATGATGCTGTCCTTCTTGGAAGTTTTTTCTCACTGTACTCCTTGGTTCTTCTGACTTCAACTGTCCTAACTCTTTACCCTCTTGAATATTCCTCTGTCTCTATTTTTGGTTGTTTGTTTTTTTTGTTTTTTAATTTTTAGATTTCAATATTCATTTCCACAAGATTTTGAGTTATAAATTATCTCCTCATCTCTCCCCTACCCCCACCCCAAGATGGCTGAAGCATATTGAATGCCTCTCCCCCAATCTGCCCTCTTATATCCCCCCCGACAGCCCCCTTACTTTCTTCTAGAGCAAGATGGATTTCTGTACCCTTTTAATTGCCTGTATATCTTATTTCCCAGTTGCATATAAACAATTTTTTAACATTTTAAAAACTTTGAGTTCCAGATTTTCTCCCTTTTTCCCTCCTTACCCACCCCCACTGGGAAGACTTGCAATTCAATATAGGTTATACTTCTGTTTTCTACTTTGGCCATGTCCCTTTTCAAAAGTGGTTGCTTCTAACTACCCTCTCTTCCAATCTACCCTCCCTTCTATCATCCCCCTCTTATCCCCTTCCCCCCTAATTTCCTGTGGAGTAAGACACCCAAATGAGTATGTAGGTTATTTCTTCTTTAAGCCAAGTCCAAAGAGAGTAAGGTTGACTCATTCCCTTTCACCTTCCTGTTCTTCCCTTCCATTGTAACAGCTTC
>CM053589.1:7467826-7503753 GCA_028646515.1 Pseudochirops corinnae | reverse complement strand
CTCACCTCTTAATTTTATTTTTTAGATATCATCCCTTCATATTTAACTCATCCTGTGCCTTCTGTCCATGCATACATGTGTATCAGCAATGCAGTATTCACAATGCCTACAGTAACTATAAATATGCTGATATGGTTATTAATCACAAAATGTAACAGGCTCTCTACATAAGAAATATAGCTAGAGCACTCATTTAAATACCAGAGAACTGAGTCCCAAAACCAGAAAGTCAAAGCCAACACAGTAGTTTTGAAGTTGGCACATGTAGTTAATGTAGTAAACACTCACATTCTCAAGCCTTCAGAACAGGACAGGCTACCTCAGGCAAAGATGCTCCTCTCCTCATGCAGGCAACTGCTCAGCGTCCAGGCAGCTTGCTCCCAGCAGCTCCAGCCCCCTGCAGGTCCCGTCCCTGGCAGTCCTCAGCAGGAGTCCTTAGCAGAGATTCTGGCCCGCTCAAAGCAAAAGGAGTTCACAACCGAAGCCACTGCCTCTGCCACC
Source organism: Pseudochirops corinnae (assembly GCA_028646515.1). NCBI lineage: Eukaryota > Metazoa > Chordata > Mammalia > Diprotodontia > Pseudocheiridae > Pseudochirops > Pseudochirops corinnae. Next base: position 7,503,252 of record CM053589.1, on the reverse strand, counting down.
ACTTCCAGTCAGCACCACATGGAGACTAGCTTGGTTCTCGCGTTTTCTTGCTCCACCCCTTCCTGCTACATCAGCAAGTTCAAGAGGCACGGAAGATCTTCAAATCCCAGTATCATTACAACATGTACACACATATGCACACATATACATGTCCACACATACCCCAACCTATACATATATATATACGTATGTATACATTCATATACATATATATTCCCTTCAACTATCCTTATAGTGAGAAACGTCTCATGAGTTACAAATATCATTTTTATGTGTGGGAATGTAAATAGTTCCTTATGATTTCTTATGTTTTCTTATGATTTCTCTTTCCTGTTTACCTCTTCATTCTTCTCTTGCTTCTTGTATTTGAAAGTCAAATTTTCTCTTCAGCTCTGGTCTTTTCAACAAGAATGCTTGAAAGTCCTCTATTTCTTTGCAAGTCCATATTTTTCCCTGAAGTATTATACTCAGTTTTGCTGGGTAGGTGATTCTTGGTTTTAATCCTAGCTCCTTTAACCTCCATAATATCTTATTCCAAGCCCTTTGATCCCTTAATGTAGAAGCTAATAGATCTTGTGTTATCATGATTGTGTTTCCACAACACTTGAATTGTTTCTCTCAGACTGCTTGTAATATTTTCTCTTAGACGTGAGAACTCTTGGATTTGGCTATAATATTCCTATAAGTTTTCCATTTGGGATCTTTTTCAAGAGGCACTCAGCGAATTCTTTCAATTTTTATTTTACCCTCTTGTTCTAAAATATCAGGGAAGTTTTCCTTGATAATTTCTTGAAAGATGATGTCTAGGCTCTTTTTTTGATCATGGCTTTCAGGTAGTTGAATAATTTATAAATTATCTCTCCTGGAACAATTATTTTTCATGTCAGTGGTTTTTCCAATGAGATGTTTCACATTGCCCTCTATTTTGTCATTTGTCTAGATCTGCTTTATAGTATCTGGATTTCTCATAAAGTTGTTAGCTTCCTCTAAATTTGAAGGAATTATTTTCTTCAGTGAGTTTTTCAAATTCCTTTTCCATTTGGCCAATTCTGCTTTTTTTAAGGCATTCTTCTCTTCATTGGATTTTTGGGTCTCTTTTGCCATTTGAGTTAGCCTATTTTGGGGTGTTATTTTCTTCAGTATTTTTGAGGTCCCCTTTAGCAGTCAATGTCCTACAAAAAAATGAAACACTAATTCAAGTCAGACTGTTTATGATTTTTCAGCTCTTTATCTAAGCCAATGTTTGTACTAAATTAAAAAAGTTTCAAGTGTCTTTAAAGAACAGATAATCTTTGGAATGGGAGTATTTAGTCATTTCAGTTGTGTCTGCCTCTTCATAAACCCATTTGGGGTTTTTTTGGCAAAGGTCTGCAGGGGGTTTGTCATTTCTTTCTCCAGTGCAACCCTTCTTCATCCTGTGTATTATGGAATGCAAAAAGATTCAATTCTTTCAACAAAATTTCATCTTTCCAAGAGCATTTCTTCACAAAATATGTATAAAAGGGGGAGTTTGTCTTGTTCCATTCTGCTCTTCTGACATCCACAAATGTAATCAAGGATTTCTCTACTTTTCTCTGTCTCCACTACCCTTGTTGCCTGAAAGAGAGAGATGGGTTTCCATCATACTTCCTCATCTTTGTTGGATTCATGTGGGAAGCAGGAGCAGATATTTCTAAGTATTTCAAGGGAATAGTTGAGTTCAACCTCCCTGAGCCTCAATGATGCCTTGCTGTGCTTTGTTCTTTCTTTTTTGACACACAAAATTGACTGAGTAACTAAATGGCCATTATATACTTTAAACAAAGAACATGACTCTTAAGGAATCCACAAGCACTTAGATGGCACATCCGGGCTTGAAATCATCAATACTCCTCTTCCTGATGACCTCAGGAAATGATCTCAGACACTTCCTAACTATGTGGCCCTGGTCAAATCATTTAACCCTGTTTGTCTCAGTTTCCTCATCTGTAACATGATTTGGAGAAGGAAATGGAAAACCACTCCAGTATCTTTGCCAAGCAAACTCCAAATGGGGTCACAGATTTGGACACGACTGAAACGACTCAACAACAAAAATTGCCACTAAAAATATTTCTACACTATCTTAAGCATGCAAGTTTCCAAAGTGTTCTTTTCCTACTGTGGGTTTAATTACCAAACTAAAAATACATTCTAAGTAGCATAACTCTTTGTCATGAAGATGTAATTACTTCACTTATAATTGTCTTATGGCTTCTGAGAAAGGACATCCTATCAAGATGCCAACATGTATAGATTTTAAAATTAGCTCATAGTTGGGTTAAGAAAAAAAAATAATGTATTGACTAAATGACTGTGGAGGAGATTTTATGTAATTAAAATGGAAAATTCCTATGTTTTCCTTTTGGTTGTCTTTAGTTCCAATTTCAGCTTACTTTTAAACATTATACTTACAGAAAAAAAAGCCAATATCAAGACTATTTTTTCAGTGCACATAGGGAAGAAATATCAGGTAGCGTCATAAACCCATGGGAAATCTTAAAACTTCCTATTCTGCAAGAAGTCTTTATCTTTTTTTTTTTTTTACTAAACTTTTAAGAAGAGCTGTTAATGAGTAGTAAAGTCTTCCCAGTCTAGTGAGTTTTCCTTGTATGTGCAGAGCATGGGTGGGAGCATAAAGAGGTGATAAAATGACCAAAAGTCAGGCAGTAGATGGGACAGGAAAGTTGTTTTTAAATTCAAAACCTGGATAACCCAGTCCTTGTTATACTTGACAGCTGATTTAGAAGACCTGCTTTATTAAAAGAGTGAGCCATGGTATGTGAGCACAGGTCAATATACCACAGGCAGCCCTAACACAGTGTGATGGAGGTCTCTCTAAACCTGGGCTTTAATGAGCTTTCACTGAACACGTTTCTTTCCCCCCTATCCAGGTTATCGATAGAATAATCTCTTATTGCCAGTCATCCTGTAGTCTGAAAATGTGATACAAGGCTTTTCTCCTATTCTCCCTTTTGGCACATAAAGACACTTGGAAGAATCTTTAAGGAATGGATACTATTTCATCTATCACTGATTTTTCTTAGGGTAACCAAAATTTTTAGTTTTTAAGATGATAACTCTTGCCATAGAAGAGACAGAGAACAATCTCCTGTCATACCCATTTAAAAAATGTCATTTCAAAAGTCAATAAATGAACATGTTGGGATAATGCCTAGTTAATAAAAAATGGGTGTGAAAATTAGCAGATGAAATTCAGTTATGCAAATAATAGAATCAGAAATGGAACCATTAAGTCTTTCCCTGGAGTTCTCTATTTTAAATTGCTATGAGAAACTATGTATTATTCTAAAAAGACAAAAAGGAAAGAGGCATTATTTTTAGTGGATGTTAATTCCAGCCATTCTAATTATTCTTCAAAAATGATTTCTTGACCTAAAGTCATTATCAGATGTACTGGGCAGATAACACATACAATTAGGTGTTACCATTCATACTAGATCCTTTATCATAGTCAGAATTTGTAAGAACATACAAATGTGGAGATGTATTTAGGAAAAGAAAATAAAATTCTATAATGGGATGAAAAAATAAGGAGTAAAGTTCTATATTGTGCTCTCATCTGTTAAATATTGTACTTTGGGCTGCCTATACAACCTGGTCAGAAGGTGGAGGAGGTCTAATGTCGAGTTTGGATGAAGCATTTTTTTGTGTGTGTGAAGAAACCTGGGAAAAGTAGCAACAAAGAACAAAGGGATTGGGCTGAATAGTCCCAAATGCAATCCGCAGCATCTTAACTAGAATTACCCATGTTAAAAATGTAATATGGTTTAGTTGAGGCTGTTTGTCTAGCCTAGAGGTACCATATTGAATGCTCTAAGGCGTATATCCACAGTAGGTATTGAATCCAGGTCTGCCTGCTTCTGAGGCTGCCCTTCAATTTACTACTACACCATACAGCCTTTGCTATAGAGAAAACCATATTGTAAAAATTTAGATGCTACTTAAGAGTATCAAATGAGATTTGTATGTAAAGCCCCTTGAAAACTTTAAAGTGCTATATAAAAGTGAGTTACGTTGTTATTATTCTGATAAACAATTATTCAGCCTTGCATCTGCTCAGTTGACATAGTATCTATAGTATAGATTTGGAGTTTGAAAGGATATTAGAAGTCTTCTAGTGTAATTCCCTCATTTTACAGATAAGGAAACTAAAGCTTAGTTATATTAAATAATGTACGTTGGAAGACACCTTTTCAAACCCTGGGGTGATCACAGATAAATGCCTTCTTAGCCTGTACTGTTCCTTCTTCAAGTTAATTTTCTCTTTTTGGATTGGTCTAATCTGACCTAATGGAATAATGAATGTTTAGAGATATAAAGCAAGGTTAACATTTATGTTTTCCTTTTTGGTCTGTTAAGGAAAGTGACCCTTCATTGGTGCTGATAGTGATATTAAAACACTCCAACACCCCACCGCACCCCACACCCTTACATACAAAGTCACTATAACTCTTATTCCACTAAAAGGTTTTTCTTTGATTAAATGTTATGCTTATGATCTATGTACTCAATACCATTATGGTGAGAACACAAATTTTAAAAAAATTCCATTGGCAGTTACAGAGATTTGTAGTAAATTTTCTCTTCCCCTCAATTCATTAAATCTTCCTTTGTTTTATATGCCACATAATAACAATATATACCCAATTCCAGGGACTTCTGTGGCCATGAACTCCTACACATTTGCCATTTATACAAAGGACACGTTTATAATAATAATTCATATTTATATAGTGCTCAAAAGTTTACAAAAATATATACTTTTTTTTACAATAATCGTACGAAGTAGGTAGGGAAGATATTATTATCCCCATTTTACAACTGAAATAACTGAGGCTCAGAGTGGTTAAAGTGACTTGTTCTTAGTCTCACAGCCAGTAAACATCACAGAAGAGATTCAAATCCAGGTCTTTGGGATTCCAAGTCCTGTGCATTATCCAACGCCCTGTGTCACCTTAGAATTCCTTGTACCAATTTCCTAATCTTATCATCTGATGAATCCCTACTTCCTGTGACTCCCACAGGAGTAAAAAAAATACACACACATACACACACACACTTTTTTAAGACTAAAAAATGTCAGATTAGAAAATGTGGTTGACCTTTTTAAGATCAACCTGAGGAGTTTGGTGATATACTCCTCCGAAATATCTCTGACTAGACTTTATGAGATATGAATCTTTCACCCACAAATTTATCTAAACTCTTCTTAAACCTATCCATTTTTAAGTGTTTCATTTAAAATGGCTAGGATATACTAGCTCCTATGACTTAAGCATTATATTCTACAGCACATTTAGGGAAAGCAGTGTGACATACCGAAAAGAAGCCTAGATCATTTCAGAAGATTTGCACATTAATAGAATCTCTAATACTTTTTATGGGCAGCTAGGTATCACAGTGGATAGTGTGTCAGGTTGCGGGCCAGGAAGATTCATTTACTTGAGTTCAAATCTGGCTACAGACAGATTTGTGTGATCCTAGGGAGGCCTCAGTTTTCTCATCTGTCAAATGACCTGGAGAAAGAAATGGCAAACTATTGCAACATCTTTCTAAGAAAATCCCAAATGTGATCATGAAGAGTCTGAAATGACCAAAAATTATTGAGCACAACAATACTTTCTATCAGTGTGACCATGGATAGATCTCTTCATCTCTATAAGTGTTAGTTTCTTCATGTGAAAAATATACAGAGGGAACAAAATATACTACTATGGAAAGAATATTGGCTATGAAATTAGAGAACAGGAGTTAAAACTCTACCCAAGGTATGAAATACTTGTGCAGTTTTGAGGAAGTCCCTGAGACACAGTGCCCTCAACTATATAATATGGAAAAAATGGTCTCTGAGGTCCCTTCAAGTTCTACGTTTATTATTCTATAATAACCACTAACTATTATAAAAGTGGGCTTTTGTAAAGCAAGGCTTTGATAAACCTTAAAGTGGTATATATGCTACTCATATTCTAAGAACCAGGAGAGACTTCAAGGTTCATGTAGCTTCTGCCATCTTGGACTGAGTAGTTGAGTTCTTGAACCTAAGTATAAGACTTTATATTGATTCATATTATACTTTATCCCATTAGCTATGGCTTTTCTTTTTTAACAAGTATTCCATTAAAGTCTTTATGCAAGTTACTGATAAGAATATTGAATGGCATAGGGATAACCAGAGAACCCACGGGGAGGATTCTTTAAACACTATTCCCCACATTAATGTTAATTAATTAATGATAGTCTAGTCCACGGGTGGGAAACCTGCAGCCTTGACACCACATGTAGTCTTCTAGGTCCTCAAGTGAGGCCCTTTAATCAAATTTTTCTTGGAGCTTCTGGATGTTGGAGCTTTGACTTTATCTTCTTTTGAATGTTTTTATCTTCCTTATCACCATGGTGACTTTCTGTGGTTTGCTCAATTTTCCAGTCTATTTCTTGACTTTTAACTCTTTGTCAGAGTAGGGCTCTGTTTCCAGGGTGAAGGACCTACTGTCCCAGGCTTCAGGGATTTTGTGCAGCTATTTTCAGATTACTTCTAGGGACCTGTAAATTTTCAGTTCCAAGGTGAAATGATGTAAAGAGAGGTATGTTTACTACACTTTTGGCCTGTGCTCTGGTCTGTGAGTGACCACAGGCACTCTTTTCTGCCCTGGAACTATGATGAGGGTCCTTGCTCCACCACAACCATACTCTTCATTGTGGCACTGCTACTTCCCACCCAGGACTGTGACCCAGACCCAAGTCTGGGCAAAGCAACATAGTCCTGCTCCTAATGCCAGCAAGAAGATCTTTTTAATTTATTTCTGCTCAGTTGTTCAATCTCCTTACCATCTTTGGGTTGGGAGCTGTGGAACCAGACACTGCTATTGCTAATTCAATGACTCCCATGGTCTGCTTCTGGTTTGCTGGGGCCCAGTCTGTGCTGGCTCAGCCTGTGTGACATTGTGCTCCTTCTCTCACATATGTGCAACAGACCTTTTCTGCCAACCTTCTAAATGGTCTTTTGCTGGAAAATTATGTCACTCTCTCCTTTTGTGGGTTCTGCAACTGCAAGAATTGTTTTATGTTATTGTTTAAAGATTTCAGAGGGGTTTGGGGGAGAGCTCACTCAAGTCACTCCCTTTTCTTCTTCATCTTGGCTCCACATCCCAAGGAACTTACAATCTAATATGAATGATAACATGCAAAATAAATAGGAAGTAATTAAAAGAAGGAGTTATATTAAGAGAGATTGAGAAAGGCTTCCTGTAAAAGATAGAATTTTTGTTGATACTTAGAGAAAGTCAGTTAAATCAGTAGGCAAGTTGGGGAGGGAGAGCATTTTAAGCATGATATTGACAGCCAGAAAGAATTCCCAGAGCCAAAAGATGGAGTGTCTTATTCATTGAACAGTCAGGGGGAGGCCAGTGTCACTGAACTGAAGAATAAATAGTGGGGAATAAGGTATAAGATGGGTTTCTGCCTGAAGAGGCAGAAAGGGGCTAGGTTATAAAGGGCTTTGAATGCTAAGCGGATTTTGTATTTGATTCTGAAGATAGTAATAAGCCACTGGAATTTATTAAGTGGGAGGGGTGGAGAGATTTGGTCAGACTTGTGCTTCAGGAAAATCATTTTGTTGGCCAAATAGGGCATTGACTAGAGAGAGAAAGACTTGACGAACACAACTCATCAGTAGGCAATTGCCATATACAAGGCATGAAATGATGAGAGCCTATACTTGAGTGGTGGCAGTTTCAGAGGAGAGAAAGGAGTAAATTTAAGAGATGCTACAAAAGTGAAATTGATAGGCCTTGGAAGCAATGCACATGGGGCAGTGAGAAATAGCGAGGCATCAAGGTTGGCTTCAAGTTTGTGAGCCTGAGAACCTAGGAGGATAGTGTTTAGTGAAGGTAGGAAGTAGGAAAGGTTTAGGGGGAAAGAGAATCAATTCCGTTTCAGACATGTTGAACTTAAGGTGTCTACTGGATACCTAGTTTGAGATGTGTGGAAGGCTGAAACACTAAATTGAAGGTCAGCCAATAGATTAGGAGAGAAGGGGTAGGACTGACAACAATAGCAAAGAGATGGTAATTAAATCTATGGAAACTGACAAAATCAAGTGAAATAGTATAGAGGGAAAAGAAGACAGAACTCTCAGGTATTCCTTTAACTATAGATTGTGATCTGAAGGAGAATCTTGCAAAGGACACAGTGGTTGAAAAGGAGCAAAAGGTTGAACCAGATGACCTTGGAAGTCCCTTCTAGCTCAAAGATTCTCTAATTCTGTGATTCCAGGGGCTTTCTTTCTTTTTTAATTTTGGAGATATTTGCTTTTGTATTCTTCTTCTCTGCCCCAATGTCAAAGCTTTTTAACAGATCTCTGTAAGTAGCTCCTTCAGTGCCCTAGGATGTAGTTCATCTGGACTAGGTGATTTAAACTCTTGTTTTTAAGTTGCCTGATTATCTGCTCACTTTTCTTGATATTCTCCTTATAGTAAAGTTACACTTTCTTCTCTATCCTGACCTCTGTGTTGGAGCAGTCACTTTCCCTAAAAGTTCTGATTGTTCCTATTTCAGAAACACTTTCTTCTTTGTTGGTCAGAATTAGGTCCAAAAAAGCAATTCCTCTTAGTGACTCCTCTCCATTTTAAAGGATGAAATATTAAATAAAGTTAGTCAAATTTTTCAGCTGCTCTGCTTTTAGGAAATGTCTGGATGTGTAGATATCTGAATATTTGGAGTCCCTCGTAACTATAATCCCATGTTCCCATATACAAGGTTTGTGATTATTTCTCAAATTTTTCATCTATTTAACCCCTCTTCTGTCCAGGGTCTATAGTATAACCCTTAAATAATACTGTTTCTTTTCCTGCCTTTGACATAGTCACTCAAATGTTCTTCAGAATTTTTGTTCCCTTAAGTTCCTGGATTTCTTCACAAGAGTAAATATTCATAAAATAAATGCTATTTCACTCAGCTCTCTTCCATGCACCCCACCATCAGTTTATCTATTCTGCTACATTCAATAAATGTATATCCTGTCAGAGCCAAATACAAATCATTGACCCATCCTTCTCAAATCTCTGTGCTGGCAATGAAGTCAAGTGTGCTTCTTTGAAATAGGATCTCCAGTTTAGTTAATTAGCCATATTTTATACATTTTTAAATTACTGATTTTTTTCTTGGGTATTATCTTCTGTGAATCATTAGACTTCTGCTATCCTTCATTCTTTCTGTACCTCATTGAGATTCCTGAATTGAGTGATATGGCCCCTTGGCAGGCACTGGAACAATCCAGGGGAGGTTGTAGTAGCCTTGGGTGCAATTGGAGGGCGTTAAATAAAATCTGCTGTGTAACAGAGCTAAAGTCATAGTGATTACATTGTTTTCCAAATAAACACACATAACTGCTCAGTGGCCACGTCAGCTGACAGGTCTTAACAAGCCAAGGTTGGCAGGCAAGCTTGCCATAAATTTTTGGGAAGTCCAACATGCAATGGCAGGAATATGTGCATGTAAGTGACTTGTTTACAATATGATACTACACAGTCACATGATGCAATATTTCATCATCAAAATTTCAGTGCAGGAAAACCCCATATGTTTACAATACAGTGTTAAATTTAAGATGCACCACTTAAAGATATGCATTTATTTTATATTTTTGAAATGATACAAATTTTTAAAAAATGTAAAAGGCTTAACAAAAGTAGATTTCCAGGGGGAAGTACTTCCAAGTATTTTTTAAAAGGGACCAGTAAACCCAATAATTTTGGAAATCTATGGAAGACAATAATAGTTAAGACTACCATTTCTATAGTGTTTACTATGTGAGAAGTCCCATCCCAAGTGCTTTGAAATTATTGTTTCACTTGATTTTCACAACAATTCTGGAACATAGATGATGATACTCCCATTTTACAGATGGAGAAACCAAAGCAAACATTGGTTAAATGATTTCCTCCCTTCCTTCTTTCCTTCCTTCCTTCCTTCCTTCCTTCCTTCCTTCCTTCCATTCTTCCTTCTATCCTTCCATTCTTCCTTCCATCCTTCCATGCTTCCTTCCTTCCTTCCTTCCTTTCTTCCTTCTATCCTTCCATTCTTCCTTCCATCCTTACATGCTTCCTTCCTTCCTTCCTTTCTTCCTTCCTTCCTTCCTTCCTTCCTTCCTTCCTTCCTTCCTTCCTTCCTTCCTTCTTTTCCTTCCTTTTTCTTTCCTTTCTTTCTTCTTTCAAAAAACCTTAAACGCAATTCACTCTGAAGCTCATGAATTTGACCACAATAGGTCCCTACCTTAGAATGAATGTCAATGATAACTGTTTCTTTTTGGAATAGCAGCCCTGATGGTCTCCTCCCAGCTTGATCATTTTTTTTTTTTCTAATTAAAGGGGCCATCCCTTGACTAACATCTTAAAGAGGCCTATTCACTGAATGGGAGTTACTTCACTCTAAGTGAGGACATGAAAAGGCCTTAACATAAAGGTCTCCCATTACATCCTGGGTCATCTCCCACCATCCTGATGAAAATCTGGCTGCTGGATCCAGTTGGCTCTGGAGGAGAAAGTGAGGCTGGTGACCTTGCACAGCCCTCCCTCACTCAAATTAAAATCAACTGCAAGCCGTGTCACTTCCCTGATGCCATGATCCTCTTTGAAAATGAGGGAGAAACACAACCCCCAAGTGGTTATTTTTAGACTTTGTCTCCCCAGTTCTTTCAACCAGTTTTTATATGGTGTGGTCTCCAATATTCTTATTTTGTTTACCCTGGCAATAATTCATAAATATGCTTCCAAAAGTAAGGTGTTCAGAAGTTAACACAATACTTCAGATGTATCCTGGCCAGGGTAAAAATTCAGCAGCAACATCACCTCCTTTTTTGTTTTTTTGGTTTTTTTTTGTTTTTTTTTGGGAGGGCAATTGGAGTTAAATGACTTACCCAAAGTCATACGGCTAGTAAGTGTGTCAAGTGTCTGAGGCCAGATTTGAACTCAGGTCCTCCTGACTCCAGGGCTGGTGCTCTATTCACTGCACCACCTAGCCACCCTGTCATCACCTCCTTTTGTCCAGATACCATACTTCTGAATGTAATATAAATTACATCAGTATTTTTCGGTTGCTGTAACGTGCTTCTGACTCATCCAGTACTTTGTTGTTAATGCATAGTTGTTTGCATGTCATCTCCCAGATTAGACTGTAAATTCCTTGAAAGTAGGAACTGACTTTAACAATTCTTAGTACCCCTATCATTGAATGGTGTCTGCCATGTAGTAGGAACCCAATAAATGTTTATTGACTGAACAGCTCATGCTGAACTTGCAATCTGCCAAAACATCCAACTTTTAAAAAATGAACTGTCCTACTTCTGCTAGTCTGTGCTTGTACACTTTAGGAGGAAATGAGAATCATAGTGAAGAACAAGCTGAATATCATAACACATAGAACTGCTATTCTTAGATTTATTTTCCTTTTCTCATTTCTTTAAATATGAGTTGGTTTCCTTTTTCTAGGGCAGTCAATTTTGAGTCCTAAGTTATCAGCAGGAATATTCTGGAATTTCAAGAGAGCTTCAAGACCATCATTTGTTACCTGCATTTCATGTGGGCCTAATGAATTTTAGTGCAAAATTATTGCTGTCATTGTTTGGTTGTGTCCAACTCTTCATGACCCATGGATCGTAGCGCACCAACTCTGTCCATGGGTTTTCTTGGCAAGGATACTGGAGTCATTTTCCATTTCCTTTCCCAGACAATTAAGGCAAACAGGGCCTAAATTATTTGTCCAGGGTCATATACCTAATCCGTGTTTGAGGGGCATTTGAACTCAGGTCTTTATGACTCCAGGTCCAGCTTTCTATCTACTGAACCATTGAGTTGCTTCCAGTGCAATAATTACTAGCAAACATCAACTGATAATAATGAACAAATACAAACAGGATACTTTTTGCTTAGTGTGTCTTCAAATTAGGGATCCTTTCTTAATTTCTCCCCACAATCAACTTATTTTCCAGGAATTTAACTTCTTAGCAAATGAACTTCCTTGTCTTATGGCCCCTCTCATGGTATCTCACGACCTCTTCCTTTCTATAATGCTCAGAACAGATTTATTTTAAGATACAGTAGAAACTATATGAATAGTTTAAATCACAACCACCTCTACATTATACATGATTCTGAGTGGAGGAAAAGAAACAGAGAAAAACTCAGTATTATAATATTTGAATATTAATTTCCAAAGAAGATTTGAAATCACCTAATATGTCCATGATGGATTCTGACGGACTGACCTCAAATCATTATGGCAGAATTATCATCTTCTTGTCTCCCTTTTTCTTGGTAACTGTTTTTGCTTTTTGGCTCTCTGGAGGGTAAAGTGATGATATTTAGAACGATACCTATATTGATCAAACATCAAGGTGCATCCTCTTTGCTTTGGATCATGTTCCTTCATCTACTTCTGTGGGGGCAAAGCTCAACAATAAATCTTTTAACTCCACATCAAGGTTTTTAGAATTGATTTTTACAGCTTGATTAAACAACACTCTTCTGATAACTGTAATTAGCAGTTGAGTAGGCCCTAGGATCATAGATTTAGAGCTAAAAGGGACCTCAGGTGCCATCTAATGCTTGGCAGAGTGCCTGGCCCATTGTAGGTACTTAACAAATGTTGATTGATTGATCTAGTTCAAGCTCCTCATTTTATAGGCGAGGACACTGAAGCCCAGGGAGGTTAAAAGGCAGATGATGCACTGGATAAGGTACTGGTCCTAGAGGAGAGAAGAACTGAGTTCGAATGTAGCCTCATACACCAGCTCTGTGAACCTAGACAAATCACTTGCCCTCTATTCGTTTCAATTTCCTCAACTGTAAAATGAGGATTAAAATAATACATTAAAATACAATAAATTAAATCCCAGATCTGTTGTGAGGATCAAATGAAATAATGTTTGTAAAAGTGTTTAGCACAGTGTCTGCCGCAGGGTGGGTGTTTGATCAATACTTATCTCCTTCCGGAAGTGACTTGACTTATATCACACAAGCAGTAAGTGTCAGAGCATCAAGAAAAGTGTTCAGAATTGGAAATGAAATATATTAAAGCTTAAGTTCAAAGGAAAGGAAGTGGCTCTAATTTTTTTCTTTACCACATTTGGCATATATATGTTATATATATATATACATATATAATCTTTTGGATTAAATATACACGTAATATATAGCTATACATCCAGTCTATATATAAGATTGTTATATGTTAGCTATTATATTGTATGTAACAGCATCTAGGTGGGGTAATGGTTAGAATGCTGGGTGTGGAGTCAGAAAGACTCATCTTCCTGACTTCAAATCTGGCCTCAGACACTGTGTCATATAGCTGTGTGACCCTGGGCAAGTAACTTTATTTGCCTCAGTTTCTTTTTCTGTAAAATGAGCTGGAGAAGGAAATGGCAAAGTACTCCACTATCTTTGCCAAGCAAACCCCAAGTGGGGTCACAAAGTGTCAGATACTACTTAAATATGACAGATATTGTACAGAAAAAATATAATTGAAAAATCAAATCTTTCAGTAGATGCCATGGAATCTAATATTTAACAATAGATCTATATTGTTTTCTTTGAGTTTTTCTTTTTATTTCCTTGGGAGTCTTATTCATGGGGTTGGTAGGCTGGGGTCAGGACATTTCTTCATTCCAGATACTTATTACACAGAGATACTCTACTATGCTCCAAGAGCAGCCTCCTGTAAGAACCTGTGCAATGATTGTGTCATGCAGTTACTTGAAATGCAAGCAAGTGAAAGCCAAATGGAAGCTGTTCTATTGTGCTTTTACTGGCCTTGAGGTAAATGTTGAATGTGTCAAAAATCTATCTGGTAGATGAAATACTTCGGGTGTTGATAAAGTCACCTAAGTGGACTGGGCGATTTTAATGGATGTAAGCTCCTGCAGAGTACATATTATTTATTTTATTTCTATTCCGCATACCTGGCACACAGTAGGTACTTCCCGAGTATTTATCAATTAATTACAACTTTATAGTCTAACACAGCATAACAAGTGAGTGTTGTATAACAGGATAGGACTTAGATCTAGAAGCTACTTTAGAGTTCATCTTGTTCAATCATTTGACAAATTAGGAAACTGAGACTTTAGAGGTTAAAGACACACAGGTCATTAGTAGCAGAACCAGGGTTCAAACTCATGCCCTAGGACTTTATATTTGGGTTTCCTTCTACCTAATCATACTATATCTCTGAGAGAAGTAAGCAGCCCAGTTAAAACTCAAGGTTACTTACTCTTAAACTTTCTGTGATTGTTTTTTGTTTGTGTTAATATAGTAATACTGGAAATGATATATAGATGTTTCCTTTTTATAACACAGTGAAGAGTGAGGAAAATAATTAAGAAAAGGTTAATAGGTCTAACAAGCTTTTCAATATGCCAGTGGTTGCATTCATAGGTCCATCAGAACTGTTGATCTACTTTGGTATAAATGTTTCTCTGCTTATCTATCAGAATAAGTTAGGTAATTATCGTTTAGGAATCCTTAATTCTAAAATGGTGGTTTCTAATTTGAAGTCAAGTGACTTGCTTGAAGAAGCTGTCTTCCTTTTCATTTCTCGGATGCACGAACATATTTTACCCAACTTTATAATCAGAGAGATTTTTTTGAATTTTATTTTTAAGTTATGGAATAAGAAGCATATCCATAACATAGTGCAACAATAAAAACACGATTGCACACGAAACTGCAAATCAGCTATGAACAACTTGCTATTCTTTTCAAATATACAACAAAATAATCATGTAAATTTCCTTTTTTTTCTTCCCTCCCCTCTACCCCCACACTAGAGATGAATACCATTAGAAACCAAATAGGTGTGTACACACACACACATACACACACACGCACACACACACATACATATGTAAGTAAAATTATTCTATACATACTTCTATTTATCAGTCGTTTATCTAGATGCACATAGTATCTTTATATATCCTTTAAAATGAATTTGGATATTTGCAGTAGCCAAAATAACCTATTCGCTCAAACTTTGTTCTTAAAATAATATTGTGGTTGCCATATACAATGTTCTCTTGGTTTAACTCATGTCCTTCTTTGTTATGTCATCCAGATCTTTCCATTTTTTTTCTAAAATCACTGAGGTTATCAGCACAGTACTATTCCATCACAATCATACGCCACCACTTGTTCTTCACTCCCCAAATGATGGGCATCTCTGCAATTTCCAGTTCTTTGCCACCACAAAGAGAGCTGCTATAAACATTTTAGAACATGTAGGTTCTTTTCGTTTTTCCCTTCAGAAATAGACCAACTAGTGGTATTGCCAAGTCAAAGGGTATGTTGTAGTTTAGCATGTCTTTGGGCTTAATACCAGAAGGATTCTAAAATGGTTGTATCAGTTCACAAGTCCACTAACAATGAATTACTTCCCGAATTTTTACACATTTGCTTCAGAATTTGTCATTTTCCCCTTCTGTCATTTTAGCCAGTCTTAGAGGTCTAAAATGATGCCTCAAGGTTGTCTTATTTTGCATTTCTCTAATCAATAATGATTTATAGAATTTTTTCATGTGACAAATCGTTTTGGTTTCTTATCGGAAAACTACACGTTCATATCCTTTGACCTTTTATCAAATGACAAATGACTTGTATTCCTATAGGTTTGAAAAAACATTCTTTATCTATTTTAGATATGAGATTTTTGGCTGATAAACTGTCTATAGAAATTTTCCCCCAATTTTCTTCTTCCGTTCTAATCTTTGCTACCTTTATTTTATTTGAACAAAACCTTTTAAACTTAATGTAATTGAAAATTTCCATTTTTTTACCTTTGTTCTCTCTGTTGTTTATTCACAAATTCTTTGCCTGCCTATAAATATGAGAAGTAATATGTTCCTTGTTCTTCTAATTCACTTGTAAAAGGTCTCTTTACATCTAGGTCATGTATCCATTTTGAACTTATCTTGGTAATTGGTATAAAATATTGATCTATGCCCAGTTTCTGCCACACTGCTTTCAAAAAGATAATCAAATTGGAACAATTGCTGACCTCAGAGTCATAAAGACATGGATTCAGATCTTGAAGTGTGCCTCTGTTACATGCTATCCATGTCATGCAGCTCTCAGGCAACATTCCTAGCATCTCTTTCAGTTTACATATGTATCTGCATTGGTGGAAAGAGTTTCAGACAGGAAGTTCCCTATAGAAATAAAATTACCAGTTTAGATACACACAGAAATAAAGAATGGAGTGGAATGGTCTGATTTTCCTCTTCTAATCCTGTATTACTACTATACTTTTTCTTAAGAAGACAGAAAAATATTGTGATGGCTATAATTTAAAAAAAACCCAGAAATATGAGAAACAATGTGAGGAAAATTAAAACCCAATTTTCATAAGTGTAGGCAATCATTGAGTGAACATTTATTAAGTGTCAGCTACGTAGACATTTAAACTTACCTAATTTCAGTTAAACCTATAAACAGTTATTAAGTACTTCCTATGTTCTAGTTACTTTGCTAGACACTGGGGATGTTAAGCAAAAAGAATGAAATAGTCCTTACTCTCAAAGAACCTGAATTCTGTCAGTAGAGACAGTAACTGTCTCTGTGTGTGTATGCGTGTGTGTGTGTGTGCATGTGTGTGTATGTGCGTGTGTGTGTGTGTGTGTGTGTACGCAAGCATGCACACTTGTGTCTGTATATATACATAAAAGATAGATACAAGGAAGTTGGGGAGGGAGGGTACTAGATGTTGGGGAGGAACATCAGAAAAGGCTGCATGTAAAAGATAATGCTTGAACTGAAATCTTGAAGGAAGAGAGGGATTCTATAAAGTAGAGGGAAGGAGGGAGGACACATTCATGGATGGCAACTCCCATCCTCTCTCAAAGAATGTCCCTTGAAAATACTGCTGAAGACTGTACAAAAGACCATAATTCTTTTTAAACTCATTATTTCAAAAATAGCCCACTTCTTAGATGAAGTATTAGATCTATTAGATGAAGCGGTATTTTATTAGATGAGCAAAGTTAGCTGATAGCTCAAATAGCACAAAGTGTTATAAAAGCCCCATTCAAAAATCTATGACCTGCTCTGAAGACACTCTGAGATAGCTCCATTTTGCATTTTGTATTTCAAAACAACAGGCAGGAAAGAAAAGTGGCATCTTCTACCAACTCTGATATTGAGGAAATGCTTACAACATCATCTAATATAGTGACTAGCTTCTGAAGAGACGAGTATGGATGTGAAACCGGTTCTGGCTTTTTTCAGCTGAATGATGAGAACTTGCTTATATCTTATAAAGTAGCTTTTCTGACACGGAGGCATTTGACATAAAATGAAAAAAAGCTGACCTTTTTGAGTGGCATGACTTTACATCACATTGGGGGGTCTAAATTATATCAAGAAGCCTTTCCCAGCCATCCTTAGTGCTAGCTCTTCTGCTGATTATCTCCAAGCATACATTGCTTATTTGTACATTGTTATTTTCATGTCGTCTCTCCCATTGGACTGTGAGTTCCTTAAGATGCCTTACGACTTTCTTTGTATCATCAAACCTTAACCAGTGTCTCTAGATGATCGACATGTAGACATGTCTCAGAATTTAGTAACTCCTAATTTTTTGTGATTAAAAATTGAACCATTAAGCAAATAGATCAAATGGATTATGCAGGTAGTTAGCACGGTGGATAGAGCTCTTGACCTGGATTTAGGAAGTTCTGAGTTCAATTACAATCTCAGAAACTTACTAACTGGACCCTGGATAAATCATTTAATTTCTACCTTTGTCAGCTTCCTCAACTGTAAAATGGGACTAATGATAGCACCTACCTCCCAGAGTTGTTGTGAGAATTAAATGAGGTAATAGTGTGAAGCATCTAGTATGGTTCCTGGAATATATTTGGTGCTTGATAAATGCTTAGTAACTTTCTTCTATTAAAAGCAAAATAAAACAAAAACCCAACGACAACAACAAAAAAAAACTTCCACGTGGAGATGTTAAAAGAAAATCTACAAGCTGTGAAGTATTTCACATCATGAAATTTCCCTTGGCCAAACACAGTCTCTTTTCATCCTTACTATTCTCTGCATCACTAAGCTATTAGAACATAAAATAAGAGGCTTTGACATTTAGCTTAGAAGGCAACACCTGGTAAAATATTGCCTTAGGGAGAGAGAATACTGAGCTTAAATTATGAAAACCTTAAAAATTAATGATACTCTTTCCCAATAAAGGTGATTCTTCACACTGCAAATTCTTCCATATATACAAGCATACATATTATACCACAAATGTACACGTATAATTTAAGACTGAATCATGTATACATATGTATATGCACATATGCCTCTGAATGTATGTATATATTTATTTTACTAAACTTAAGACTGGGTCACCACATCTCTTTCAGCCTGAAAGTTCAAGGGCTCATCACAGGCCTGATCTTCCTACATAATTGCATGGAGCCTTTGACCTGTACTATTTCTGACTTGGGCCATTTTGCCCCTCATTAAGTAATCTCTGTTCCTGAGAGCTCTCAATATGAATGCCAAAATTAGTGCAGACACATGATTGGCCTAAGTCACTGTAGTTCAGAATTCCTGAGCTCCAGAGATCTTCCATCTTCAGGCTCCCTGGCAGCTGGGATTACAGGAATGCAACAGGATAAACTATTTTTTAAAACATATTGTGGTATAGTGGGAAAATCCTGGTTTTGGAGTCAGAGGCTAGAGTTCAAGTCTTGATGCTGACACTCTTTAGCTATGTACAATTATACAATTTATTCTTGAATCTTCACTTTCTTCATCTATACAAAGGGAACAGTGATACCTGCATGTCTGTATGAGAGGCACAGTGGTATGGGAGGCAGAAGAATAATCTTTGTGTGGAAGATTTAGGTTTAAAATCTTACCTTAGATACTTAGTGACTGACATTTAACCTCTTGGTGCTTCTAAATAGTTTTTTAGAACTATAGTTGTTGATCTACATTGGTAAAGGGACTTTTCACACCAGGAGTTCCTGACACCT
Source organism: Pseudochirops corinnae (assembly GCA_028646515.1). Lineage (NCBI taxonomy): Eukaryota > Metazoa > Chordata > Mammalia > Diprotodontia > Pseudocheiridae > Pseudochirops > Pseudochirops corinnae. The sequence continues at coordinate 7,484,177 of CM053589.1, read as the reverse complement.
GTGAAATTATTAGTCAGGACTGCAGCAAATGAAAAATGATCTCATGACACTCTTGTGAGGAATGCACATACACATTGTAAAGCATGATGGCAAATTTATTATTATTTATTATTTATTAAATCCTATTTGAATTTTAGACAGCATTAAGAGGAACTCAGAAAGACCTGAATTCACATTTACCCTCAAACATTACTAGCTGTGGGATTGTTCTTAGACAAATCACTTAACTTCTCTCTGCCTCAGTTTCCCCACAGCTATAATAATAGCACTTACTATGCAGGGTTATTATAAAGATAAAATGAGAGAATATTTTTAAAGTACTTTGCAAATATAAAATCCTATAGACATAGTAGCTATCATTTTTATTGGGGCAACTTGGTGGCACACTGAATAGAATGCCAGACATGGAGTCACGAAGACTCATTTTCCTGACTTCGGATCGTGTTTAGTTGTTTCAGTTGCATCTGACTCCATTTGGGGTTTTCTTGGCAAGGATACTAGAGTGGTTTGCCATTTCCTTCTCCAGATCACTTTATAGATGAGGAACTGAGGCAAAGAGGGTTACATGACTTTCCCAGGGTCACACAGCTAATAAATGTTTGGGGTCAGATTTGAAGTCATGAAGATGAGTCTTCCTGATTCGAAGCCCTAACATAAGTACTGTGTGACCCTGGGTAAGTCATTTAACTTTGCTTCAGTTTCCTCATCTATAACATGAGATGGAGAAGGAAATGGCAAACTCTCCAGTATCTTTGCCAAGAAAAGCACAACTGTGGTCATGAAGGGTAGGACCTAAATGAGCAAAAACAATATTATCATCATCATCATCCTTATTTTATATATTATATAGCATTTTAATTGTCCCATAGAAGTCTTTCCTGAAACGCCTACTCAGAAATGATCGTGTCTTGCTTAGACTTCCAATAGCATTCTGGATGTTTTCCATGCAGTATGACGTTCCAAATTCTATTTTCATTACTTGATGTGTGTCATCACTTTATTAGATAAGTTCCAGATGGGCAGGAGCAGTGCATTATTGAAACTGTATCTCCCTTCTAGCCACCTAATACAGTGTTCTGCACATAGAAAAGATTTAATAAACATTTCAAATGAATTAATGAGTGTGGACTGAATTAGAAGGAGCAGTGTAGTAGACAGTTCAAGTCTGACATATGCTTGCTTGAATGACTCTGAGCAAGAAACCTCCCAGTGCTCTGAGGTGAGTCTCTGTGACCATAGTTTGCAAAGAAAGTATCAAGCAAATTGACTTTCCTCACATGAGAGTTCCCTGTATCACAGGTCCAGTTTCTATGCCTATGAAAAAAAGATCAGAGCAACGAGTGAAATGGGGATTTGGCCATGGATCCAAAAACTTCACAATGTTTTTTCGTATTGAAACACACTCATGGAATGCTGAAAGGCTTTTTATTTGATTTGAATCATTTATATAAAGGTAAAAGACCATAGAAATCAACTAGTCCAATCATCGTGTTTTAAATATTAAGACATGAACCTGGAGAGGTGGAGACGTTTTCAAGGTCATACACTGCTACTTATTTTTCATTCATTTACAGGATAACTAACATTTATGTTGCTCTTTAAGGTTTGCAAAAAGATGTACAAATATTATCATTTTATCTTCACAACACTGGGAAATAACTGATGTTATCATTCCCATTTGAAAGAGAGGAAACTGAGGCAGAGAGAGGTTAAGTAAGGTGCAGAGGGTCACAGAGGTTTAACTAAGGTAAGATTTAAAATCATGTCTGTCTGACTCCAGGTGCAATGCAAGGTGCAATCTGATGGCCTGGAATTGAAACCAAGATCTCTACCCTCCAGTAAGTGCCCACAATCAGTGGTGTCCCTGCCCCTCTGCTTCTGCACTCACCATCCATGCACTGGTTATCTCTCACCCTGGCTGAATCTCCACAGCACAGCTGGGTCTGGCATTCCTTGTCAACAGAGATTTCCTCTATCTTCCCCGGTTCCAATGCCCATCTCCCCTCATTGTTTCAGGGGTAAAAGTTCCTGTGACTGGGGCCAAGGTAGCCTCCCACCACAGCTAACCTCAGGGCTTGTCTGTTGTTTAAACAGTTCTAGCCTAATGGTGTCTACTCTTCACAGGGACTAAACCTCATCTGGGATTTTTTTTTTTTCAAATCTCAGATTGTCCCAGGAGAAGCATTCTTCTGCCCCTACTCATTTTTTTAACCATTCTAAATTCACTGTGTGGTGTGATTATTACCTCATTTGTGGGGGAAATCTGGAGAACTTGGACTTTTCTGACCTACTCTACCATCTTCCCAGAATCTTCCTTATAGATGGCAATTAAAAAGATATTGTTCTTTTGATCCTCAGGCTTTATATGAAAGGAATGGGGGGGGGGGTGCAGAATGTGGCAGTAGAAGCACAAAGATTTACATGTACCTCGGAGAATTCCCTTATACTTCCAGGTTATGGGAATACTAGCTTTCACAATAGCTGGCATCATCTGTGTCAAGCAGGGTATCAGGGATGGCAGCATATCTCTTTGTATTAGAACAGACTTAACAGTTCCTCACCCATCACAGGTGCTCATACATATATGCAGAATATATTGGGCTAGAATTAAGGCATTAACGGGAGAAGTTGTAGGTGAGGCAGTGGAAGTAAGAATTAAAGAGAACTGATCCATCATTGAGTTATAAAGGATCTTTTCACTCAGCCGGTCTAGAGGTGCCAAATAAACAGCTATGCAAATCACACAAAGCACTTGGATGTGCTTTCCCAATAAGATTCAAATGTAACTGGGAAATATTGAACAAGATAAGTGAAAATATAATAAAACACAGGTAATATTACATTTGAAAATGAAGTTAATTTGCAGCCCACAGGGATCCTTACATATGGATTAGTACCCCCATTTCTATTTGAGCATGACCCTGCTGTTTTGCTCTAACCTGTTGATTTTACATAATTAAGTAAAACTCAAAGACTTATTCAATATCACCTAGGTATTAAGTTGCAGCCCCAGGATTTGAACTCAAGTCCTCTGGAAAAATCCAACAACCTTTCTACTGTATTAAAGAGAAGGAACCTAGGTTAATGGATAGAGGGCTAGCCTTGGCATCAGGAAAATCTGGGTTCAGGTCCTGCCTCTGACAAATCATATTCTATATAACTTCATGTAAGTAACGATCACTTGGTTGTCAAATGAAACAATATTTGTAAAGCATTTAGTATAGAGATTTGCAGATAACAGGTGCATAACAAATGATTGGTCCTTTCCCCTTCCCTCTCTTTCTGTCCCCAGAAAGTGTTTTAAGATTATACATTACAGATGAATTGACAATCTACATAAGCAGACGGAGTTTCCATACTGGGAATAACCAACACTAATGAAATTACATGTTTGGACAAAAAAAAAATCCCTAGATGAACAAATCTGGAAAATGAGGGGCATTTGGGGGAAAACTGTGTGCTATAAAATGTGTAACTCTAAATCCTCATCATTAAACAAATGGCTTTCCTTCTCTTCACTGGATTTCAGTGTGCACACATTCCTCAGTTTCTGGTATCATTTTGATCATGAAATGCCCTACTTCTGAAATGGAAAGCTTAGCTGGTACTTTCCCTGTTAAGTATAAGAAGCTTTTATTGTTTAAATAAATTAAACCTCTTAATGTGGGCACTGCAGAGGGTAATGAAGCACAGGAAAGGAAAGCTTAAGTGTACCCCCTTGCTGCCAGGAAATGATAGTTGCACACGCGAGCCCTGAATGTGCAGCAAGAGCAGAGATCCCAGCCTGATTCCTTTTTTCCCCTTCTCTTAATGCAGAAGATGTGCAACAGGAATTCAGTCACCCACTGGGCACAAGACAAAAAACATCCCCAATCCTCAAATACATGGTGAGCAGTCAAGTACAGGTGGCACCAGGCTCTTATTGCTGAGATAAAAGCTATTCAGTAGAATCTTAAAGGTTGTCCCTTTCATTTTATTCATACTCAGAAGATCTTCCTTCAGGAACCACACACAGATTTTCTCTTTTTGTCATTTCTTTAAAAATGTCTTTAAAAAACAGATTTATTTAAAAAACGAACAAAATGAACCTGTTCTGAGTTTTGTGAACTTACAGAAAATTCGTTGTCTAAAAGAAGAAATGTTATAACAAGTTAAAGGTTAGATCTGGATATATGTTCTCTAAATGTAAATAACAAGGTGCTTGTGTTTGTCCTTTGTTCTGGAGGAGGACCATGACATCAGGGAGGTGATGACGTGACTTGCAGTGGAGTTGAATTTGAGAGAGGGAGGACTGTGCAAGGTCACCAGCATCACTTTCTCTTCTAGGGCCATCTGGGTGCAGTGACCAGATATTCATTTAGATGGCTGGATATGGCCCAGGATGTAATGGGAGACCTGGCGCTTTCAGGTTAAGGTCATTTCAGATTCTCACTTTGAGGGAGTTAATGCCCATTCAGTGAATAAACTGGCAAGAGGCTATTTGATACATGAAAGGAGAAAGAGAATGAAATACAGTCTTATAATGTTCAACTTCTTTCAGTAGCCAACAGAGCAGTAAATATGATTTTTCTCCCCAGCCCTTTTAAACAAAACCCAGCATCTATTTCATTTTAGCCTATTATTTTTAAGGACTTTCACTAATTAGCCATTTAGTAGTCATTTTCATTACATAATGGAGACTAGGTGTTGTCTGCTATGGAAATAATTCAAAATTTAAGAGGGCAAGGACTGCTTTCTCATAGGTTCTTCCTTCTCAATAAAGGAAAAAAACCCCAATATATTACAAAATCATTAAAATGCTGGCATGAAATGATGACCATTATATATCTGATGTTCACATTAGAGGGAAAATTTCCTGAACTGTATGCAGAGAACATAATAATAATAAACCATTGGCATATAATTTGAGAGTTTGAGTTAATAGAATTATCTTAGAAACCGTGAGGACTTTTAGCCAGTCTTACATGTTGTGTTTTAAATGTTCTGTGGTTTTTGCATTAAGTGGTTATATTTTATATGTTTTTCTCCTTTTAATAACATTTTTTATCATTTCTAAAACTGCACATTAAATTTTTTATATAGTGTAGTACCACTGGTAGCAAATCACTAGGTCCTTTCATTTAGCCTAATGGTTTAAATTTTACACACACATACATACATTCATACATACATAAACTCTGTGTGTGTGTGTGTGTGTCTGTGTGTGTGTGTGTGTGTGTGTGTGTGTGTGTGAAAAGACTTTGAAAGACTTAAGAACTCTGATCATTGAAATGACAAACATTGATTCTAGAACACTGGTAATGCAACATACTGCCTACATCCAGACCAAGTGTTTGTAGATTTAGGATATGGATGAGAAACATATTTTTGGACATGGTTAGTGTGGGGATTTGTTTTTCTTACCATACATATTTATTATGACATTTTATTTTTTCAATCTGATGGGAGGAAGAGGGAGGTAGTAACCCAGGATAGGCAACCTCCCCTCCCTACAAAAGAGAACATGATGGAAGAAAGACCAGAAGGAATTGAAGACAAACATGATAGTTTAGAAAGTTACATGTTGAAATTATTGTGTATATAATAGGGCAGTGGTGGTGTAATGGTAATTAATTTAAATTTGAAGACCCCTTTTTGTTATGTCAAGTAAGCAGGTACTTAGCCCTTAGTCAAGCCTTTGTGAAAGAGGCAGAAGGTATGAACTCTATCTCCTGTTGCTGACATAACAGAAAGGGTTTGGCTGAAACAGGAAGCATGTGTGTGTGTGTGTGTGTGTGTGTGTGTGTGTGTGTGTGTGTGTGTGTGTGTAAGAAAAGCCCCAGAGAGGCACTAGCAGAATTTTTCTCCTGGCAGGCTCCTCTCCTTTGATATTGAATGCTGTGATGAAATTGAAGTTTACTAGAGACCGAGGTGTGTAATTTTCTAATGATTGCATTTAGTAATTAATGATACTTAGTGACTGATTGCTAGATAAGTGACTGATTAAGTTAACCTATGATTGCCCCATGAATGGAAGACTGACTGTTGTATTTTGAGATGACTGAATGACTGAGTAAGGAGGCAAACCTCCTTAGGGATACCAGATGATTGTTCTTTTGTTCTTTGTTCTAAATACTGTGGCCACTTTGGTGAAAACTATGTGGCCATTTTAATGATAATCTGCTGTGAAAACTATATTGTGATTTTCTGTGATAAGATGTAATGTTGTGAATACTATACTGTGATTTGTTGTGAATGTTTGCCTTGATTTGTTATGGAATAAATGGAGTGTTCACTAAACTGTGTAATCAGAACCTTAAAAGCTGTTCACAATAGTATTCTTTTGGGAAGCTGCTTGTGCATGGCCTTACAGGTGGATACCCAGATGACCTAAGATAACATCTTCCACATGAACTCCAGATAGCTGCTTCCAAGAAACTAGAGAACTGGAACATTAATGGACATACAGCACATAGTTGGGAACAGTCATTTTTTTTTCCTATTACCTATGCAGCTGGACCTTTTGATGTTTTTCAGATAGCAACTATGGTGACTTTTGCAGCACTTGAGCCTGTGGGAGGAAGGGTCTGCTTTACTCAGGGTTGGTGAAATCATATTATAGGAGTGAGGGCCCTAGGGTATCTTTCTTCTTTCTCAGAGGTCTTGTAACCTTGATAAATGGGCTTGGGTTTTTAGCCTTTTCTTTCTGCTCTAGGTGCCAAGAGTATAGTTTCTGATCTGGTTGAGGTGTATGAGGAATGGGGATCTGGTTTGTAAAGAGATCCAGGCTAGACATTACAGTCAATCTGGCATCAATTCCCTGAGGAGCAAAGGTCCCAGGAATCCAAAACAATAGCAGCAGGCAGTGCTATCTTTGGACTTAAATTTTGTGTAATCAATGTCCTGTAGGAACTGAACCAATCCTTATTAACCTTTCCAAGACTTCAGTGGCATCGGGGTCACTATGCCCCTGTGGAAATGGGAGAAATGTTGGCTTGTTCTTGTTATATCTTTCAAGTAAATGTCACTTTGTAGAAGCTAATAGATTTTAAGTGGTTAAATGTAACTGGTGTGTAAATTTCTGGGCCCCAGAAATGAAATAAAACGGCCATTGAGGGCCAAACTAACGAGAGAGAAAAGAATCTCGAGTGCTTTCAAGGTACCTGGAAAAGCTAAAATGTAAAAAGTCCGGTCCTGAGTGCATGAAACCAGAATTAATTATGTTACCAATACTTAAAAATAAATGAAATCTTTACATGATAGAGATTTGAAATTTGACATATCCTCCTTTCCTTATGTTCTATGGTATATGTGGGAGTGCTTGTTTTATTTCCCGTTTGTTGAATTCAGAATAAGTTTTAAAAGAAAAAGCCAGAGTAAATAGACACTTTCAAGTGCAAACACAGGAAAGAGAAACATAGGAAAGTAAACATGAATTTATCATCTGGGGCAAGTGATGGGAAACTAATGGGGAGGAGGAGATAAGTATCTGTACAGAATTTTAAAATTTCAAGGGTAACAGAGAAGCATAAAACCTAGTCGTGGGTTTATTCTCTTATTTTTGTTTTTGAGAAACCAAAGAAAAGGAAGGAAAAAAAAGAATTATTCTAGGAAAGACATGAAGAAGAAGGAGAAACCTATTATTTCCCATAAATCTGTTTGAGTCCTTCTTAGAAGAGGATAGAGACCTACAGAAAGATGTTGAGGAAAGCAGGCATCTTGTAACCTCACTCTTATTTGAGCCATTTAAAAGATTTTTGAAAATATATACATATGCATACTCTCTCTCTCTCTCTCTCTCTCTCTCTCTCTCTCTCTCTCTCTCTCTGTCCTCTCTCTCTCTCTCTCTCTCTCTCTCTCTCTCTCTCTCTCTCTCTTTCTCTCTCTTTCTCTCTGTCTCTCTTTCTCTCTCTCTCAGGATTTGATGTAGAACTTTATTAAATTAAAAAAGAGAGAAATGACATAAGAAGGGCCACAGAGTGAAAGGGAGGAGTAGTCAGATACAAAAGAAACATCAACTTCAGAAGGCTGATTATAAATAGGAAGTTAAAAAAGGAAAAAAAAAAGTATAAAAAAATCAGATCACTTTCTGGGCTTCATGAAGAAAGGAGAGGCAGAGGAGTAGAAACAGATGACTTCAATTATAGTTTACTTTTCTTTCTCCACCCTCTTGTTCTTTATAATGACAGAACAGAAAGGAAAAGAGGAAAAAGCATAAGAGTACAAGATAGAGTGACCTGAATATAATTTTAGAAATATTAGATATGACGGGTCTCTGATGATTACTGAATAAAATTGGAAAGGAATATACATAAATCTCAGGACCTTCATAAAAATGTACCCTAGGCAAGTACTGTAAAAAATCTCATAAATACAGAACATCAGAAATATTAAATAGAACATATACTACTCCTAACATAATTAAATTATAACCAATAAAGGTATTTTGAAGAAAATATTCAAACTTAACTGGAGATTCAATAATTTAGTCCTTAAAGAACTGTTGCATAAAGAAAATTTAAGCAATGAGGCAACATACCAAAACTTTGGGGATACAGCTGAATCCATTTATGGGGAAATTTTTAAATCTCTCACCATTCTTATTAATTAAAGAGAGAAAGAATAAACACATCAATGAGCAGGGCATGCAATTGTTCTTTAAAAAATCCCAATGAAACACAAAAGTGGAAATTCCAAAAACCAAAGAAGAGCTAAACAGAAATTTTAAAATCAAGGAAACTATTGAATTGGTAAGTAAAAGTAGGAGCTAGACTTTTCAAACAAATTGGTAAAAGAGAAAACAGTTTGGTTAATACGACCAAAAAGAAAATAAATTCAAATTGTCATTATCAAAAGTGAAAAAACAAAGCTCACAAGAGGAAATACAGTAATTAGAAAATCTAAATATTTTGCCCAATTATATCAGAGTAAAAACAATAACAAATGAAACAGATGTAGAAAAATATAAAACTTAGATTAATAGATCAAGAAATAGATAATGCAAATAGGCAGTGTCAGAAAAATTATAAACATAATGAACTACATTGATTAAAAAAAAATTGTAACGGGGCAACTGTTTGGGGCAGTGGATAGAGCAGTAGGCTTAGAGTCAGGAAGACCTGAATTAAAATCTGGCCTCAGATACTTACTGATTGTATGACCTTGGACAAGTCACTTAATCTCTATTTACCTTAGTTTCCTCATCTGTAAAATGATGATTATAATAGCACATACCTCTCAGGGTTGTTATGAAGATAAAATGTGTTAATATTTGTAAAGTCCTTAGTACAGTGCCTGGCATGTGTAATGCCATGCAAGAACAACTTCCCAAAAGAATGCTACTGTGAACAGCTTTTAAGGTTCTGATTATACAGTATAGTGAACACTCTATTTATTCAAGAACAAATCAAAGGAAAACATTCACAACAAATCAATACATAGTATTCACAACATTACATCTTATCACAGAAAATCACAATATAGTGTTCACAACAGCCTGTCATTCAAATGGCCACATAGTTTTCACCAAAGTGGTCACAGCATTTAGAACAGAGAACAAAAGAACAATCATCTGGAAGTTTTCCTCCTTAGTCATTCAATCATCTCAGAATATGTCAATTTTCCACTTGTGGGGCAACTTGATTAACTTAATCAGTCACTTATTTAGCAATCAGTTACTAAGTATTGCTTATCATTAAATACAATCATTAGAAAATACACAACCCCCCCACCCTTAGGTCACTAGTAAATCATGTTATCATCACAGCATTCAATATCCAAGGAGAGTTTTTTCTTCATCTTGACTTGGGGTGGTTTCTCAGATTCCCTGGATCCCCTTCCATGGTCCCAGCTCCTACCTGAATCCACCAAACAGTCACTTGGATTCAGAGGCAGACAGCTCCCAGGTCCTTTTCCAGTCTTCTGGGCAGTTCCTGCTACACACTGAAGTTCACAGGGTCCAGTACATCTCAAAACCTTCACAACTCTGTTTCCAGGAATTCAAGGATCAACCAAGCCACAAACAAACAAAGTCTTAGCATCCCAGTCATGCTTCCTCAGTCCTCTGGTAGCTCAGCCGGCCCTAGGATGCAGAGAAAATCTCTGTCTTCCAGGTGGTAGCAGCCACTTTAGCCTTCCAGGCAACAGCAACAACTTTGGTCTTCCAGGCAGCCTTCCCAGAAGCAACTTCAGCCTTCACCAGATCTCTCAGCAGAACAGTTTCTTCTACCAGGATATTGTCAGGAGAAAATTCTGAAAGTCTCTCTTTGGGGTTTTTCTTAAATACACACACAGCATTGGCTTCTTGTTTCAGCCAACCCATTCCTGTTATGTCAGCAACAGGAGACAGAGGTCACACCTTCTGTTTCTTTCACAGAGGTTTGATTAGTTACTAAGGGCTAAGTACCTGCTTATTTGACATAACAAAAAGGGGTCTTCAAATTTAAATTAATTACCATTACAACATGTAGCAAGTGCTATATAAATAGTATATATTGTTATCATCATCATCATTGTCATCAAAATAACATGATCATATCAATAGATGGGGAAAATTTTTTGGCAAAAAAATGTTTGTTTGTTTGTTTGTTTTTTCATTAAAAGCACCAGCATAGGATTAAGTGTACCTTTCCATTAGTATATTTTGTCATTGTTCAATCATGTCCTACTCTTCATGACCCCATTTGGGGTTTTACTGACAAAAGTACTGGAGTGGTTTGCCATTTCCTTCTCCAGCTCATTTTACAGATCAGGAAACTGAGACAAATAGGGTTAAGTGACTTGTCCAGGGTAAATATCTGAGTAAAAAAAAAGTAAATATCTAAGGGCAAATTTGAACTCAGTTCTTCCTAATTTCACGCTTGGTATTCTATGAACTGTGCCACCCAGCTGTCCGATATGTTACATAGTATCTATCTAAAGCTAAGACCTAACGTTATCTGCGATGAAGGTAGGCCATTTCAATAAGATCAGGCATAAAGCAGTTATAAAGAATAGATTCCATTGTCAACACAGTTATTTGGCATAATTTTTAGAAATTTTAGCTCTGATATAAAGCCAAGAAGAAGAAATACTCAATACTGAAATAGAGATGTGATCTAATGGATTAATGATCTCCCTCAAATGATACAGATTGAAACCCATCCAGTCCTGATTGTCTCATGTGATTTTGCTTCTTATTTCTCCCAAAAGTGTTAATAGGAGGCCCACGCCATAGAGGCCTTGGTTTCTTTCTCCTGATATCTGAAGGAATCTGACTATCCACCTGTTATGCCTTCTCCTTTCTATGTGATCAGCTCATCTTTTCTTCTTTCCACATAATTCCTTGACAACATCTTTTAATTCTCCTAATGGTCCCTTTTTGGTTATATAGTACAACTTACAAACACTCATCATTTGTCTTTTCATCATCCTTTTTACAATATTCATCTTTGGAAGCAATGGTGTTCCACATCTCAATGCCATATATCAATATATTCAAAAAAATATCATATTGAAATGACAGGCCTGTATATTTCCATGGGAAGGCTGAGTTCAGAAAGAGAGTTTTGCATTTTTCCCAAAGTAATTTAGACTTCTCTTCCTTTTCAACTCTGGAACCCAATTCTTTGTCCATCTGTGCTATCTCTTATATATACTGTTGTATGAGCTCTCTATGTTTTCCCTCTTCTATCTTGAAATATGGTCAAAAAACAGTCTTCATTCACTTGACCGTCCATGTCTAGATGCACAGTCCAAACTCCCTCGAATCTTTATTGATCTCTTCCAGGAGGTTCTTTATTGTCTTGAGGTTTAATGTAGTCAATAAAATGTTATCCACAAACAAGAACATTTGCAGTACTTTATGTTTGATAGAGAATTCCTCTTTTGCTTGAACTCAACCTTCTCCATCATTTTAATATGTGCTTTTGAAGAGCATACATCTTTTTGACTTAACTGATATTTACTATCAGAGGATTGTTGAATAGATTTTTTTCTCTTACAGCTTTCAAAGTCCTGAAGGATTTTGATTTATGAATAGGAAATAACTTGTTATAAAACAGCTTATCAGGCTTCTTTGGTAATCAATAAATAACAAACTCAACACAATATTATATTCTCTACATTTTTAAGTAAATTGTGAAATGGTGAGCATAGTCAATTGTTCATTATTGCTTATGAAAGTCTGCTTGTTTCCTAGCAATACTCTCATTGATCATACATTCCATGTGTATATAGATGATTTGTTATAGATGGGAAGGAAGTTATATAGGTTGGGAGTTAATGATGGTCTCACAGTCATTATATATATGTACATATATACATATATATTTATTTTAGTATTAATAAGGTCTGAGACTTTCCTCCCACCTTTGGCATCTTGCCTTACTTCAAATACTTTGTATCAGACTCTCAGTGTTCTCATAGTTGGATTACCTCTAGGAAAAATCTTCTCTATATATACTTAGGCTAATCTTAGTTTCATTTCTACTTTGTAAGCACTTTGGGGACTGTAATGTTAGAGCCTAAGTGTGCTGGTTCCTCTATGCTTGATGGAAAGAATAGTTTATTAAAATTTTTTTGAATTAAGTTTTTTTCTCATGTTTATGGTTCCCTTTCCTTTTTCATCCTTAAATGGCCCAATCCATCATCTACAAAATCAAATAGATATAAAAGGTTACACTATAAATAAATTAGAGGAGAATGGAAGAAGATACCTTTCCCAATTATATTGCAGAGGAGTTCTGAACTAAACAAGAGATAGTGTTAAATTAGAAGGGAAAGAGTTAACGGGGGTGGGGGGGGAGCTTTTTTCCAGTAGCAGATTTCTCTGCTAAAGTAGAATATAGATATTTGTGGAATTGACATGAATGTATAAGAACAAAAACCATTCCTTTATAGATAAATGGTAAAAAAAAAAATATGAGCAGACAGAACTCAAGGGAAGAAATTCATCAACAGTCATATGAGAAAATGCTCCTAAATACTAATAGGAGAAATATATCAGATTAATAAAGATAATTGTTGGAGGGGCTATAATTTAAAAAGCACAGTAATACACTGTGTCACTCATTACAAATGTGTTTGCCTTGATAAAATGGATGTGTTCCTGAAAAGTTGTGAATTGAAATTCTACAAATCACATCATATTTTAATTGTACTGGGAAGGCTTGATATTTAAAAGAACTGTGAAGTGAATCCATTTGCAAATAAATAGCCCTTTGGGAATGTGTATTACCCCATCCTAATTGGCCTGTTTTGTAAATTCAGATTTTAGCATTTTGTGTTTACGTTTACTATGGGGGCTGCCACTTTCCAGAAATAAATCTTGTATCTCTGTGGTACACAAAGATGCCTATCTCCCTGTATTGTGATTATTTAAAAAAAAAAAATCAATCATTTGATCCCAATTTGAAAACCACTTGCAGGTACAGTCCTAATCATAAGCCATGTCTGTTTGAGGCCAAACATCTGTCAGAAATTAGGTTAAAATGAATGTCATCCAAAATTTGTTGAATGTTTCTGATTAGATAATTCTCCAAACTATAACCAACCATTACATCTCATGCCAAGAGAAACCTGTGTATGTGATGTTCCTGAACATACTCACAGTCTCTTTCATTCCACCTCCGCCCCTCCACCAAAAAAAAAAAAAAAAGTGTTTCTATGTTTGTAACTGGTCTGTCACAAGGCGTTAACATTCTGAAGGTTTAGTACAAATGATATTTACTTAGGAAGACTGAGAGATATGTCGGTCCTTTCCAAGACTTGTAATTAAATGGTAAGAGCTTTGATGTCACATTTTGAGATTAATGTTATATCTTTAAAAGACTCATTTTCATGTGTCACTTGAAAGGAAAAATATGCTTCCCTTTAAAGATAGCTATTGAATGCAGATAATATTTTTAAAGTACCTTATTATTACCACTTGACAAGCTATATTTTGCCCATCTATCTCAATTTAGGAAATGTGCACTTATATAATTGGAAGTGAGAATTGAAGCCTCACTAACTTCCCTCTGTTTGGTGATGTTCATAATCACTGTTTGGTTGCCGCTATTACGATGCATGTGTTTTACAAAATGCTCAAAGACGTCTAATCTTCAAAAGATAATGATGCAGGCTGCAAAAAAAGAAAGGATTCCCAAAGGAATGAGTAAACTTGGTGTATTTCAAAGTATGAGAATCTGTGATTTGTACAATATATGCTATATACTGTTTGTCTTTTTCATACAAAGAAGAAAAAAAGGTTTTTTCTTTCAGAAAAATCAAATTAAATCAAAGACACAAGCAGCTAAATCTTTGAAAAAAAAAAGTATTTCTGGAAAATACTTCCTTTCCAGTTTTTCCTTCAGGAATCACATATAGCTGCTGTACTCTGCACTATTTAACTGAAGCCACTGATTTTAAATTTTTAGTTCATTTAATTAATTATTCAATTTTCTCTATTTACTATTTGGGTACTTTCTTTTCTAAACAAAACTGTGTTTTGAAAAAGGCTATTCTGCTTATGGACAGATATCATTATTGAAAAATTTCCCCCCAAATAGAATACCCTGTAATGTCCATCTTTCTCTGTCTTCATTCTACCTTCTGGCACGGTATCAAGATGTCTAATTTCTCGTCCACATGACATATTTATGTATTATCAAACATTGTTACAGAATTGGCTGCACAGGACTGAGCCAATAAACAATATCTTCAGAGCTGTAAGAAATCCAGAGTGAGTAAAAAATGACTCTTTTGGCATATTTTGTTCATATGACAGAGATCTTCTCCTCCTCATTTCAGTCATCACCTTTAGTTATTGTAGCCAATTAAGATACTGACAAAGATATGGTGAGGACCAGAATTGAGCTGTCCTGTGGAGGACAGAAACCTTTAGGTCTAGAGATGTCCTGTTTTGGGGATTGTGGCTTTGGGTCACATAGAAAGCCCATTGCTTTAGATTCCTGGTGTCATCAGCTACATTCTTGAGCAGTCAAACTGATTTCAGAACCAAAGTTGGAAAACTGCTTCAACTATTTTTTTGTGCATGGTACATGGATACTCTTAGAAAAGAGGAGAGAACCACTTTTCAGTGTGCACAGTCTTCAACTTTTATAGAGAGTTGGCTTGGGAAGGGTATAAAAGTTGCTGTTTATTCAAACCTAGGCATCTGGGATTTAACACATTAGACTATGGGTTTTTAATCTGGGAGTTCATGATGAACTTATTTTTTTACAAAAAAATTAATATAATTTTTCAATACTATGCATTAAAACATTTTTTTTTCTATAAAAGAGTATAGCAGTTCTGCTTAAGGGGTCCAGGACACACAAAAGGCTAAGAACTTGTGCATTATAATGTTTTCCAATTTATTTTATTAAAGGAATTGCTGTAGGGCTTTTTTTTGAGGGGAAGGTAGAAATGGAGAAAGCATAAATAATGCTAACCAGGGTAGTATTCTCTTTCCCATGATGAAGCTGCTTGAAGTTAGTACATAACATTAAAGAAGTAAACGTCTGGAGTCTCATGTATTGGGGCCAACAATGGCAATGTTAAAAGGATAGAGATAAGAGAGTCAATGATGAGAACTCATTGTGTCAGTGTCGTGTGGCTCTGACAGTCGGTATTCTTAGGTGTCTTAGTGCATCCATATGTGTGTCTGTGGTTTCCTCTGTCATATGTGTTACCCTGGGAAAGACCTTGTGTTTTGTGCTGTTATTTGTGGTATTAGAAATAAAGCATAACAAAGGACTCAGAACAATGAAAGGCTCAGTAATAAAAATAAAGGTAACATTGACATGGTTCTTAATGTTTACAAATTGCTTTTTTATACATTACCCCGTTATCTATGGGTATTTGTAGCTCATTTTACAGATGTGAAAACTGATGCTCAAAGAAGTTGGCCATCCAGGTTGTAACTGCTGAGGTTCAAAACCCAGTTCTTCCTGAGTCTGAGTTTAGGGTTTTATCCACCACACCATGATGTGCTTTGATGATTCTTTCAGAGAGCCAAAAAACTGCAATATCTTTGACATCATTAGAGTTCTTCCTTATCTTGTCAGTTGTGCATGTGTTCCAGAGTCTCCAGGACCCTTGAAATGAGAGTTTTCAAGACCCTGATTCATGCCCAAGATGTCTCCTTGCATTCGCCAAACTACAATTGTGTGTTTCCAAGTAGTTTTAAAGACTATATTTTTCTATCAAATGTGAATATAAACTAGAGAGCAAAGTAAGCATGGTGACTCCATTGTGAATACCTTCCTGTTCTCAAATGCAAAGGAGCTGAATATTGTACCAGCAAGCACCCTAGCATACCCAGGGCAGCTACTAGCACAGGTTCTTAGATCTGCTTTTCTAAAGGAAAGCAACTCAAAATGGGTTAACAATCTCACTTTAATCAAACATA
>CM053589.1:7451461-7467326 GCA_028646515.1 Pseudochirops corinnae | reverse complement strand
GCCTGGCGCCACAGGCTCCATGTGACCACATTCAGCCTATTAAGGAACAGAGTATACTTTCAAATATCCAAGGGTCCTCAGAGTCACGTAGCCACATTAGCAAAGGGCCTAGGGGCAGGGAAGATCTTTAGATTCCCATAACAAATATAAATACTCATTCTCCCATATGAGGGTTTGAATTATCTTGAATTTTCTATTCAATTATATTTTACAGATTGATTTTAAAAAAATTAATGACGGCTATTCTCATGTGTTGAGGATACTTCCTTTACAAACAATATCCAATAACATTAAGATTATTACTCAATTATATTTTGATTTCATTCTTAAAATCACATTATGGATTCTCTCCTTTCATTGACAGATTATTTTTCGTAAAATCAGCGATGTGAAAAAGGAAGAGGAGGAGCGTCTTCGGCAGAAAAATGAGGTAACCCTCAGTATTCCGGTGGACCACCCTGTCAGGAAGCTTTTCCAGAAGTTCAAACAGCAAAAGGAGCTAAGAAATCAAGGATCAACCCAGAGTGATCCAGAAAGGAGCCAACTTCAGGTGGAAAGTCGCTCCTTGCAGAATGGGGCTTCTATCACTGGTACAAGTGTAGTCACTGTTTCTCAGATCACACCTATCCAGACTTCTCTGGCCTATGTAAAAACCAGTGAGTCCCTAAAACAGAATAACCGAGATGCGATGGAACTAAAGCCAAATGGCAGTACTGACCCTAAGTGTCTCAAAGTCAACAGTCCCATGAGAATGAAAAACGGAAATGGAAAAGGGTGGCTGCGACTGAAGAATAATATGGGTGGCCATGAGGAGAAAAAGGAAGATTGGAATAATGTCACAAAGGCTGAATCCATGGGTTTATTATCAGATGACCCTAAATGCAGTGACTCAGACAGCAGTGTGACCAAAAACCCATTAAGAAAAACAGATTCATGTGACAGTGGAATAACAAAAAGTGATCTCCGTTTAGATAAAGCTGGTGAGACCCGGAGCCCACTGGAGCACAGTCCTATTCAGGCTGATGCAAAACATCCCTTTTATCCCATTCCGGAACAGGCCTTACAGACCACATTGCAGGAAGTGAAACATGAACTCAAAGATGACATTCACCTGCTAAGCTGCAGAATGACTGCTCTGGAAAAGCAGGTGGCAGAAATTTTGAAACTACTCTCTGAAAAGAGTATTCCCCAGACTTCTCCCAAATCCCAAGTGCCACCCCAGGCACCTCCCCAAATACCCTGTCAGGATATTTTTAGTGTTTCAAGGCCTGAATCACCTGAATCTGAAAAAGATGAAATCCACTTTTAATATTATATATACATATATATTTGTTAATATATTGAAACAGTATATACAGCTATATACATGTGTATATATAGTATATACATAATATATATATATATTTTCACTTGCTTTCACTATGACTTGAATACAACAAGGATTTTGATATGTAAATATTGCATGTCCAGCTGGATTCTGGCCTGCCAAAGAAGATGACTATTGATAACCTAGATATTGCTTGTATAATATGCAGTTAACTGCATGCACACTTTACAGTTATTTATAATCTATTATATAATAAAAAAGGATGATTTTGTTTGTTTAACAAAGGCAATGTACTATAAAAAAAATCAGGGTCCAATATGCTAGGATCATCATGGGTGTTTTGACCTCAGGTTGGAGTGGGTTAAGTTCTCATTCCTTCAGTGTTCTTCTGAGTTTGAACTATAGATTAATGCCAGAGAGGAAGTTAACCTTTTCCAACTGTTAGTCTCATTTTATGATCTCTCTTCTTGTGGTATTTTGTGTACTTGGTGTGAGGTTTCTATTCCCTATCAGGCCAGTCATTTGTTCCATTTTGAAAGGCCTCATGAAAAGTCTATGTCAAGTGTAAGGAGGAAAGGGAATGGATGGCTATGGGCTTTAAGCATGGATTGCATTTTCTTTCAGCTACTCCTCCCCCATTTCCCCATGTTACTTGAGGTAGTAAACACAGACAGTCTCATAAGAGAACCGTAGCACTCTCTTTCTTAGAGAACAGCTATCTTCTTTTAGACTGACTTACCCATACCATGGATGCTGAACTACGAATATAGTGTAGATAGGTCATTATAGAAACACTACAGTATGCTATGTAAGGGTTTATCAACATTGACATCAGATAATCTGATTTTCTAAGGCTACTAATTGTTCTGACTATGGTTTTCTAAATCTGAATATCATGGCAGTAAATGAAAACAGAATATTTGCATCTCTGATTAGGTATTAGGGTATTAAAAATAAATGTAAATTATTGGTTGTGCTTTAAAAAGTAAACTTGTAATTCACGAGGGGTAGAATATAGCATGAGATTTGTTTGTAGAAAGTTCTCCTAATATGAAAAACGTCTATGGGTAACTGACTTGAAAAGAAACAAAAAACAACCTAGCTCAAAGTAGATGTTTAAAAATCAAACGTTGCTCAAATCAGAGAAGTGCTTTTTGCAGAAGTTTTTTTCCTAGTCAAAATTTTCTAAGGATTCTTCTTTGTATACAAACTTGGTTCTACTTCTAGATGACTGCAGTTTTGATAAAATAGACCCCTATGATTTAGAAGGATGCTCTAGTGGAAAGGTATGAACTTTTAATTCTTTTTTTGTTCTTTGGTCACAAATCCTTTTCTTAGAAAGTGCCTATTGTAACAAAGTTCACAAGGAGCTGCTTTAGCCAGTTACTAAATGAAATGTATATTTATGATTAATATCCCTACCAATATACATATTGACTCCAGGGACTCAAAGGAATACATTAATTTCATTATGGTTAGGTAAACAATATATTTTAAATAGCTCTGAGGAGTGTGTTCTTTTTGGTGCATGCATGAGTTTTCTAAATGTGGGTTAGATGTAGGGGAGAATATACTATATTCATGTGTGTATATGGTGGGTGCTTTTGATGTGTGATATTAATATACATACACGTGTATATACATATGTATGTACATGCATATGTGGGGGATGCAGAATATACATATGTATGTGTGGAATATGCATGCATACATATGTGTGTTTATGTGTGTGTATGTGTATATGTGTGTGTGCGTGTGTGTGTGTGTGTGTGTGTGTGTGTGTGTGTGTATTCCATACACACTATGGCACAGAAAAGCTGATACTGGAACCAAAGATGTCAGTATTCAAAGTTATATGATCATTCCCTACCTTCCCTCTCGTCTCCAATACAACCAACTCTATTAACATCTACGGGCAAAATATTCAGTCAAATAAAAAACGTAATCTGACTTGAGAACTGTAAAGAAGCACCATTAAAACTAATTTTATACCTAACTCAAAAAATAACATCATGTACCCTGTCCTATTTACGTAAGGTATTTGGGAGAATAGAGGAATATTTGGTACATTTTTCCCTCTACCTCTTAGTTTTATATGCTAGAGGGGAGTAATTAACTTGGTTTGTACGTGTGGCATGTCTTCTATGAAGTGAAGAAATCTACAAACAAAACTGGCATGCATCTCAAAGGGCCGACACCTTCCTTGTATTTGTTCTTTATGTCCCTAACTATTCCCAGAGTCTCACAAAGTATGTAAGGTTAGAGGGTGTTGGCAATATTCACATTTCTTTATACACACAACTTCCATTAATATAAAGGAGGGCCTTTCGGTGAAAACGTAAGTTATAATATCTGCCTAAATTATAGGCATGACAGAATGAGTTAATTATAACGCAGTAAATCATCTTTTTCCAAATAGAGATTTATTTGCTTATATGGTTTGGTTTGTACTCCTATAACTTAATCGCTTGTCTCATCCTCTATTTTGCTATTGGCAAAGGAAATGGAATGTAATGGACGTTCTCTAAGATTCCTTCATGAGCTAACATTTTGTGCATCTATAATTCATTCACTGTCTTTGAGTCTGGTGTGTGTGTGTGTGTGTGTGTGTGTGTGTGTGTGTGTGTGTGTGTGTGTATTTCAATTATGTGTGAGATATGGTTGAAATTTTAATAGTGGGAACAAGTAGAAAATATAATCCGAGGTCAGAAATGTATTCCTTCCTGTTTCATTTTTTGCCATGTAAACTGGCTCTAAGGCCTAAGTCAAAGTCCATGAAACATTCAATTTTCCAAATTATTGCCAAGTTTCAGTAGTTGATTGTAGTCATGAAGCAGAACATCAGACAACAGTCTGTCCTTGAATAGAATGGTACTAGAGCATTCTGGGTTCTCAAGCAAGAAGGACAGCATCAATTGCATTTCAACGAACCCCCTAGGGGTTCTTTCCAATCATCTCCTTTCTTTGTCTGCATGGCCTGGTCATGGTGCTGACCCGCATGTGTTCACTCAATATTGTATATATAGTTTTCCTCTAGGTTTCCAGGAAGAACAATTCCTGCATATTGATCTAACACAAACATTTAAGGGTGAACTTTACTAAGTGCAATAATGATAGAAAAATTTTCTGTGTTCCCTCAATCAGCACATAAGTGGTAAACTCCTTTTTTGGGGGACCAGGTGACTGCATGGTTTATTCTACAAATGCTCTTGGTGCATACAGAAAAAAACATTTTTTTAAAGATATACAAATATGTTTATTTATGTATATCTTTCTGACCAACACACTAATATGAGTAAATATGTATACTGAAAATTCAAACTTTTCCAAAGCAACTTATACATCTTCAATATTTTTTATATTAATGTATATTATCAGTTACTATAACCTGAATGACTAGATAAAACATTATAGTGACATTTTTAAAAATGGAAATTATGAACTAAATATCACAAATAGACAAGTTTCTTCTGTCTACAGTAGGATATTTTGCTAAAATGTGGTCTAATGGGGGAGATTGTGAGGATAAATAATTGAATCAGAGTTGCAGTATAAAGAGAAGATGGGGAGGGGAGGAACATAAATATAAAGGAATTTAAAAATACAGTGCATCTTTAAAAAATGCAAATGGGAACGATACATCAGAACATTAATTTCATCTTACAAAGTCATTCTTAAGGAGAAGACTGTGTAGTATCATAAAAGTCCATTGTTCAAATGTATGTGTTTACATTATTTATGATGTTTGTGGAGACAAAGGGAGGAAGAATTAGAAATTTCAGTTTTGTACCTTCCCTTGCTCAGATTTTGCAGGAAGAGATTAAATTGTTCCTTGAGTACAAACAGTTTAGCAGAGTTATTAGCTTTGCCAACTCGGACATCATTTTATAAATTAATTCTTCCCTAGAGATAGATGTAAAATTCACTAACTCCAAATACCTTACTCACCCAAGGGATCTGGGCCATTTGATTCTTAAAATTAAAAAATAAAAAGTGAATTTCTTTAGTAATTTTTCTGCCCTGAGTCATAGGTCAGACACTGCTTTTGCAAAATACAGCGACTGGTCGTTATGATATGATGGGGTTTTTTTCAGTCTAATGGCTTCTATTTCTGATATACTTGTTCTGATTCTCTCTTCTAAAATTTCATCTAGGAAATGAGAATATTTGTCTAAAATATCTATATCATGCATGAATATTGATTTTTAAAAGATAATAATGTTATTATTTTTAGATACAATATCTTGCTTGTTTCTGGGCACATTCTTGCAAATTGGAAGAGTCCCGGGAAGGAAGTTGAGAAAGACTATGAAATATTAACCACTCACAATTTGTCACAAATTGACAAGTATCACTTTGGATGTCACTTTCTGTTTCTTGAATTCAAGTTCCCCGTCTGTGAAAAGTAAAATGAAGATGATACTCTCTTCATCCTTGTATCATGGTATATGAGCAATATATTTGTGAAATATTTTGTTTCTTAGAGCTCAGTTAGTACAATTTCCTCACTTATGTCAGAAAATAAAGGGATATATATGTATACACACAGAGACATATATATCTGTATTATATATGTGTGTGTAATATGTATATATATGTATATATTTTAAGACCAGAGACACTCTATGGATAAATTCAAATAAACAGCTATTAAACAAAATTACAATTGAAGTAGATAATCCCAGAACATAGGAGCTATCCAAGTCTTTTTTTTTTTTTTTACATTTTGGGGGGATGCATAATGATTAATACTTATGAGTAAATGGAAGATTTTAATTTAATTTTCCTTAATTTCACTCAGATTTCTTGTAACAGTTTTATGACAGAATTTGGCAAGTAAAGAGTTTCATAAGGCATAAAATTATTTGTCTATTTGCAACTACTGTGCGTATCAAAGATGAGGGAAAGTTCTGGTGGTTCTTTAAGAGATACAAATGAGTATTTGTGTTTCTGCTTCCTCCATATAATGAAATTATTCAGCTGTATATGTTTGCGAACTTTGTGTGTGTGTTCGGGGAAGGATAATATGCTGTACCATAGGTATATATTTCTAAAAATTTTTACTTTATATACTCACAATGAGTTTGTATTTCAGCCTTTCTTGAGTGCTTACTACGGGCTAAGCAGGTAGCTTCTTCAGGTGTTTCTCTACTATAATGATTCTGAAATCTAAAAATATACAGATTTGTCTATGCATTTATCCCTACAATAAAATTACTTTCCGAAAAAAAACTCATCCTCAAACCATTGCATTTTTTGCTATATTTTTGTCAAATGAATGAAAGCAAATTGATTCCAGAAGTAGTTGCAAAGTAGTGATCTCATTAAAAAAGAAAATGAGTCTATTAATTCTTCACTGAAAAATTACTTTCTTTAGCCAAATGTGTTTCACAGAATCAAATACATATGTATGCATGTATAATCAGGAAGAACTTTAAGATAGCACTCACAAAAAGATGAAAAATATGGGGGAAATATTATTAGTGCAGCAACTTAAGTAACACACCTATGTTTGGCATTTTAAATGAAATTCACTTGAATAATGTGCAATATTTCTTTTGAAAAATTAACATTGTGTTTTGTTTTGTAAGTAACAGAGCAACTCATATGTCTTAGAGAGATACTATCAAGCAAATTTGCCCCTCCTTTTTTGCTTAAAGAAGAAAAAAGACAGTACAGAAAAACAATGGGGAAAGCTTATGTACAATCAAATGGATAGTGAGAGTTCTTACTGGATTGTTTTAATGTGATATACTTCAAAACCGAATGATTGCATGGAAGGATGATTTATGTAGACTTCATTTTAAATTTGATAGAAACCCCCAGAGTGGATAAAAACCAAGGATCATCATATTGTAAGAGAGTGAAATTTAAAGCTTTGAGTGTTCTAATATCATCATCAGTGTCTCTAAAGAGACACCTCTCATAAAATTGTTAAATTGATTTCAGAGCTAATAATATTTATATACTTATCTACTGTCACATCATTGCTACAAACAATTGCACTTTGTGATTTAAATGCATAAATAGTACAATCACTGAATTGACCATCAGTACAAGGATAATAGTGCTTAGATGCCTGTATTTAAAATAAATAGCAAGAATATTGATGCCTATGACAGAATATAGAAGCTTACATTGCATTTCTAAGAAATGATACAGAACAATTACAAATAAGAGGAAAGTTTGAACTGTAAAATTATTTAATATAAACTTAGAGTGATACAACATAAGACCATAGAATCAAACTAAGGTCAAAGTTTTGGCTACTTGTTGTCAATTTGCAAGGCTGCTTGAACTCATTTTAGCATGAACAGGTTCTATGACTAATTTCATACAAACTCACTAATTGCTGAACACCAAGAGAGGTCCAGGCATACACAGCCACTGTTTTTGGTATACACCTAACCACATCAAGCGTTATCATAGAAGAGTGAGTTAGAGAGATTAAGAGGGAGGGAAGTCTTGATAATTATCATAAGACTCAAACTAGTTTGTATATAATTTGGGGGAGGGATGAGTAAAAAATCAACTAAAGTGAGGACTTGACATTGGCTTTCAAGGTAAGGGAGCAATTATATGAAACAAAAATTGAACACAGAACGTGTGTTCCTCTGTTGGATGAACATTTTTTAAAAGAATAATTCTGTATTTTATTCAAAGTTTTCAGTCATCTCTATATGAAGAAATTTCTTTTTATGTTTTATTCAGTCCTGAAAAGTCACAGGACTTCCGAAACAAATGTTAAAGCACAATATAACTTGATTGCATAAATTTATCTCTAACCTTGTCTTCATCCACCCTTATTCAACCTACTTCTTAAAAATATCCCTGATGTGAGATGTTCCCGCAAATTAACTCATTAAAATGCAAGGCAGCTTCGATTCTTAATAATGATGCGGTAGGACCACCCACACAAAAAGAAACACATGTTCAGGCTTTCTATTCCTGTTTCTTCTGAAAAGAATCACTCCAAATGAAATGTTCTACCAATCTTCCTCTCTGTTCTAAATGGTCATCCTTCTATCAACTGGATCTTAACCCATTTTTATACTCCTCTTGAAGTTTTTTTGCTTCTATATTAGAAGCAATGTCCTTTTGGGGTAAATTATATAATAAATAATAAATTCTCATTCTAGTAATTTCCTCACAAATGACAGGCTGTAATTTCACCATTTTTTTCCCCTCAACAGTGTACTGTCAATACACACACACACACACACACACACACACACACACTCTCCTCACATGCCCATTTCTTATTGAACTAGAGTAAGAGAGAATGGATTCTTTTGTGATTCCCTTCAGGGAATTTAGAAATATGGCAAAGAGTTAATGGTAATTCTAATATTTCAGGGATCCATAAAAGAGGAACATCTACAAATGAAGACTGGAACTCTTCAATCCCTTAATAGATAATCTTCATGAGTTGCTGTAGTCAAAGCAATTGTCACCCCATGGCAAACTTTTTGGTGATGAATCTTTTTGAATTTAGCCACTCCATTCTCCACATTATAGATATACTGCCCATCACTGGGCCTGCATTAGAATTGCTTCCAGCTTGGTCTTAATGGAAATAGCTTACACTCCTTTTGGCATAACTTTAGAGAACCTATCTGCATATCATAATGAATAGAAGGAATATAATTTTAGTAGAGGCATGCGGTTAATATGTCTATAAGCACAAATAAGCTTTCTTTTTCATAAAACTTAGGTACTTAATATTAATTTTACTAAAGCTTTGCTTTGTATTTTTCCAATCTCTTCAAAGATTTAAAAAAATCTAAATTATTCTGCATAATAACAAATTAATCAATCAATGCCTATTAAGCACCTACTACGTGCAGAACACTGGACTAACCAATGTCGTTAGGACAGGAATTTAGAATTTGTCAATTGTGATTCTATCTCAAATACTGATTATTGCCTCAAGCTTAATTAATCTATCAATTTGCCTTTGTATATATGTGTGTAAACATGTATGTATAAGCAAAGATATATATCAAAGAATTGTGAAAAACAAACAATTTGGGGTTATGAAATACTTAGATGAGAAATGCTAAAAATTTAAGAATCTTTTAATAACACAATAATATGATAATTTTATTGATCAGATTAATTTGTTATAATGCCAGTGTTAGTGATACTTAATACTTTCCATCAGTAAATTATTTTACACAGAACAATCAACATTTTAGTCATTAGCAGAGGAGACAAAATATGCTTTTTATGAGTCCAATTGTTGCTGTTCTTCAGTCTTGTGCTACTCAAGACTCCATTTGGGGTCTTCTTGGCAAAGATCCTAACATGGTTTGCCATTTCCTCCTCCAGCTCATTTTGTAGATGAGGAAACTCAACAAAACAGGATTGGGTGACTTGTTCAGGGTCCCATAGCCATTGCATGCCCAAGGCAGGATTGATTACAACTCAGGAAGATGAGCCTTCCTGGCTCCAGGCCTGGCACTACATCCATGATAGCACCTAACTATTCTCATGAGCATGATATCCATTGTTAAATTCTCTTATTTTTTTACCCCCAACACCAGAAAAACAACCACTACTCTATTTCCACTATGCTGGAAAAAATATAGATACCTGATCTTTTTTAACTTTGTCCTTTTATTTCATCTGTGTAGTATACACTCATTTTATCTGTGTAGAGTACCCTTTTATAAAATACAGGCCAGCAGCTGTCTGCAACTTAAAATCTTCCTCCACTTAACCAGAGTTTCCTGGGATTCTTTGAGAATAATTGATTTCCCCATGGTCACACAAAGGTCAGAGGTAGGATTTTTAGTTTTCCTGATTCTAAGGCTAGTGTTCATCTACTAGGACAGAATTGGGGACCCTGTGGCCTAGAGATCACTTGTGCCCTTCTAGGTCCTTGGGTGTAATTTTTTGAATGACTCTGAATTTTAAAGAACAAATTCTTTTATTTAAGGGGGTTTGTTATGTAAAGTTTGGATTCAGTAAAAGGGCTGCCCTTGAGGACCTAAAGGTCACAAGTTGTCTTGAGGCTGTAGGTTCCCCACCCCTGTGGTAAGGCAATTTTGTTTTATTAGCAATGATGCCAGATTTTAATGTTGATAATTGAAATCATGAGGAATACTTTGTGTTTAATGGAAGAAATTCATTTTAGTATTTCCCACTTTTGGAAGAGAAATGTTTTATGCATGAAGATTTGTTTTCTGGAGGAAAAAAGGAAAATATGTCCTCACATATGATTTTATTGATGTAAGGAATTCCTAGTGAAGAACTAAGCTTATATCCTCATGGTAGCCACAATATCATCATTATTACTTAACTAATTTTTTAAAAAATAGCTAGGAAACCCAACATAGAAAACAAGGAATTAAGGGAAGTTAGTGTTGATACCTGAATTCCAACACTCATTCCTATCCTCTTGGTTTCTAGTGCTGGGGATTTTAAGGATCATGCAGAACCCTAAAGCCACTAAGGATTCAGAGTAAAAACCAGAACCTGAATGGAGGCCAAGGTCATTCTGTAGAAAAAATATGCCAAGTAAATGTTGAACTTAAGATAGCACACACACACACACACACACACACACACACACACACACAAAATAGTGGAAGCCAAGGAGAAATCCTTTGGATCAGAGACCATAAAGATTCATTCTTATTCAAGATTTAACTTTTGACCAAGCAAGTACCACTTGAATTTTGAGTCGATTATTCATTCCCTCATTTTCGTTCTGTCAATGCCAATGATGCCAATTCATTTGCCAAACAACTACAAAACTTGCACTATGATTGAAGTATCTCTGTTTAGAATGTCAAATTGCATCTCTTATTTCCAAAATGAATGGCTTTTTACTAATTCCTTGATGTCCAAATACATTTTCCAAAAATAATTTAAAAAACATTCATTTTCAGAAGCCATTGAATTTATCTCCATCCTTTGTGATTTTAAAAATACGTGTGTGTGTGTGTGTGTGTGTGTGTGTGTGTGTGTGTGTGTGTAAGTGAGTGTAGGGTGGGATAAGTAAGAATTTCAATATAGCTATTTGATATCTTTGACAAATTAGTTTTTCATAACAATAGTTCACTAGATAACACATAACACAAACATTCAACCCTTATATCAACCTACTTTTAAAAGAAAAAAAGGATCAGTAAATATTCTCTTCTCTTGCATTTCTGATTCTTAGAGCAATAGAATGAGGCACCCATAATACCTAAATTTGAGTCTCACCTCTGACATTTTCTGCCTTACGCAATTCAATGAACATTTCTGGTGCACTGCTTCCTTACCTGTAAAATGAGGGTGTTGGGACAGATTTTCCTTAAGTTCCTCTCCAGCTCAAGGTCACATTCACATTCTTCCATTACATATGAGGTCATAGAACACCTATACTAACTCCTAACATAGGGATGTCTAAAATCTGCAACCCTAAATTCAACTATATTCTTTACTCCTTCAGACTTAAGTTACACAACATAAAGTGAAAGAGAAATTTGTCACCTACCTAATTAAATTAAGTGTATTTAATTAATGCATAGGTGGCCAAATCTAACACATCATTTAGGTCCCAAGCCCCAACCTGGGACCTGAACAATCTAGACTGATTGCTTCTAACAACTGAAGCAAATAATTGCTCAATTATAAAAAGAAGTTGGATAATTGGCAAATTTTTATCTCTATTTTGTGCTGCATCCATGACAAACTAAACATCTTTTTTCATAGTTAGTGTTTTTTCCTTTCATTCAAAATTTCTAATGTTATAAAGTTTTGGGGGTTTTCTTTTTCTTTCTTTGTTTCTTTTTTTTTTTTTATTATTTTATCTGCTCAAAGCCTCAAGTTATATTTTCCACTTCTGAAACTTTGCTAACCAAACTATTGCTGATCAAATGGGAACATTCAAGATCACACAGATATTTGGTGAGCAAGGAGTGCAAAATTCTTGTATGTACAAATGCATAATTTGGAGTTCATCACTGGAGAAGATTTGATTGGTCTAGAAGGCAGAAAGACCTGAAGGTCAGATATTAAAACACTATTTTTTCAGTTTTAACAGGAGACTCAGTGTAAAATGTTTTATAACTCAAATGAACAATGATGTAAAGTTGATTTTGCAGAGCTTTCCATATATCTGACAATATTAAGGAATGCTCATATATGTCTTCTATGCATCTTAGTTTACTAACAGAATGTGTACAGTGATGGGAGATCCATGGGATTGGTAGCATTGGAGTAGTCTTCTTTAGCCTTCAAATGCCTGCATAGATATTTGAGTAAGACAGAGCATGCATTCCATAAAACGAAGTGAGAATCTGGAAGGAAATTCCATTCCATTGACATTTGAAAGATACTACAGTTTGGAAGAATTTCTATTCTTTAAAATATAATGTATTTTATGCAGTATGCAGTGATGACCTAAATACTTAATTCTCAGATATTTCAGTGAAGGACTGGGCATTTGCGGTGAATCTAAAAATGCGTTTTTTGAGGACTTGATATTGTGCTTTTTCATTTTTAACAAGTTACTGCTTTTTGTATATTTCAATGCCAATATGTGAGTGTGGCATTAATGTGACTTTGGAGACTTTTGCAAATTCTGGAAATATTTTGTCATTGCTACTATTTAGTGGAAACTTGGGAATGTTATTATACGTATCCCTGCCTCTGAGAGGCTATTTCCGCAAAAGCAATTTTCTTATATTCTGACCAATAGAAGAATGTGAAGCTCCCATGTACAATATTTTTATGACTGCTATGCTAATAATCTATGTCTGCTTTGTTCAAAAGTCTGTGAGAGGATATTTATTAGGGATAAGCAGGTTATTTTTCTACTAAAATGATATCTCAATGTGATATAAAAATTTTGTATGCATTGTTGATCTGTCACAGGTTGCTGAAGGAATGTGTGACATTTTAACCTACTGTGACTGTAGTTTATTAATATGGGAAAATGTATGACCCACACATGGTCACTTCTGGGAGGTTTGTTGCCATGATCATTTTAACTACTATGTGTAAGCAAGAAAAAAAGAGTCACTTTAAAAAAGAATTAACAGGTAGAAGTTTCTAACCCAAAAGGATTCTGGGTTTTAGCACAATAAATTGTAATTCATCAGGGAGGATCAACTTTGATTTTTTTTCACACTTTATTTAAATGTTGATATTTTTTCATTGATACAAAAATAAAAAGTGCATTTTATTGAATATGTGTTAAATTGGGTCTTTGTTGACAATTTCTGTTTTGAATTTATATTAAATTTATGATCAGTCCCCCAGCATAAAAATGTCATAGGTTTAGTGAATGACATGATTTATTTCCAGTTGTTCTTGGACAGATTATTTTAGCTATTGTTATTTTGTAGTTTCATAATACCTTTCCTCTGAGGAATATATTAAATTATGTGTATCTTTCCTCTGAGATGCATATTAGTAGATGTTTTTGTAATATCTTTCTTTTGCAGAGCATATCATACCATGAGGCATAATAAGTGAATTGGAATAAATATCTTAAAATCTTCCAGCAAAATTTTGGAACAACAGTTTCATATTCAGTAATTGTGCTATGGGAAATGGGGATTCATGTTAGAGACAGAGTTGGGAGGTGGTAGTTAGCAGGGAAATCAGTTTGAATCCTTGGAGAGCCAAGCTGGAGGTTAGGAAGGAGAGTAAGAGACGTGAGGGAGAGCGGGGAGAGAGGGGAAAGAGGGGAGAGAGAAGAAGAAAGAGAGAGACAGAGAGACAAGGGGAGAATGAGAGAAAGAGAGAGACAGACAGAGAGAGAGACAGAGAAAGACAGAGAGAGAAAGAGAGACAGAGACAGAGAGACAAAGACAGAGACAGAGACAGACAGACAGAGACAGACATACAGAGAGATAGAGACAGACAGAGAAAGAGATCATTCACGACACCCTGTAGTGGCTGAGGCATTTTTTAAGGGAACCTGAGTAGACAGTCCAGGTTAAGAATCAGGAAATTCAGTGTGGGCATGAGGCAAGAATCTGGGACAAAATATGGAGAGCTAAATTTGGAGAGAACCTTGTCTGCCTCAGAATGCCCCTGCTACAACATGCTCCCTCCCTTACATTGGTATCAATTGCCTTATAAACTTATAATTTATTATATAAACTCATAATATATGCTACAGGCCCTTGCCCAATGTTCCTGTTTCATGAGCCTGAGCTTCAGGCTGTTGTTAGGGCTCCTGAAATAGCAGACTTCTGACCTGTGTAAAGACAGAGAAAGATAGGGGAAAAAAGAAAAGATTAGGAAAAAGCAATTTAAATGGCAAAAATCTTCCTAAGATTTTTCAAAATATGTGTGCCTTCCTCCAGGCAATGAATTTATTAAATCTAGTCTCTGAAAGTTTTGAGGATGGAAAGGTGTATGGAAGGATAGAAATCTTTTTTAAACTCCTTCCCTTTCTTTTGAAAAAAAAATGCATTGTATATAAGTTTAGGATCTTAATGGGCATCTCTAAGAGGGTATGGGAATTGTTACACAAGAACTCCACACATGTAGTATATAGTTAATAGCTTGTGAGAAAGTGTTTACATAACCTTCAAAAGCTTAACAAGTTGGAGAAATGCTTTGTTATGACTAACAGAAACAATCTTTCCTCCTATCATTTTTATAATTAAAATTAACTCATCTTCAAAATGTCCTTTACTTTAATGTGGGGAACTAGGAAAGTGTAAAGCCAAGCATGAGCAGCTTTCCAGAGGACTGCTGCTGTGAACAGCTTCAAGGTTCTAATGCACAGTATAGTGACCTCTCTATTTATTCAGTAACAAAGTAAAACAAAACATTCACAGAAATCAAAGTACAGCATTCACAATGTCATGGCACAACCTATCATTAAAATGGCCACATAGTTTTCTCCAAAGTGGCCACATAGTTTTAAACAAAGTACAATAATTTACTAACTCAATCATTCAGTAAGTCCTTAATTCAATCGTCCTTAAGGAGACTTGTCTCCCAAATGGACACAAAGTGCAAAGGTCAAAGTTCTCCACCTCTAGGTCATAATCTTCTCAATCAGCATCAGGTACTCAAGAAGAGGTCTTTTTGGGCAGAGCCAAGATGGCAGCATAGGAGCAGCAAGGTTCAGCAGCTCCCACACAGCCACCTCAAAATGCCCATAAAATATGACTCTAAACAAATTCTAGAGCTCTAAAACGCACGCAAATATACTTTCTGCTGAAGGCAGCTTGGCTAGGAGGGACCATCTCAGTGCTGGGCGCCAAAACCAGCCCAGCCTGAAAAGGTGGCTTGGCCCTGAGGGTGGCCTGACAAGCTGAGCCGCGCCACAGCTGGAGCTTCAGGAGAGTGGATCTGTGGCAGCTGTGGCAGTTTCCAGAGTTATCAAGACATAAGAAAAAAAGGACTAAGTGAAAAATCAGTGGAACTCGGCTAAAACTGGGGGAGAAGAGTGGGTCCTGCCAAATTGTCTCCAGGGCAAGGAAGCAGCAGAAGTGGAGGCCCTGCAGCCACCTCCACATTGCTGCTTCAGAGCTCCTGGCCTGCAGACTGCAAGGGGGCCAAGCAATTGTTCAGAGG
>CM053589.1:7439491-7450961 GCA_028646515.1 Pseudochirops corinnae | reverse complement strand
TTCCCACCTATGTGACCTTAGATAGTTTATTCAAGTTTTCCAGGTTTCATTTTCCTTATCTGTCAAGTGATGGGGTTGGGATAGAATTCAAGGGTTCTTAACCTGGAATTGATTAACTTCTTTAAAGTATAAATTTTATAACTATTTCAATATAACTGATGTTCTTTTCTGTCTTATGTATTTTATTTTATGCATTTAAAAATATTCTGAAAAGGGGTCCTTAGGCCTCATGGACTGCCAAAAGTCTCCAAGAAATAAAATCATCTTGAGAACCCTTGTATTGAATAAATTTTAAAGTACCTTCCATTTCTAAAATTATGATCCTAAGTTAATCAACTTTTTTAAAAACTTGGTAGCCCTTAATACTTTATAGACATAAAATTTAACTGAATCATGATAGCCTGAGTAGGAGTCAGGATTTCTAAATGTAAAATCATATCTGCTGATCACCAGGTAGCCTTGAGAAGAATCTCTTCTGTAATTCATAGCTCACTTTCTCCCTTGGGGAAGCAAGGATTGAATATACTTAATTTGAAGAATTTTAAGTTATTTCACTAACAAGCCGTAGTTGACATTTGGATATGTTAAAATATCTCTTGGATAGTGCGTCTCAACTATCTTTTGAGGTCAATAAGAATAACGTTTTTCACAAGGTCTAAATATTGAATAATTTGAATAATATAAAATTCAATAAAAATTCAGAGCTGCTATTTTTTGTGGTGATAGCGGGAGGTACTGTGTGTAGCAGAAAGAGCTACATTGGCTATATCATCATAGATCTCAGGTTCGAATTTGGGTTGAAAGCCTTCTTATTGTTGTGGTGATATGAAAGTCACAACCCGTCTGAGTCTCAATTTTCCGATCTGCAAAATAGGACAGTACGTGGAGTACAAGGTGGTTGAAGAAAGGCCCATATAAATTTAAAAGACAATAGAAATATGTGCCACTGTTATTGACAGTCTCATTTTTCCACTTTAGGAATTGGATTGGATCGTTGAGGGTTAAAAGAAAGCCCCAGGGTATGTGTTCCAAAGGAGTTAATTTTGCTTTCGCAGCTGACTAATGAACTGCATTTGGACAGATTTCCAAGACATATTCTCCTTACTCCACAAGGCAGCTACTCTCCAGAGAATGGCTTCATTTTCTCACAGCTGTTGTCTTTTAACCTTATTTTTTCTAGCAGCTCTATGGGGAAACCACCTGCTTTTTCAGCTGGCACATGGTGCTAGGCTTGAGTTAGAGCCAGTGGGTGCACCTGCACAGTTTCCAGCATTTCAGATTGATTACCAACTCTAGCACAGTTGTACATTTTCAATTGAGACATGTGTTTGACATAAAGCATTCTTTTTATAGCTTCCCTGTTGGGATAGCCAGTGTTTAGAATAGGACACCTTATATCCAACTAATCACAGGAATAAAAGCAGACTATTTTTTTGCACTTTTGTTTAGACTAAACCATTTGTCCTTTAAAAATAGTCTTCACTGCAGTGAGAGAACTGTAATGAGAATAATTCCCCATTTTCCCTCTATGTTCTTATTTTTCTTTGTTTCATGGTTTAGAAATAACAAAAAGAAAACACGGAATATTTAATCTAGTCATTTAGTCAACAAGTATTAATTAAGGGCTCACTGTGTGCTGGTCATTGGGCTAAGCACTAGGGCTACAGAGAGAAGCAAAACATAAAAATAAAAACCTACAGTCTCTGCCTTCAAGGCGCTCATGTTCTATTGACGCAAACATGATGCAAATAGCTATGTACACAAAATAACTGTTCAGTGTGAATTAAGGCAATCTCAGAGGGAAAGCACTGGGTGGAGAAGACCTGAAGACTGGGATGTGAGTTATATCATGAAGATGAGAGAAACCAATAGGAAGAGATGAGGGAGGTTAGCATTTCAGGTCAAGGGAACACCCAGCATAAAGGCAATCAGTAGAGTTGTATTTTAGCCAAAAGGCAGTGATGTGATGCACAGTGGGTATGAAAAAGCAGCAGTCTATCACCAGAGAATTGCATTAGAAAAGTGGTACAAAAGATAATCAGACATCCCCATGTATCTTTGGTCTCACTGATGTGAGTCTTCTCACCCGTGATTTAGGTCAAACCTATGCCCATACATCTTCTGGTCATTTCTTCTTATTCATGCCCTGCCATATGTTTAGGACAGTGGTTCTCAAACTGTGGGTTGCGACCCCTTTGGGGGGTTGAACAAGCCTTTCACAGGGCCACAGGGGTTACCTAAGACCATGAGAAAACACATATTTTCAGTGGTCTTAGGAACTGAGACACTGCTCCTCTATCCCTCTCCAGGCAGTTCCGCCCACATGCAAATATGCCCACCTAGGAGTATTAAAGGGTCAAGGCATTAGGAAGGTTGAGAACCACTGGTTTAGGATATTGGGTTTACCCAGTATCTTTTGGGCCTTTATTGGCTTCCCAGGATATCAAGAGGATACTTGTAAAGCTTTTAAGGCAATCCACAAGTTATCCTTAATTTTTCCAACATGATCCCCCCTCTGGTGGCAACTTTCAGTGAAATTCTGCCTAGTTCCTTGTAACGGTGTTTGTTGGATACTGCTTACACTCACAAATGATCCTTTAATTGCCCTCTAAGTGATGTTGATTTTTAATTTTTCAAGAGTGTGATGTTCAGTGATTCACAGCAAAAATATATGATGGACAAAATAACAGGATTGGAAATATGTACCGTTGATTCTGAATGACTTTGAATTAATAAAGAAGCTTTGTAATTAGCTGTTGGCAATATAGTTTGATGCTAACCTCCTATTTAATTCTAATTCTCAACTTATAGCTCATTTTCACTATAGATAGTGAGATGGATAGATAGATATATAGACATATAGATAGATAGATAGATAGATAGATAGATAGATAGATAGATAGATAGATAGATAGGTGGGTAGGGTTGCTATAGAGATTATTTTTTATCATAGTTACCTACCTCCTTCCTAATCTTAAGTATGTTTAATTTCTGTGTAAATACTTTTAAAATTTCATCCAATCAAAATTGGCCATTTTATGTTATATGATCCTTTTCATCACTTGTTTAGTCATAAATTCTTTACTAATCTCCAGATCTGAAAAACAATTTACTTTGTGCTCTTCTAATTTGTTTATGGTATAACATTTTATATTTAGTTCTTATATTCATTTGGAACTTATCTTAGTATGTAGTGTGAGGTGCTGGTCTAAATTTAATTTCTGCCAGACTGCTGTCCAGTTTTTCCAGCAGATTTTGTCAAATAATGAGCCCTTCTTCTAATAACTGGGGCTTTGGCTTTATCAAAGACTGTGGTACTGTGCTTCTTTGCTTCTTTAGGTTATATACCTAATCTATTCCACTGTTTAACCTATTTTTTAATCAAAACCACGTCATTTTAAATAATTATTGTTTTATAGAACAATTTCACATGTTGTACTGATAGATATACTTCTTTTTCATTGTT
Source organism: Pseudochirops corinnae (assembly GCA_028646515.1). Lineage (NCBI taxonomy): Eukaryota > Metazoa > Chordata > Mammalia > Diprotodontia > Pseudocheiridae > Pseudochirops > Pseudochirops corinnae. The sequence continues at coordinate 7,447,495 of CM053589.1, read as the reverse complement.
TCTCTTGAGATTCTTGTTTCTCCATATGAATTTCATAATTTTTTTAGATTTTAGAGTAATCATTTGATAATTTTGTTAGTATTATCAATATTACCTATTGGGTGTACCTACTAATAGGAAATTAATGTTTCTTAAATAGTTTAGGTATGTCTTTGGATTCACATAGTTCCTGGGTGTATATTGTTAAATGCCTTTCCAAATATTTTATACCCTCTGTAGTCATTTTGAATGAAACTTCTCCTTCTAGCTCTTCTTTCTGACTTTTGCTAGAATCACAAAGGAAAGCTTAGGATTTGCATGTATTTTATTTTATATCTTTCAGCATTGTTGAGTTTACTCATTGCATCCATTAATTTTTGGCTGATTCATTACAATGTTTAAATTAAATTATAACATTTACAAAGAGTGATAATTTTATTTCTTCTTTGTTCTTACTCAGTTTTATCTATAGCTAGCATTTCTAGCATTCTGATAAACAGTAATAATAATAAAAACAATGATAATGATAAAATCTAACAGTTATATAAAGCTTTAAAGTTTACAAAGCACTTTACTTATATTAATTCATTTGATACTCACAATAACCTTATGAAGAAGGTGATATTATTATTCTCATTTTTCAGTTAAGTAAACTGAGGCACAGAGAGGTTAATTAATTTGTCCATAGTTATACAGGTAGAGAGTGTCCAAAATAGGAATCAAACTCTAGTCTCCTTGATTCTAAGATCAGCTCTCAATTAAGACACCATGGTCATCATTGTTTTACCTCTCATCTTATTGGAAAGACTTTTAACTTTTCTCCTTTAAACTTAATGTTTGTTTTTGGATTTAGAAAGATATTATTTTAAAAGGAAAGGTTTGTTTGCATTCTTTCTAAAATTTTAAATAGAAGCAATTTCATCATCCTTTATTTTGTTTTTCCCCTCTTAGCTTGCTTTTCTCAATGTCTTCATAGGATTCTGAAAATCTTTCTGGGAATTGCAGGCTAGATTTAAAAAAAAAGAAATCTTCAGCTGATTCTTATTCTTTGTTTAGAATGGTGGATTTCTAAGTCTGAAGGAGTTGTTGGCAAGGAATCTTGGCTCATCTACGTCCTAGCAGAACACCATCTTCCCACAATACCTCCATCCCATAGATAACAACAACAACAACATTTATATAGTATATAGTAGGGGTAGCTTGGTGGTGCAATGGGTGGAACACTGGGCTTAAAATCAGGAAGACTCACCCTTGTGAGTTCAAATCCCTCCTCACACACTTACTAGCTGTATGAACCAGGGCAAGTCACTTAAACCTGTTTGTCTCAGTTTACTCATCTGTAAAATGAGCTAGAGAAAGAAATGGCAAACCTCTCCAGTGTATTTGTCAAAATAAAGGGGGGATTAAGAAAGAAATAATCTGTTTCTTTGTTTTTTCAAGCAGGAAAAATTTCCTAAAGGGATAGTCATGTAGGAAGTTGATCTGAGGCTATTTGGAGATTGCCTGGCCACCAGCATCTGGATCAGTTTTCCATTAATTTAAATGTAATTTGGGCACTGGTAGGAGGAAGTAAGGCAAGAGCAACAACAATAATGATATCTTATGCTTATATAGTCCTTTACAATTTACAGAGTGCTTTCAGGTATATTATTTCAGGTGACGTTCAAGGGTCCTTATGCGGGGGGTAGGATAGCATTGCTTTATTAACCATCTTACATGAGGAAACAAGCTCACTTAAGTAAAATGACTTGTCCAGGGTCACACAATTGGTCAGTGATTGAGGCGGTGCTTTTTCAGGTGTTCTGTGTTCCACATGTACCCTATAGTCAACTATCTCCTGATTGCACAGGTAAGAGATACACACAAAAGTAGTAGGCATTAAATTCATGCCTTCTTCTCCACTCACATCACAACCACCTTAATTCTGACTTATAATTTACCTCTCACTTTGACAAATGAAAGAGCCTCTAAACTGATCTCTCAGAACCCAGTGTCTCTTTTCTCTAGCCCAACCTTTAAACAATTTGTCTTCCTAGAGCCTAGGTGTAACTTCCTTACCCAAGAAGCTTCCATGTTTCCCTTTTGCCTGTATGATAAAATGCCCACGTTTTTTCCTTCTTTTTGGCCTCTAGAACTCTTCGCACTCAGGGTCTAAACTGTTGTCCTCAGACAATGACACATTACTCCGTTGTATCCAGGTCAGACTGCCCTACCTGCTGTTCCATGAGCTTCCACCATATTTCCTCTTCTCTTTGCCTATAAAAAGATTATCTCTGGTGCCTGGAACACTTTCCTTCATCATCCCTGTAGTTAGTCTCTAGTTCTCTTCCAGACTCGTTTTATGTCACCTGCCCCACAGTGGGTTCTGCTAGATGCTTCTAGGCATCTAGGTGATTTGGAGATTGAGAACTGAGCCTGGAAATCAGGAAGACCTGAGTTCAAATCTAGCCTTAGACACTTAGTAGCTATTTGTTCCCAGGTAAGTTACTTAACCTCTATTAGCTATAGTTTCTTTGTAAAATAGAGAAAATTATCATATTTACCACCCAGGGTTTTTTGAAGATCAAATGACATATTGTTGGTAAAGTGCTTAGCACAGTGCCTGTCACATAATAGGCAATAACTTAATCCTTGTTTCATCCCATATCCCCTACCAACCAACTCCAAATTACCTTGTGCTTTTTTTTTTGTATTTACTTATCTTTCAGTACCTTTTATATTAACTTATCATTCTTTCCAGTCAGAAGAATGGAAAAATATTGAGGACAGAGACTGTCTCAGTTCTATCTCTCCTCCCCTAGCACCTAGTATGGAACCTGGCACATAGCACTTGTGCATATTGCCCTGAAATGAAGATGACATTTCAGATAATGATTATGACAATGTCTTCAGAACCAGGTTGTGATAGTGATCTCCCTAGGTTCCCTACATCTTTTGTTTGTTGGTTGGTTTTGGTTTTCCCCTCTCCAAGTTAGCATGAGTAATTCTCCAGATTTCTCTACCATGACTAAGCTGCTTTCTGATCCTGGTCACTTCCCTTAGTGTTGTCCTTCTTTTCCTAGATTATCCCTCCACCCTGTAGGGTGGATAGCAGCTCCAATTTGTGAATTCCTTCTGGGGTCTTTCTTTGGGGATCATGCCCAGGTGGACCATGCCTGAATCTCCTCTTCAATGTGCTTTTACATTTTCAGACATCACCATCATGGCCCCCTAACCAGGTACCCCAGTCCAACCCTATTTACGAGCTCTTTTGTTTCTATGTGTTGTCTTCCCCCACTAAAATGTAAGTTGCTTAGGAGTAAGAACTGCCTTTCTCTTTAGGCTGTACCTGTATCCTCAGGGCTAGCACAGTGCCTGGAACATTGCACTTTAGACTGCAGAAATACCATGCTTCCCTCATGACATGTGTATCATCTGAAATCTCATTATCTTGGAAACTGATTCATCTTTCAAATTTAATACCTCCTCAGCACCCTCAGTTACCTCTGCCCTCTGATTAGTGGTGGAGAAATGAGCTCTTCACAGAGCCCTTCACAGAAGGCTTCATAGAGGTCCCTTCATAGAGTGCTCAGACTTTTCCAGCTGATTTCATTTCCCATCAGTTATTCTGCTTGATTTCTACTCCAGGAACATCATGTCCTCCTTGTTAGGTATCCTTTGATGCCCCTCTCTTTCAGCTTCCTTTCCTCTTTCCCCATTAGAATATAAGTTTCTTGAGAGCAAAATCTGCCTTTCTTTTTTAATTTGTGTTCCTAGCCTTAGGACAGTGACTGGCATATAGCAGGCCCTTAATAAGTGTTTATTAACTGTTGACATTGACTAACACATAATAAACACTTACTAAATGCTTGTTCCCTGCCTGCCCAATGTAGTGTGGAAGGAGCATTATACCTGAAGTGAGAAAATCTGTTTTGAATGCCACCTCTAACATAAGTCTCTTAATCTTTGTGAGCCTCAGTTTCCCCATCAAGAAAATAAAGATAACAGTTCTTGATTTGCTTATCTCATACAGTTTTTAGAAGTGATATATATATATATATATATTGTGTTATATATACATTGTGTTAAAGTTATTATTACCAAATTTTGCCCTTCTAACAGTCCCAGATGAGCTATGATGATGAACTATGTTTCTCTATTTTTGTATAGCTAAGTAACCAGAAAGAAAATAATTATTTATGCTACAGATCTTGGAGCCCAGATCATCTACCCTTGGTTCTGGTCTCCATCCATTCCCACAACTTCTGTGTTTGAGCTGAAAAAGAAATGATTGTTATGTAATAAAAAATGAAATGATTAAATGGACCATAAGCAGTATAAATCTGTTTTTCTTCTCATTAACAGGGTTAGATGCTTGGAAATGCCACCGTATTTATACTGGAGAGTTACCCTATGGCAGAAGCTGGAAATAAACTGCTCATTAGGGGAATAGTCTCTTCCTACAGAGAAATCTGCTTTTCACATATTTTAGCATAGAAACTTTAATATTAGAATTGGTCAAAGAGTGGTGAAAGGATCATGGACTTGTTCAAAGGAGATATAACATGAGGGTCAACAAATTGAAATATAAACATATATACATAAATCCAAAAGACACCCATGACCTACAAACCTACAACCTGTATTTCGCCTTCCAGTTCATTAACCTTACAATGGGGCTCTATGGAACTGCTCATTTGAGATATAGGAAAGTAATCAGGATACTCTGTTTCCCTGACATTTAACGGCACTTAATATTCTGCTGCTGTGTTTATTTTTTTTTTTTTTTTGGTTACTACTCAGAATAACCTTTCATAGTAAAGATGGATTTAGATAGCTAAGAACTCAGTGTTCATGGCAGTCAGTTTGTAGTATTCACCTGAGAAAAGAATTCTAGGGACAGAGAGTAATGTGTTTATCAGAACACCAGCAGTTCTCAACCTGTGAGTCGTGACCCCTTTGAGGGTCTAATGACCCTTTCATAGGGGTCAAAGTGGTCTCCTAAGACCATAGGAAAACATATATTTCCAATGGTCTTAGGAACCGAGACACCACTCCTCTATCTGTCTCCAGGCGGGTCCTCCCACATGCAGATAAGCCCATATGCGAGTATTAAAGGGTCGCAGCATTAGGAAGGTTGAGAACCACTGCTCTGTGTGGAAAGGATACTCACAGGGGAGTGAGGCTGGACTATGTTTCAGTATAGTTATGCTTTTCTGAGGACTCTTGGCTATGTAAACTGTTAACTCTGTGGTTAGTTAATTAATGGTTAATTCTGTATTTATGACATTTTGACTCAAAAAAAAGAGAAAGAAGCACTTGTCTCTGGTGTTTTCAGAGATCACATGAAATATATTGGTTGATAAATATGCCTTATTTGGTTTGAGCTCCCATCACAGCTCAGTTGGCAACCTCTAAAATTCTAGAATCAGCTTATACCAATCTAATAGATGAGATTGGGGAAATGTACTTTAAAAAGTAGAATATTTAGAAGGAATTAATACATAAAGAGGAATAAGTAGCTGAGCATGGTGACACATCATTGTAATTCCTGCCACTGGGCAGACAGATGCTGAGAATCCCTTCAGTTATAGCATTTTGAGCTGCTGTAGAGATAAAGAGATCTTAAGTCTGTACAGTACTAAGTGTGGCAAAAATATGTTGAGTTTCATTATAGAGACTCCCACTCCAAGTGGAGTGGGAGTTGTGGAGCTGCTTAAGAGGGAATAAACAAGCCCAGGTCAAAAATTGGAGAAGTTTGAAGTTTCTGTACCTGTCAGTAGTGTGCTGAGAACCATGAATGAGAAGAAGAAGAAGAAGAAGAAGAAGAAGAAGAAGAAGAAGAAGAAGAAGAAGAAGAAGAAGAAGAAGAAGAAGAAGAAGAAGAAGAAGAAAAAGAAGAAGAAGAAGGAAGGGAAGGAGGAGGACGAGGAGAAGAAGAAGGAGAAGAAGATGATGATGATGATGATCAACATCAACAACAACAAGTAAAAATATACTCAGAGGGAGTCTGAGCTTTGACAGATTGAGAGTCTCACCCAAATGGCATAATTTTCTCCTTAAGGAAGAGGATTTGGCTAATGTACTTTACGGAAAGCAAAAAAAATATAATGGAGGTTATGTAGCATTAATCTGTTAATGACATGTTAACAACTAGTGACCTTTTGAGAAGTGTGAACATCTTAGTCTGAATGAGATTTAAGAGGAGCTTGATTTGTTGGAGTTAAAATTGCACCTGAGGACCTTATACAGCTAAATCCTGGAGATAATTTGGCAGTTTGAAAACACATAAACCAATGCTGTTTCTGGTAGAATCCACTGTAAGGAAAAGGAGTGGATAAGGGAATTTCTCTTTCCCCCTAGCCCATCACTCAGAACTTTCAGCAACAGAGCCATGACACCAGAGATATCTCATCCAGCAGTTAGATAGTAAGTTCAAGAGAGTTTGAGCCACAATCAAAGGAGCAGAAATACATATTCCATACAACATGGGTATGAGAAGCAGTCACTTGAGGGAAGACAAACCTTTTGGCAATAGAAAAGAGATAGAGCTATTACACCAATTAAGAACTTGTTGTCCAGTAGTTTTAGTTGCGTCCAACTCCTAGTGATCCCACTTGGGGTTTTCTTGGCAAAAATGCTGAAGTGGTTTGTCATTTCCTTCACTAGTGCATTTTACAGATGAGAAACTGAGACAAACAGTGTTAAGTGACTAGCCCAGGGTCACACAGCCAGGAAGTATCTGAGGACAGATTTGAACTCAGGTCTTCCTGACTTGAAGCTTGGTACTCTATCCACTGGGCCACCTCGCTGCCCTTGAGCTAGGACTGGAAATTGAGTCAAGGTGTAGAAAGGAGTAGTCTGCAGAATCCCAACTAAGTAGACTACTTAACAGAGGTTTTGAGCCTTGGCAGGCATAGATGAAGGAGGTTTTGGTGAGAATTTTAGTAGAAGAAAAAAGGTTTGAAGCCTACAATACTGGACTTGTCCTCTTTATATACAATTTGCTGCCGTTCTTTGTTCTCTTTATTCCCAAGGATTCTATATGCGTTAGTGGTAGAGTGTGCCCCAGATTTATGAGTAGACATTTTACTACTGTTCTCAATATGCCATCTTATGTGGCATCATTATGTTGTCATTATGCCCTTACTACGATCTAATTGTGTCTGCTGGCCAATTGTTAATGGAAAGTCCACCTGTGGGGGTTCATAAACTATAGTGTATAGCGTGAAGATCCATAGTACCCCTAGAAAATAAGTTTGTAGATGTTTTCTGGATACTCAATTCATGAGTGAAAAAATTAAGTTAGGGGAGTACCTAGAGGAACTGCAGCATTCTCTTTTTCAATTGGTTTAGCCTACTTATATTTACCTAGAGGAATCCCTAAAATAATGTTTATATATAGCTTGTGTTTAGGTTCCTTTAAAGGTGGTCAAGAGTGTTCCTGATTCCCATCTCCCCACATTCCACTCAATATGCAATATGATTTGGTATAGAATAGCTTTTACTTTACTTGTACATCATAAAACATGAAACATTAATAAAATATTTTTATCAAAAACATAGAGGAGTAAAAAAGAAAAGGAACCTTTGTGACCACAATAATATAAAGGAAACCAGGTTGAAAGATATGAGAATGCTGATCAATGAACTGTGAACAACAGTGACATCAAAAACTACCTTCCTTCCTTCTCTGGCCAGAGGAATAGTAGCCTATAAGAGAAGAATGAAGCACACACTTCTTTGTTGTTTATTTATTTCAGTTGGATACCAGAAAACAATGGAGGGACATCTTGTAGTTTATGTACTGCTGAAATGAGCACAGGTGATGTCTTCTATGTTGAGCTCCCAAGAATAAGAGGTCAAGCAGATGATGTCAATCTCTTGCATAAAATCTCTAGGATCCCATAAATCTTGGGCTGAATTATTTTATTTTTTTAAATTTTAGTTTACATCATTCATTTCCATGAAGTTTTGAGTTACAAATTTTCTCCCCATCTTTCCCCTACCCACCACCCCAAAACAGCCATCCCATTGTATCCCCCC